>CM031594.1:9966529-10328616 GCA_018467065.1 Ephestia elutella
CACACAGTTAGTGTAAAAAGGCAGTGTTTGTACAACATTTTGACAACCAGCGTGATGTGTGAGATGTCACTTGTTCTGCGCAATCTGCTGCGCACTTATTATTCGGAATATTTATATTTTGATTTTTTTTCAGAGGTCATACATCTTTATTATTGCTACCAATTACTCGTTACCTATCTGTGAGGACCTTGACCGTTTCTCACCTTGGAAAAAAATATCGCACACAAAATATTCGATCAAAAATATACTCAACAACTCTCATTCTGAATGAAGTCGAAAAATGTTCAAAGGTAGGGTAGATCTAAAATAATTTTGAACATTTACCTACAATGCGTAATACAAATAATGCTATTTCATCAACTTGTTCACAGCCCGGCTAGCTCAGTCGGTAGAGCATGAGACTCTTAATCTCTCAGGGTCGTGGGTTCGAGCCCCACGTTGGGCGAACGAATTTTTTTTATTTACCGGGAAAAAGCACTGTTCCTCGTGGGAAATACACGCGAGCGAAGCCGCGGGCAGAAGCTAGTATAAGTAACATTAATTTCATACTATAAATACCAGTTGGTCCAGGAGGAAAACAAGATACTTTGCTGATATTGTATTGAATACGTGAATGATCTGAATTATACACATTCTATAAAGTTGTGGGAAAAAAATAATGAAAATCCAAAATCTAACACCAAATATTTTAATAATAAAAAATCCAACAAAAATAAATTCAACTGAGCGACGGGAGATCACAATGTTTCTTCTTCACATGAAATCTTAACGACGTATTGTACTTTGTGGCAAATGGACACACTTCACATTTAAATCTCTTTACAGCAGAATGCTTATACTTATGCTGCACCAAATTCGCAGGCAATATCGTTGCATAATCACACTGATCACATACATAACGCTTCTTCCCTGTCGTATGAGCTTCTTCATGATACTTCAAAATATATTTATTCATCGTTTGGAACGGACACTTAGTACATTGAAGTTTGACTCCAATCTCGGCATGCTTCCTCTTGTGTCTTTGCATAGCACCTTCGTAATACGTTTTATATCGACAACCATTGTAGTCACAGTGTAATGTTGTGATATTTTTGTGCCTTAAAATATGCTGTGTCATACTCGCTCGGTTATTCGTTTTGAACTCACAATATTTACACTGTGGTTCTTCGACATGGCTATTTTTAATATGTTTCTTTAAAGAGTTCCCTGGCACCATTTCTCCGCACACTTGACATTGGGTTTCTTCTGGCATATGATGGTTTTGTTCGTGATGTAACCTCAATTGCTCCCAAACTGTGTACGATTCCGGGCATTTTGTACACTGAAACGATTTATCACAGTTTTCCTCTTTGACCAATACTAACTCTTCTTTCATTTCTTTGTTTCGATGTTCGCTATTTATATGACGACAGAGTTCAAATTCGTCAGGAAAAGTAGCCGAACAGTGCTCACAGTTTTGCACCTGATTTTTCATGCTATTACTTTCCGGGTGCTTAAACAAAATGTGCCTCCGGTAACTTTCTTTCGCCTTGAACACCTTACTGCAATACGTACAAGTGTATGACACTTTTAAATGCACTTTCAGTAAATGTGACTTCAGTTGGCGTTTATCAAAGAATCCTTCGTTACACAAATTACAGAATACATGTTTCGGCGTATCAATTTTGTGTGTCAACCGCATATGTTTACCTAAATTACCCTCTGAAGCGAATATCAGTCCACAAATTCCACATTCCGAGTGAGTTTTCACATGTGAGTGATTCAAATACGCCTCTTTATTATCGAATTGTTTATTGCACACTTCACAATGCGAATTTTTACCGTGTTTCCTTCTTACATGCCTTTTGAGACTCTCTATCTTATCATATGATAAATTACATATCCTACATTTAAGTCTAAAGTCCTCTGTCAAAGCGTTATGCTTCCTTCTCATGTGTAACTTCAAGAAATTGACTGAAGAGAAAACCAATGGGCACTGTTTACAAGTAATCTCACCAGTTTCTTCATTCTTAACATTAACAAACTCTTCTTTAATTTCATCTTTGTCCAAAATTTGATGTTTCCTTTGAACATGTCTCGAATACGTTTCACGTCTCGTAAAAATTTTTGGGCAAAAAGGACAGTTGAACCATTGGTTTAAGACTGGTTTTTGAATGACAGAATGCTTCCTTTGTTGGTGTACGATTAAGCTTCTTTGCTTATCATATGTGAGCCCACATTGCTCACAGCTGTACTTGAATGAATCTTGGAACGAACCGTGTTTTCTTCTCATGTGCATTCGTAACCGTGTGTTCCCCTTGAAGACTAGAGCACAAACATCACAAGTCCTCTCTTCCCTGTCATCTGGTGTAGCATCAGGTCCGTGTTTCCTCTTAATATGAGCGACTAGACTGTTTTTTTGTTCATACGACATGCCACAATAATCACAAACGTGTTGAAAGTATTTTCTATACGCTTTATGTTTTCTTTTCTGGTGCATTCGTAGAGTTTTGTGCGATTGAAAGACTAGATGGCATACTTTGCATAAATGTGTGGGCGCGGTTGCCATAGCCATTCCCTGGCTGTATCCCAACACTGATGTATCTTGCTGTTCAAAGCCTATGACGTTCCCTGCGTCATCATATTTGAGGTTTTCACTGTATTCAAGTAGTGTTTTATTGACTACACTCTCAAAAGTCAACAGAACTGCCTCATGGTTTTGGTCTTCGATTTTGACTGCTGGTTCTTGGCTTTCTTCACTTTGTGGCCCTTCCACCATCAGACCAGTGTTATTTGCGAACTGAAAGTGAAATAAATAATAATAAATTAGACAATAAACACAAATTGAACTAGCTCAAAACTGACACTAGCATGGAATTCACTAAATATCTCAGGTTCTAAACGGCAATGTTAAGATGAAACGTGAAAACCGCATCAATGTTTTTTCTCGGGAACTATTTGAAATAGACCATGGGTTACTTTTAGCATTTTGCTATGAATGGCTTGCTTAGTAAAATTAACTGATTAACAACAAAAAATGTGAGACTCGAAGGCAACGCTTAGCTGAATAGTGGGCGACTCTTGGCTCTGTCTACCCTGTAAGGGATAAAGACGTGATTATATGTATGTATGTATGTAAAAATGTCCGCTTCCATGAGATTTTAAAAGACTGTGTATATGTATTTTATAGATTACACATGTAACACAATAATATAAAACAGCTTGTAAACTGAAACTAACTAAAGATTAAATATACTAAAAAAAACAAAAACTTAGAATTAAGATAAACTATTTACTTACATCATTGAAATCTAACTCTACTTCAATATTCTCCACTTTTATATTAACCTCCGGGTCCAATTGCATCTCCAGCGTGAGCTCATCATTCTTCACAGCCAAATCTCTGAACGGATCTCGCTCTTTGTTCCTCTTTTTCTTTTTTTTCTTCTTCTTTTTCTTAATTTCGTACGTCATCGGCTCGTCGGGCAAGAAGCATGTAGGATCTTTCCTTTCTTCCTTGATTTTAATATCATTTTCAAGTTTAACTTTGACGTCTTCATTTGTTGACATTGTGCGCTGGAATTGAATAAGTGGATGTTAATTAATGTTATAAAAGTTACCGATTATCAAGGGGACTCCACACACTGTAATTTGTTTCGCAACTAGAAAGGGATGCAGGTATATGATAGAGCAGGAAGGTCAACAACTTCTTTCTTTTTTTAAGTCATCCCTAAATTGCGAAGTATGTAGGCACTTTAACAAATTTTAATTTTAAGCTGCTTTATTTCATTACATTTTGTAAATTCTCAATCAGTAAAATCATTTACAATCGCATTTTGAGACTTCTAGAGAGTGAATTCTATCTGTTTTAAATCCTCGAAATTAAATAAAAATTAAATAGGTACTTAGTTTATTAAGAAAGTAAGCACATATTATTTATTTATTTTATTTACCAAAATTGGTACAATGGGCAGATTTAATAATAAAGTGTAGCATATGTTGCAAAAACATATGCGTAAGTCAGTCACCGAATAAGGTGACTGCATTCAGCTACTGTGAGCTGCAACCAAATAGACCAAGAAAGCCTAATGTAAATGAGCCATTACCTACTCAAATAAGAAAAAAAAATGTGTAGGAATAGGAACAAAGCAAGCTGTGATAAAACAAAGACAACAAAAATAACAGAAAATCATTGTATAAAAACCAGTTATTCATGATTTACTCACTGAATTGAGAGTTCCTGTTGATATTAAGGGACAAAATCATGTCCTTCATTAATATTACATTCATTAACATTAATACCAAATTGCATTGGTACAATTCTTAGTGGAATTCAATGAAGAACTGGACTGAACTTTTTTTAAACGTAACAAGATAACAAAAGTACCATTTCCGCATTGGGCTATATGACTGCGATTTTATACTATTTTACCTTGACTGTTTCATGCTCTTATCACTAAACATTGCAAAACAATTCATCTAATTATCTAAGTATTTGTTCAAATACACTACGTATATTTTATTTTCCGTAATTTACATACGATATGGATTTCTAGAATTTTTAGCGATATGCGAAATACACGTCATTTAGTAGGTAATAAAACTTACCAACTTCCAAGTTATCAAATAATTTTGTCAACAAATTCACAACTTAATGATAGATAAAACTTATTTTAACACTATTATCTCCACCATTATTAAACACCGCTCTCTGCGCTCGAAGCACAGATTATCCGGCCACCTTTGTCCTAAAAATCAATAACTTTAATTACTATAAAAATGTGGAATATTCAAAATGGCTATTTGATATCGCGAAAATAAATAATACATTGACGTTTCTTGTTGATAACAGGAACAGGACTGGGTATTTTAACTACGTGACGTGCAGTTGACAGTGACATTACTTACATTTATCTTATTATAGTAAAAAAGTTAAATCTTACATCCGCAATCTTTCTCACCCATGGAAGTAAAGTCCATATTTAGTCTGAGATTTCAATGAGCGATTTTTCTGACAGCCAAATTAAAAAAAAAATCAGTAAAAAAGTCTCAACTAGAGATGGGCGCTTGGATAAATTTCGGGAAGGTAAAAATGAGAAAGAATGGGTAGAATGGGTAAAAATTAATTATACCCATTTCTACCCTATATTTTTTATTTATACCGGATAGAAATTATAATGAAAGTAAATTATCCTTATTTACTTTAAACTGATAAAATAAAAGTTTAAATATTATGTATGTTTTGATTATAAGGAAGATAAATAACTAGTTGTTTTCGGTTCAAATATAAAAAAAACAAAAATAACAGATTTAAAATCATATGTATTTAAATAATATTTTAAAAATAATGATGCATATTCAGTATATGGATGTTTCAAGTAGAATTAACAAAAAAAAACAAAACATCGCGGCTTCGCCCGCATGAATTTCCCACGGGAACAGTGCTTATTCCCAGTATGAAAAGTATCCTATGTCCTTCTCAGCATTTCTAACTATGTGTATGTGAAACAAGAAGATTGGTTGAGTAGATAAAGCGTGAAGAGGTAACAGACATCTAGAGGTAACTTCGCAATATTTTTCTATCGAGAAAATTTTATGCAATCGTGTTTTTGGGAGAGTTAGTAATTAAGTTTGCTGCATTTTAATTTCCAATTCAGTTTTCAATTACTAGTCGTTCGCTGCGAACGTAGACCTCGCGACTATAAAATACAATATTTATTTTCACAAAAAATTAAATATCTCAAAAACGGCTAGACCGATTTTGATGCCCAACGAACTTGAAAATTCTATTAACCATCTCTACATATATTCCAACTTTCATCAAAATCGGAACAACGGTTCGAGAGTTATCGCGGAACAAACATACATACATACATACATACATACATACATACATACATACATACATACATACATACATACATACATACATACATACAAACAATGTGTTTTTCGCTCCAACTTGAATTATAGCCCTCGCTCGCTTCGCTCGCTCGGTCAATTATTATTACTGATATTACAGACAATCGTGTGAAGCAATCTGACCTAGTGAAGCGAGCCTTACGATTCGATGATCGCCTAGCCGTTCAATAGAATTCCGGCATTTAACAAACTTGTTCGTCGCCCCGGCATAACATTTATTGTCTAAAACCAGTTGGCTGCGAATGAGTCAGATTTAAGATATATCTTGTCAGGTCTTTTTGTAACCAAAACGTAAATTGTACACTTTAGTAAGTATTTTTTTACACAGTACTTAATTCAAAAACTGAATATTTGCTTTAATACTTTATTTTATAATAAATCTTAACAATGTATTATAAAATATCGTAATTACAAACATTTTAATTGATTTTAATTTTTACCCGGTATAAATTAAAAATTCCTGGGAAAAAATGGGTATAAATGGATTTTCCGAGTCTCGGAAATTTATCGGGTAAATGCCCATCTCTAGTCTCAACAGATGGCGTTTTATTGAAAGCAGAATCGTAACAATGGCTGGACCTATATTGTGCGCTTTTTATTAGCAGCCAAAGGCAGAAAAAAAATGAGAAATAATAAATCTAGCCACAGAATTTTTATTGGGCCCCGTGATCAATCTTCTCTTTTTATAACTAAGCAACGGGATAATGATTTGGCCTCTAATATACTTATTCGTATTTTTTACAACGCCCACTAAATATTTTAAAGTAAGGGTCAATTAAAGATCACCAATTATTTTTACTTGTCTTTCTAATTTATAAATTGCCACCTAATTTAATAACTCATCCACAGATTTTACAACTTATCACCATTTTATGTTTTACAGCTTCAAAACTAGCTCCTCAAAAAAATATAATTGAAACTTCAATTTTCAAAATCATATATTATATCTTAGCATGTGAAATAATCTATACATATAATAAAACAGTAAAAATATTTTGTCTGTACATTAAGTATTTTTGACTAAAATGGATAGAGGGACACTTAAAAAGAACAATAGAAAGCAAAAAAAAAAGTTTGGAATTTCTTGTCTTTCTGTCTGTCTGTCTGTATGTAATAGTGTATAGAACCGGGAAATCCCGGTTCTGAAAATCCCGGGATTTCCCGGTTTTTTTGTAGCGGTACTAGAACCGGGAATTAAAATACAAGAACCGGGATTTTCGGTACTTTCGGGATTTTTTTATTTATTTGGCTCCCCAACTGGCTGTGTAACACACAAGTTCATAAAGATATATGTGAAAGCATCCAAGTTGTCAGCCTTCTTACGAGTATATTATTATTCAAATCATTAACTGACTTCATTAAAAACCGCATAGAACTCATTGTTTGGTTTTGGAATCAGCTGATATTTATACCCTCATAGTTTATACGGACAAATCCGATATATGGCAGTTGACAACACTGACGCTATGCACGGCGTACGGTGCAGGAGCAGAACTCTATGGTGATTCGGAAGATTCGGAAGGATGTTAGATCGACGCAGAATGACGACCTCGAAACAAATGTAAAAATCGAGGAGGCTCTTTTTGAGAATGGAGGGGATCGTTGGCGACATTTATTACAAGTTTAGGGTCATCTTCTGAGTGTTCTATCCACCAGTGTTGAGCAAGAAAGGATTTTTACTTCCGCTGGCCTGCGCTGCGGTGTAATAAAATCGCGGACTTAGATTTGAGGACATATATTACAAAGAAAAAAAAGCTTTCAAAAAGACGAAATAGATTATTTGTGATCGCTAGATTTTATTTGATTGTTAGATGTTAATCTGTTGGCGGAGATTTTATTTGATTATTATTTGATTTCAATTTTATTTGTAATTTTATTGTAGCTAAGGGTTCCTATTGTCTTCACGGCGGCGTTAATTAAAAATACTTTCGATTATAGTCTGTTTTAACTGGATAATTAATGAATACTAAGTTTTACTATTGCTAACGGCTGATTGTTAATTAGTCATTAATTATAATAAAAGATAAAATATTTAAAGTTGAAAAAAAAATTAAGTACCGAAAATCCCGGGAATCCCGATTCCAGCATAGTCCAGTACCGAAAATCCCGGTTCCTTGAAACATATCCGGTTCTCTATACACTAGTATGTAAGTATATACGCGTTTCACGCAAAAACTACTGGACGGATTTGAATGAAACTTTATTTGTTGTATAGCTATTAAGTCTGGGCAACATATAGGCTATAATTGATTTTAAAAACTGGAACACCTGATGAAGAACCATAACAGAACAGCTAAACTATAAGAAATATGGAAATGGTGCCTTAACAAAAGTCGTTCAACCTGATGAGCATTTTGTGCTGACGTATAAAAATTGAAGATCTGGAACATCTGATGAATAACTCCAAGAGACCAGCTACACTATAACGTATATGAAAATGGCGCCTAGCAAAACTTGATTAAACTGATGAGCATTTTCTGTAGACGTATAAAAATCGAAGATCCGAAACATCTGAAACAGTTTGGAACATCAAAAGACTTTTCATCTAAGCTATACTCACGCGGGCGCAGCCGCGGGCAACAGCTAGTAGATCATAATTCTTTTATCATGAAAATGGCCATCGCACGATTTGGTGCGACTACGCCAAATGACAGCGACCGGCCATTTACACCAATCAGAGAGGATTGAGAGATGGCCATTTATTTTTTTAACTTTAATACAAAAAAGTAAAAGGCGAACTTAAAGCCTAGGGCTTTTTATACCAGTCAACCAACTGGGTGATAAAGAATCAGTAACGTGTAGTACCATTCGATTCATGTATATGAGTTATAAAATTAGAAGCCAAAGAATTACTATTTGTTGCCGTATATCAATATTTTAGAAGGGGGAATAATAAAACGATCGAATAAAAAAAACTTAGCGACACATGTTGCGATACTATTTAATAACTTGAGCGGTATGAATTTGAGTAAGCGAAAAATTAACTAAAGTATCGATGAATATTAACTTATAATCAAATCCAAAACGAGCTTACAAAAAGTGGGTTGTGATTAATCCATTTCATATATAAAATTTCTAACCATGCGACTTAATTACTAAGTGAGCGACTAGAAATACAGAGAGGATTACTTTAATATTAAGTTAATAGATGGTTTTTCCAATTAAACTACAATGACCGCTGGCAAACTTTTGAAGAGTATAAAAAACTGTCAATTGCTTCCAACAAATTTGGACTGGCAAAAAGGCTCGTGTGACTAGCCCGAATTTTTCAATAAATATATTTGCAAACATGTTTTGGGTCTAGCAATTCGTCTTAAACTTACAACACCACCTCTGGAAGCAAAAATGATACCCATTGGGCAAAAACGAAAACGAGGCCGTCCCGCTAAGTCCAAGCCAGCACTTATTTACCAGTGACAATGGATCATCGTTCCTATCCTTGCTAATATTTTTATCAATGTTAAATTTTGATTGAAGTAAAAACAATTTTTTTTATTTTTTACGAATACATTGTTTCATTTAATTACTACCCTTAAATCATTACAATTCTTGGCTAATACTTCTTCAAATAGTTATTTCACATTAGCTCATAATACACTGCTCATGAAAGATTTTTTCAAAGTTTTAATTCTATTTGAAACATTTCATTTAAGATAAAATGCCGCTCATTATAATTTAGTACTTGATGAAATATTGAAAAAAATGCAGGACGTAGTGTTGATACTAAAATATATTTTAGGTCGCTCAAATGTTATGAAGCTTCTCATTTTGTATTTTGAGTAACTCAAATTAATGTTTGTAAGTTGCTGTTCTGTTGATTTCTCACCGTCCGTGGTCAGTCGCCCACTTAGCAATACTGTAACGTAAATTTAGTATTTTTGTTACTTAAAATTTTAATTTACAGTCACTCGATTAAATACTACCCTTTTAGAAGTTTATTGCTTGAATGCATAAATAATCGCCGTGCTGAGTTATATTTAGAGTGGCTTACTATAAGATAAATAGTGGCTAAGATAGTTTTATTCAGATGCGCGTCGATTGTGGCTGACTTAGTAATTTAGAAAGCAATTTATTTATTTAGAGGTTGTTAATGCTAATTAAAAGAAGTCAGTTTAATTAGTACCCAAAAAAAATCACATAACAGTTTGACTTAAAAATACTATTTTTTGGAAACTCGGAAATAATTTCGAGAACGTAAAATTTTCCTAAAAACCCGAAAAGGTCCCGAGAATTTCGAGAACAGGCAATTTCTCGGCAGTACGTCGCTAGTCTCGTGATCCTCAATTTAAAACTACGCAATGTAATATCGAATTCACTTCGAATAGCTCAGAAATCCTGAACGAAAAAGTTGACATTCCACTTCCGGTCTATATCCCATACAACTGCAGCGCTACTAGTGGTAAAATATGAAACTATTTTTTACGTAATGGTGGCTGCCTGCGCGTCGGAATCATTGCTGACAACATATTTATAAAACGGAAACCGAAAACCTTCAAAAACGAATAAAGTTGATAAGAGAAGTTGATGAATTTTCCAGGTAATTGATTGTTTTTGTTGCAATGAAGTATGAAAAGTTGTTGAGTGCCCTCAATATGGCTGCCTTTTATTACAAAATCAGTGGACTCCTTTTGCGTATCGGATTAATTGTTTTACACGGGTTTATGCATAACCGAAAAAGTTGTTTACTGATAACAATGTAAACAAATATTAATGTGCAGAGCAACTACGCTCTGCTGCCAGAAAATGTGGCAGAGAGAATCCGGACAAACGAAGCGGCGGGAAGAATTCTGTACCGGAACTTTACCGGGAAAAAATCTACCGGTAAAATTAAGTACCGGGAAAAAATCTCCACGCGACACCACGCTTGTCCGACTAGAATCTAACTTAAGCTATACGCAGTCTGCTACCACCGTAGCTTATGAAGGGAGCTACAGGGCCCTATATGATAACCTAACCTATAAATTAACTACAATTGAACACTTACCAAATTAAATCTTCTTTCTCTTCGGATCCAAACTTGAGTGTCTTCGGGAAGGGGGAATTCCTAATCACCCTACCTAACCCTTGAGATCTCAATTCCCCATAACAACTAAATAGATTTCTTCCCGTAGTTTCCCTCGGGAACAGCCAGATGTGAACAGCCAGCCACGTTTCACCTCTCACAAGAAAAAGTCACAATAACAGAGTTTTTCACAAACACAAATTCAATAGTTATTTAACAAACAGGAAATTCACAATTATCACTCAAACTAAACAACAAGCAAAAGACGCGAGACCGCTCCGCGTATTAAAATCAAACCGATATCGCCCTGGACAATGCAATGGCGGACTACACGCGACGCAATCCGCGCTAGCAGTGTGAAAACCCCGAACGCCCTCTGGCGGCAGCAATGCGAAACGCCTGCGTTTAGTTTTACCCAATATATTACAAACATCCCCCCGTCCCGGTCTGAGAAGCAGACCGCTAGCTTACTCTGCGGGAAGGCGGGCGAGAGAGGTCACACCTCTCCTTAAAATCGAACCGTCGACCAACACCTCAGCCACACGCGGAGTGCCATCTCCGCCAAGAATCAAACGTAATATGCGAGCTCGTCGCCAAAGCAATGAGGGCAAATTTGCCTCTTTTAACAATACTAAATCACCCTCCCTGGGAGGCTCAGTCCTGTCTGTCCACTTCACTCTTTGCTGCAGCAAATGCAAATATTCAAGCGACCAGCGACGCCAAAAGTCCTGGCTCATTTGCTGCAACATTTGAAAACGCGACAACCGATATACGCGTTCATCCTTCCACGGGTATTCGGGCAGGGCATTCAACGGCCCTCCCACCAAAAAATGACCAGGGGTGAGAGCTTCCAAGTCATTTGGATCTGGAGATAGCGGACAGAGAGGACGAGAGTTGAGGACCGCCTCAACTTTACAAAACACTGTGGCCAGCTCTTCAAAAGTTAGAGCCGTTTCTCCGATAATGCGGCGGAGGTGGGTCTTTGCGGATTTCACAGCCGCTTCAAAAATCCCTCCCCAATGGGGGCAACTTGGGGGACTAAATTTCCAGGTTATTCCCCTTTGGGCAGCAATTTGACTTAAACTAGTACAATTTTTATCAATAAACACGGAAACATCCTTAAGATAATTTACAGTTCCTTTATAGTTTGTGCCATTATCAGACCTAATAAGGGAAGGTAGACCTCGACGCGAAACAAAGCGATCCAACGCGGCGACGAAGGCCTCCGTAGTCAGAGCCGATACCACCTCCAAATGGACAGCCTTGGTGGCCAAACAAACAAATACACACAAATAGCCCTTCACAATACGGGCATTACGAAAGGGAGAAGCCTTGATCGAAAAGGGACCGGCAAAATCGGTTCCAACGCCGTCAAACGGCCTCGAAGGTCGAATTCGATCAACGGGCAAATCACCCATCTGTGGTTGCATCGTGGATGCCTTCAACCTATAACATGCAATACATCGAAACAGAACACTACGGATTGCTCTTCGGGCAGACAATATCCAAAATTCGCGTTGCAAAATAGCCAACAAAGCATTGCACCCAGCATGGGCGTTACGAATGTGTCGATCAGACACCAAAAGCTGCACCAAGGGTCCGCCCTTGGGCAACAACAGAGGATGGCGAGTCTCATATGGAAGATCCGCCTTCCGGAGCCTGCCTCCAACCCGAAGAAGCCCATCCGAGTCGATGTACGGGTTCAAACGAGCGACCGCGCCCTTCAACTTAGCGCGTCCGTCGCGCAAAATACGAAGCTCTGACTTCAAACCGTCCGGTCTGCACGACACGGACCCAATGCAACAATGCGCTCCGGCGCTCTTCTGCACCTGCAATCGGCTCCAACCGCTTTGCCTGTGGGTTTCTACAATTATGTATGAAACGCTTAATCCAACTGGTAACACCCAGAAGCTTATCCAAACTGCTATACCGAGCAAGTAGCCAATCCGGCTCCGACGTCGTCTCAGCGACTACAGCATGTACACGGAGCCCAGTCAAACTCAAAGAAGTAACATCTGTCTGACAGACAGGCCAAGAAGTTTCTGATCCCATCAGCCACTCTGGACCCCACCAGAGCGGGTGTGACACCAATTCTGGTGCCGTACAACCTCGGGAGGCACAGTCCGCTGGGTTAAGCTCTCCCGGCACATGTCTCCATGTTATATCAATTCCAATATTTTGAATTTGGGAAACCCTGTTTCCAACAAAAACCTCCAAGGTATGTGGGGCCGCGCGCAACCATGCAAGCGCGACCTGGCTATCCGACCAGGCGAAGATGTCTCGTATCTCGACCGTGGCCGCCAGCTCACTGGCAACGTGATGCAACAATTTAGAAAGAAGGTGAGCTCCACTCAACTCAAGCTTGGGAATAGTCAGCCTAGTCCTGATGGGGGCGACCTTGCTCTTCCCTAACAAAAGCGAGACATTGACCCGGCCATCGGCGTCAACTGTCCGCATATAGACTGACGCGGCGTAGCCTCGCTCCGACGCGTCACAAAAGCCATGCAGGCTGGCTCGATATTTCCCGGGGGCAATATTCGACGAGGCAAGGCAATCCGATTGACTTCCTTAATCGATGAAAACAACTCGAGCCAATCATCCAATGGAGAGCCAAACAGCGGCTCGTCCCACGAGACGCCCAAAGTCCAAAGTCTCTGAAGAAGACACTTTGCAGAGAATATCACTGGACTGATCCAACCGCTTGGATCAAACATACGAGCTATTACGGACAACACCGTTCTCTTAGTCCAGACTTTTGGTATTTCCAAGTCCACTTGGAATGTAAAAATATCGGTTAGCGGCTGGTACTGCATGCCCAGCACCGCTATCCTGTTGGGATCATCCACATCCTCAAACAGGTGAGGGTTCTGTTGGTGATCCTCCGGGATCCCTTCTAGAACTTTAGGCTCATTAGACAACCACTTACGTAGCTCGTAGCCACCTGTCTTCAATATTTCAATCAATTCGTCCCGCAGTAGGAGGGCCTCCTCAATACTCTGGGCTCCGGTGCACACGTCATCTACATACAAGTCACGTGACAGCACGGAAGCCCCACGGGGAAAGCGGATCCGTTCCCGCTCTGCCAATTCAAGCAATGATCTGATGGCGATATAGGGACTAGATTTCAAACCATACGTGTTTGTGTTGAGTTCATACACCGTCACAGGATCCCTCAGGGCGCTCACGCCAGAGTATCAACTGGAATCGCCTGTCCTCAGGATGTATGACTGTCTGGCGGAACATCATCCGGATGTCCGCACCAAAAACCACTTGATGTCTTCTAAAGTTCAAGATGATGTCAATTATGTCCCTATGCAATTTGGGACCTGAATGCAAACATAGATTCAACGAAACTCCGTTCGAAGTGGGTGCGGACCCATCAAAGACAGTCCGCAACTTGCCCGTTGAGGCCTTCACCACCGCGTGGTGGGGCAAAAAATAATGCTCAGTTGAGCTCCAATCAACTCGAGCCGGAGACATGTGACCCAAATCCTCGTACTCGCGCATAAATTCAATATATTTATCGCGAAGTACGTGGTCACGCTGCATGCGTCGCTCCATGGACAGCAGTCGTTTCTCCGCAAGCGCCCTACTTTGCCCTAGGCTAGGACGAGTAGCAACAAATGGTAATCTAGTTACAAACCGACCGGAGGGCAACCTCTCCGTGGTTGATCGAAAGAAGGCTTCGCACTCAGCGTGTTCCGGATCCATCCTGGAACTCATAGGTGGCTCCTCCACCTCCCAAAACCTTTGCATGGTCTTGGCCAAGGACGCTGATGCGACGACCGGTGGCTCCTCCACGGTGCTATTATCAAACACAGGGCCCATCAGGGCGAAACCAAAGATAGTAGACACTGCCATCAGTGAAGACGAACCCAGAGCTTTCTGGGTACCCAACAAAATCCAACCCAATACGTCCGAGCCCAGGAGCAAGTCCACTGGGCCGGGATGAAAGACAAAGGGGTCGGCCAAATCCAGACCCGAAACCAAAGACAACACACCCGGCGGTATGTCTGTCGAGGGGTGCCAACCCGCAATGGTATCCATTACCATAGCCGAAGTCGTGATCCTCATTGTGGAGGACTTCAGCGAAGAAAAGGTGACAAGTGTCTGGCCCGTCAGACACTTCACTTGTATGCCACCAACTCCAAGAAGTGGCACAGGCGAGTCTTCCACGACTAAACCTAACTGGTGTGCCACTCGAGTGGTAACCACACTGCTTTGAGCCCCTGAGTCCAACAGAGCTCTCAAATTAATGGCGTCCCCCCCACGACCCCATACGCGGACCACCGCGGTAGGGAGCAGAACCGTCCGCGGCTCTGTCCCAGCAAGGGAGCAAGCTAGTTACGGGCTCCCCACTCTCTCCAAACCAGGGGGCGCCACTGACCCGGATAATATGTCGGGCGAGTGCACATCCCCATCTGAGGGGGGGCATAACCCGCGGCCCGGCCATACCTATGGTACGGCGGGTGGTACTCCAGCCGTGGGTACTCGTGCAGCGGCGGAGAAAACCGCTGCGGCTGCATGTGTTGGGCATTGGTAACCCGCGTGGAGGGGGTGTCCCCACTCTCACGTCCGATCTAGGGCCCCCGCCCATGGGGGCCCTATCCGGGGCCTGGCCAGCTACATACTGGCCATGACCTTGGGGCGCGTGGTCCCGGTCCGCCAAGACCCGCGCAGGTACGCGACCCCCTCCCGAGGGGGGTGCGACGAGCGAAGCCGCGTCCTCCGTCCGGTGGTGGAGGGCTTCGCGCAGGAGCGCCCCCGCCCATAGGGGACCCCTGCCTCAACATCCGGGTGCCATCCCCGTTGCGGTTCATGCAAAGCATCGCGTGGTGCCGCCCACGGCATGCACTGCATGGTATGGCACTGGGACAGTCACGTGCATAGTGACCGCCCAAACAATAAAAGCAAAGTTCATGCCGCTTTGCCATGCGGCGCCTATCTTGTACTGGCAGTCTCTGCCAGTCCCTGCATTGTAGCAGGCTGTGGCCCATCCGGCCACATTGCAGGCAGTCTGCGTCCCTCGCGACTGCTGCCGTGTGCGCAACCCGCACACCAGCTCCACGCGGTGGCGGTTGCCGTCCCTGTTGGGGCCTACGTTCAGGCGCTCTGGATGGCGCTGAGTCCGTCATGGTATTCTCAGCAGCCCGTGCCTCAAACTCCAAAAACTTCACCAAGTCAGTGAATGTTGGTAGGGTGGTGCTATCCCGTTCCGCATTCTCGCGCTCAAATCGCGAGCGGATGTCATTGGGTAATTTGCCCAATACAATGTGCACCAGCAAAAAGGACCATTGGTCCACCGGCAGCCCCAGTGTGCGGAGCGCGTTACAGGCCACTGTAACGGGCGTGAGCAACTGCAGGCGCAACTGTGCCCTGTTGGCCACCTTGGGCAGGGCCATCAACTGTGCGGCGTGCGCATCCGCTAACAAACGTAAATTTTGGTAGCGGGAGTTCAATAACTCCCAAGCCGTATCGTACTGGTCGTCCTCCACCCGGAGGTGCTGGATGAGCGACCGCGCTTCATCCTCAAGAGTGGAGAGGAGGTAGGCCATCTTCTGGGCCTTCGACAAATCCTGTCGTGCTACGACCAGGGACTCAAACATATTTTTATATGCTACCCACTCCTCCATCCTACCCCCAAAGTGGGACAGCTGAAGGGTGGGGAGCCGACCAGTAACCGCTGGTCCTTCCTGTCTAACAGGTGTGCGAGGGCTGGTCCGCCAGCCTGTCTCGCCCTTATTGCGGTCACCGCCTCCGCGATATCATCGTGCAGACTCAGGATCTGGTCCATGTCCGCCATGTGACCTGCGTAGGCCTCCGGGGTAAGATCGGCTTCGGTAAGCGCCGCCATGGCCGCTTCCGCGCTAATCAATCGTGAGTGGAGGTGATCCGCTCTTAGCAGTATGGCGCCCTCCCTGTCCTTCCGGGACAGGAGTCCTCCGGCCGTCACAAACCATCTCAATTCGTTGGCGAGTGTCGCCCTAGCATTGGAGGCCTTCGCCATCGCGTCAAGTCACAAACAAAAAATAACAAAAGGTAAATAAAAAACAACAAAATCAAGCAACTACACGAAGAACCGCGGTAGGTATGAGAATGGCACAAACCCGGAACGCACGGTACAAACCGCAAACAAATACAAAAAAGGTTACAAATATTCTTATACAAACAAACTAAGAAAAATCTAATAATTTTTACAAACAATTAATTATTTTTTACAAACGAACAAATAGAGGGTAGATAAACTACGCTCTGCTACCAGAAAATGTGCAGAGCAACTACGCTCTGCTGCCAGAAAATGTGGCAGAGAGAATCCGGACAAACGAAGCGGCGGGAAGAATTCTGTACCGGAACTTTACCGGGAAAAAATCTACCGGTAAAATTAAGTACCGGGAAAAAATCTCCACGCGACACCACGCTTGTCCGACTAGAATCTAACTTAAGCTATACGCAGTCTGCTACCACCGTAGCTTATGAAGGGAGCTACAGGGCCCTATATGATAACCTAACCTATAAATTAACTACAATTGAACACTTACCAAATTAAATCTTCTTTCTCTTCGGATCCAAACTTGAGTGTCTTCGGGAAGGGGGAATTCCTAATCACCCTACCTAACCCTTGAGATCTCAATTCCCCATAACAACTAAATAGATTTCTTCCCGTAGTTTCCCTCGGGAACAGCCAGATGTGAACAGCCAGCCACGTTTCACCTCTCACAAGAAAAAGTCACAATAACAGAGTTTTTCACAAACACAAATTCAATAGTTATTTAACAAACAGGAAATTCACAATTATCACTCAAACTAAACAACAAGCAAAAGACGCGAGACCGCTCCGCGTATTAAAATCAAACCGATATCGCCCTGGACAATGCAATGGCGGACTACACGCGACGCAATCCGCGCTAGCAGTGTGAAAACCCCGAACGCCCTCTGGCGGCAGCAATGCGAAACGCCTGCGTTTAGTTTTACCCAATATATTACAAACAATTAATATTGCAAAAAAATACATCGCCAGGTAAATATCTCATCTTATCCCATGTGTAGGTCTTACATACTAAAATTAATTGTGTTTCATCGAGATATTGTGTGTTTGTAGTTTTTATTTATTTGTTATTCATAACCTATTCTTAGCTTCTATCATCTTCTGTTAACCTTTCTCAGTGTCTCTCGATTATTATTTTTTTGTTTTCCCTGTGGAACTCATTATATTTAGTATTTTCCAGGATGTCCCTCACTTGCCTTATATGCAACTTCTCTGGAGGCAAATCATCAAGAGACTTCATCAACATATTTGGAAGTCATGTAAGTATCCTATTCCTTTAGTAATATAACAGTGGTCAGATAATTTAATAAATATTGATGCTGATCTGATCAATTGGGTGTGCATAGCGATCTGGATGTCCTCCATTCTATCCCTGGATGGCCATTATCAGATCACAGCTCAGATAAATCCCTGCCGTTAAACCAAGGCTTTAAAGTAATGTTGTTTGTATGAAAATCGACTGGTGTCCCTAATTATCTGACCACCAATGTATATAAGCTGTGTAAAATGGTCTCAGTATGGAAGAGATTGATTTGCCTGATGCATTCCAAATCAGTAAAAATATACATTATGAGACAGCATATAAAACGTGGATGTATAAATTATTTTTATTTTTATTACATTCTTATTTACTTTCAGAGTAGGTCTCCAACTCATTGTCACACAAACTGAGACATTCCTTTGCCTACTTTTGTGAAATTTAGATATAAAGCATGTAAATATTAGTATGGCATTAAATGATTTTTATTTTATTATTTACTAGCTAATGCCCGCGGCTTCGCAAACGTGAATTTCCCATGGGAACAATGCTTTTTCCCAGGATAAAAGGTACTTTATGTTCTTCTCCGTACTTCTAACTATGTGTATGCAAAATTTCAGGAAGATTGGTTTAGTAGATGAAGCGTGAAGAGGTAACAAACAAACTTACTTTCGCTTTTATAATATTAGTTAGGATTTAGGTAAACTCCATTTATTCTTACCAGTCCTATCATGTAAGAAATCTTACCATGTCTTTTTATGATTTTACAACAATATAAATTAAAATAGACTTTTTAGAAAATTACTTTCGTGGTTAATAAATGTTTTACTTTAGAATGTTTGGGTTTGAGCTAATATTTGATTTATTTTCAACAAAATTCAATAAAAAGTACTGTGAAGATTGTTTACATGTTAGGACTGGTAAGAATAAATGGAGTTTACCTATCTTTGTCATATCCTACTTTATCTCGTAATGCTACTTTAGTACGTCTTGGGGTAGTATTTGCTTCAGTCTAAGGTGTGTCCTTCTTTCAATAAATCCTTTGCCAATATAATAATTTGTATCTTTTTTCCTTCATTAAATAAATGTATTTAATTTCAGAGTGCTCTGCAATCGCAAAAGAAGTTGGGCACTTTACTAAGTGAAGTGTTTGGAATATTAATCACTGAGGAATCGGTCATTTCCAAAGTTATTTGCACCAAGTGCTTCAAGGATTGTTCCGAGTATGATTCCATTCAAGTCAGGTATGTAGTCTTTTCAATAATAGCAGTGGTGGTCCAGTGGTTAGACACTGTGTTTTGAAAGGACCCAGGTTCAAATCCTGCACTACACATGAGTTTGCATTCCAATCTGACTCATGTATAGTGGTTCTCATAGACCACCACTTGCTTCCAGTGAAGGAAAATATCGTCAGAAAACCTGCACACTGGTTTATTAGTGTGTATATGGCTGCTGCCACTATATAGTGGTGGTTGTAATAAGTCATGTCAGATGCAGATGCAGGCGACTTGAATTAAGTTTGACACCAGTGTTAGTTTGTATAAAGAGAGTGATGAGTGTAGAGGAAGCAAGAGAGATCTGCAAGGATCGTAGCAGGTGGAAATCGCTAGTCTCTGCCTATCCCTACAGGAATAAGGCGTGATAATATGTATGTATGTACCAGTGTTAGTAATAACACACTCCATAATAAAGAAAGCATAACTATATCACATTAGCTGTTGCCCGTGGCTCCCTTCGCCGCAAAAAGCAGCCTGTTACTATCAAGCTGTCTTAACTATGTAATGAAATGATTTTTGTTTAAATAGGCCTAAAAATAGCACTTTTAAATCGGGATAGCCAGTTGACGTCAGAAAACTACTTAAAGCTAAGGTTACTACTGTAATAAGCAAAGTAACGCTTATAATATGAACAGATTACAGTATTATTATACTAGATTATTTATTTTTTATTTATTTTAAAACGAGCCTATGCCCGCGACTTTGCCTACACATATGTCAGGTTCTAAGCGGCGTATCAAGATAAAACTAACGCCAGATTTTTACCTTGTATAATATAACAGTGAAAACCGCATCAAATTTGGTCTAGTAGTTTTTGCGTGATGCGCGTACAAACATACAGACAGAAAGACAGACACTACAATAATTCTAAAAAAATGGTTTAGCTTCTATTAAGACCTCTCGTAGTTTTTTTACATGACTGACCAAAAAAGGAGTGTTATGTTTTCAGGGTTCATGTATGTATGTAAGTATTGTATGTATGTATGTAAGTTTCTTTATTCCACCATAAGTCCTAAACGGCTTAACAGATTTTGATGTGAGAGGTATTTTTAGATTCCTTGCATTCCCCCGAGTGACATAGGCTATATGACGTTACCATAAAAACAATGAAATGAAAAAAATGGCGGATTATATATGCGATAAAAAGCAGACCAAAAAAATAAAATTTGATCAATCTTATCGAGTGGGGTATCAAATTGAAGGGCTTTAAAAGGCGATTTCAAAAATGTATATAACTTATATGTTTGTATGTACTTTTTGAGTAAAAACTAGTCAGTCGTGTTTTTTATTTTTAATAATTAGCTTGTTTCATAAATATCTTCTATGTACAGACACAGACTAGTAACAGTTTTATTATATGTATTGATGATTAATTTTTCACATCTTTGCTTCAATTTTCAGGCAACAAGTATTAAAATCAGAATTACAATCCCAATTCCGAGAAGGGATCGCGTCCCGCCCCCAATCTCAGAACAGTTCCCCTGTCAAGCTGGTGTTGCCAGCGTCCAAACTACAACCATTGCCTAAAGACTTTGTTATCGACAGGAAGCTAATAGCTGCTAATAAGTCGCAGCTCATATTCACCAGCAAGAATAATGTGAGTGATTTTATAGTTTTTTTTCTTAATCATAGATGCAGCCATCCACAGATTTAGATTAAGCTAGATACCGTAAGTTTGTTCGAAAGTATGAAAACCGAGCGTGCCATTATTTTCTACCAACGATGACGTCACGCCAGTCATTTTAGTGATGGGCGCAACATAAACGCGAATGAAGGCTAACTGAGTAGCAAAAGCGTGATGTTTGTCCATTGGACATACGCCGGGCACGCTTGGTTGGACATACTGTTTGCGGCATCTAGAGTATATCAAAATCTCTGCATTCATGTTTGCTTTGGCCCCATGAAAGCCTCACAAGGACTCCAAAAAGTATCAACATAATTATAATAATATTTTATTTTGTTAACATTTTTTTTCTTATGTCAAAGTCAATTATTTTTATTCATATTGGCTTAAAAATAGCACTTATAAATCGTCACATTCTTGTTTTTTAGTTAGTTGAAGTCATAAAATTACTTAAAGCTAAGTTTACCACCGCCTCCAAAGCGCCAGTGGAGAAGAGGCGGCGCAACAAACTCCACTGCTGCATTTTCTCCAAAGACGTCACTTTACAACATATGTCTTACAATTGAATGACTACATGTTTTGACTATGTGTTTTTTATACAAACTATGTCCCACCCATATCAGCTCTTAGGGGGGATATTTAAAAAAAAAAGGGTATGTTTGACCTCTGTAACTACATCCATGTCAAATTTCATCAAAATCGGTTCCTGTGGGAATTTCGAGAAATCCTCTTTTAGTGCTCCCCTACACTCCCTAAGGAACCTACATGACAAATTTCAGCTTCCTACACGCCCAGTAGTTTTGGCTGTGCATTGTCTGTCAGTCATCAGTCAGTAACGGAAGAATCTAATCCTATACTAATATTAACTACTTAATATTATCAATGCGAAAGTGAGATTGTTTGTTACCCCTTCACGCTTTATCTACTGAAAGAATCTTCCTGAAATTTCGCATACCAATAGTTTGAAGTACTGAGAAGGACATAGGGTACCTTTCATCCCTTGAAAAAGCAAATTCCTGTGGGAATTTCCCGAGCAAAGTTGTTTTATTGATGACTAGCTTTCGCCCGCGTGAATTTCCCACGGGAACAGTGCTTTTTACCGGGATAAAAACTACCCTATGTCCTTCTCCGTACTTCCAGCTATGTGTATGCGAAATTTCAGGAAGATTGGTTCAGTAGATAAAGCGTGAAGAGGTAACAAACAAACAAACTCACTTTCACATTTATAATATTAGTTAGGATGATTGGTTATATGAAAATATGGATTTCAGGCCGCAAGTTCATCACAATTCACCATGAAATCCACAGTAGTTTCAACAATACTACCACAAAATGTGAACAATATAATAGAAACAAGTACATCAGAATCTAATGGCAACATTACATCTTATATTATGTCTGAGTCTGATGCAGATAACTACTTGGTGAAGCAAGAGGAGGTTACCACTGATGTTGATGATGATGATGTGGAGAATAATGATGATCATCCCATGGAGATTGATGAAGGTAATTGCCATGTGTATGTTGTGCCAGTAATTTTTTTTTGTGACTTCTACATTTCTCTCCTCGTAAGTAATAGGTATAGCTATACCAAATTACATATTTCTAGTAGTCTCTGAGCTTCCTTAATTTCCTTTTTGCGATGGCTGACCCTCGCGTCAACTCGTGAACGGGTGTTGCCAGGGGGAACTGGTCTGCTCGATTCTGATTCGAATTTTGTTTTTATTTTTTGTTTTTACCATTTCATTGTGGTTACTCGATCACAAACATAACATGTTTTATTATATTATATTTGTTTCTTATATTTTATTTTATTTTTGACTGTACACAAGCTATAAAGTTAATAATAGTCCCTCTGGCATGTTAGGCGACCAAGACTGTTTCATGAGTTTCTTTCGGCATTCTTCTCAGCAGTGTCCGTTCCGAAATGCTAGTAGTTTGTAGCTTTGAGACATAATATATTATAATTAAATAATTAGTTTTCGACGTGAAAAAGAGCCTAAGGCTAAGTTACAATAAAGATTTTTTTTATTTAGATTTTTGATTTTGAGCTTAACTCGGACAGACCAAAACTATAAGGGTTCCTTATTTACTTTGGAACCCTAAAAAATACTGTACAGAAGAATTTTATGGCCTACTAGCATGGACCCGGGACTTTGTTCCCGTGGGAATTCCGGGAAATCCTCTCTTAGTGCTCCCCTACACTCCCTAAGGAACCTACATGACAAATTTCAGCTTCCTACGCACAGTAGTTTTGGATGTGCGTTGTCTGCCAGTCATTAAGTAAGGAAAGAATTTTATATGTTTGGTAGTTCGATACAAAGCCTTAAAGCGAAGCTAGTATAGACCATTTAGAAAGTAGTTCTATACAAAGCGTAACAAAAATATTTTTTTTTTTTTTCACGAAGATCCCAAAATTTGACACTTTTTTTATTAGAGCAATGTATGAACATTCTTAAAAATCATGTTTTGTGCATGTGCAAACATCCTGTATATTGATTGATTGATGATTGATAGAAAAATAAAAGGAAATCAATTTCAAAATAATAGCCATAAAATGAAAGAAGAAGAATTTCAAAATAATTATTTTTACAAAGTTATTTGCAACTAATATTTTTGTTTCAGATTGTTCATTGGCTGTTGTGCCAGTATCTTCAGATTCCAACGGCAAACTAATGTTGATTAACAGTAAGGTAGGTTTACAACAAATCTTTTGACCATTATTGGGTCACTTAATTATTTTTGAGTTCCTTGCCTCAAAAATTCATTAGTATTGCTTTTTTCTCTCAAAAGACTCGGCTAATAAAAATTATAGAATACTTACTCGTGATTACATAAAAAAAATTGGCCGTTCCCGGGACGCCCGGCAGATGTAAAACATCTCAGCGTCATGCCATTTGCCTCCGTGGACTGCCACACCGGAGGTCCCGGGTTCGATCTTCGGTTGGGTCAAGATGGAAAATGATTTTTTTCAGATTGACCTGGGTCTTGGATGTTTATCTACAGGGTTAATTGTAATAAACTAATAAACTTCCTAGGGGTGAAAGTACTAATAAATATGAACATCTTTTTGTATGGGACCGACTCTGAAATCGTTCACCCCTAGGAAGGTTATTAATTTATTACAAATAAATAGCCCTGTATATATGTATTTGTGGTAATAGTAGATTGTTGCATCGAGCAGAAAGTGACTTTTAATTGCATCGAGTGTAAGTTTGAAGCCCGAGCATAGCGAGGGCTTTAAAAACACGAGTGCAATTAAAAGTCACTTTTGCGAGATTCATAATCTGCTTTTCTTTCAACTACCGGTCCTAAGGTCCTTAATTCGTGTCAATTTTCTTTTTTTTCGGCAATGGTCGCACATTTTTAATTTATATAATCAGCCTTTGTTCGCGGGAATAAAAATAAGTCTGATTGACTGATACAAATCTAGTTGGTCATGCTTACAGCCTGTGATTGGCCTATTCTTATAGGAATAGCGCTGATTGGCTGACATAAATCTAGTTGGTCATGACTGCAGAATTAAGGCCTGCGATTGGTCAGTCGCTTGGGATATGCGGCCTTAGGACAAAAACAATGCAGTAATGGATTTTCATACTACTTTTCTGCACTGTTTTCAAGTAAAAACAGTGCAACAATGGTTTTTCATACATACTTTACTGCGCTGTTTTGCTATGGAGCAATAAATTGCTGTTTTGTGCATACTATTTAGGTTATTAATGGCAAAATTACAGCGTAGTTGGAAGAAAAATATAGTGTCGTTGAGTTAGCATCCCATAACACGTCTCGAACTTATTTTGGGGCTAACTCAATCTGTGTGATTTGTCCGTATATTATATTTATTTATTGGCCGTCACGTTATTCTAATCTATTTTTTACATGTCGATGTTTTACATCAAAACTTATAACAAATAATTTCTCTTTTCAGGATGGCACCCAAAAATCTGAGAATTACATCGACCTCAGTCTACTACTATCGGAGAACGCGGTGGCAGACGAACATACAGACAAGGGACTGCAAAATTTGGAAACCAATGAGGATGATGATGACGACGATCGTAAGATTTATTTTTTAATTTTTTTTTTTTTATCGGAAAACTTATACTAATATTATAAATGCGAAAGTTTGGATGTGAGTTTGTGAGGATGTTTGTTACTCAATCACGCAAAATCTACTGGACGGATTTCGATGAAATTTGGTATACGGGTAGAAAAATACCGGGAATAGCACATAGGGTACTTATTATCCCGAAATTCCCACGGGAGCGAAGCCCCGGGGCGCGGCTAGTGTATACATATAACTTAATTACTAAACAATAAAAACATCTTATAACACAGTTTTTATTCTTTGTTTCATTTGGGTTTGGAATCCTAATTAATATTATAAATGCGTAAGTGAGTTTGTTACCTCTTCACGATTTATCTATTGAACCAATCTTCCTGTAATTTCGCATACACATAGTTAGAAGTACTGAGAAGGACATAGGGTACCTTTTATCCCCGGAAAAAACACCGTTCACGTGGGAAAATTAGTTTATTAATGTTGGCAGCCCGGCCAACAATAATTATTTGTTTGCTTACGCTGGTTGTACTTGCGAGGAACGTTTTGGAAATTGGATAATTTGGAGATAAAAGAAAAACGTGTCGTCTCTAAATATTTATTGCGACTGACCACAGAGTTGCCACATATAAAAAATACAAAATTTGTTGCCATATAAAAATGGTTCTTTGTTGGGTTTCCAACAATTAATAGAAAAGAACAAAAAAAATGTATTGTGTATTTTGGCATGTAGGTTCTTTCCTTAGTGTGTAGGGGAGCACTAAGACAGGATTTCCCAAAATTCCCGCGCTCATGCTAGTACAATATATGTATATCTAACTAGCTTTTGCCCGCGGCTTCGCCCGCGTGAATTTCCCACGGGAACAGTGCTTTTTCCCGGGATAAAAAGTAGCCTATGTGCTATTCCAGGTCATTATCTACCTCTGTACCAAATTTCATCGAAATCCATCCAGTAGATTTTGCGTGATTGAGTAACAAACATCCTCACAAACTCACATCCAAACTTTCGCATTTATAATATTAGTATAGATTATGTGACATAATTATTCACAGAAGCAATAATAATGGCCGACGAGAACGGAGCGACTATAATACGCCTGGGTTCTACTCACCGCATATTATATGGCAACACTCAGTTTGTAGTCGAAGAGCAAGATGATAATGAGAACTCGAGAGGTGACTATATTCTGTTTTTTTTTTTTAAGCTTTTATTTAACTTGCAATGTATGTATGTTCGTTCGGGTGGAATCTTTGAATCAGTTTTGAAGTAGATATCTTCAACCGATTGAGCTGTAATTTTGTACACACGTTTAGTTTGGATGACAATGCGTGATATGGTATGTGACGTCATTCTAAATCCGATATGGCGGACCATCCAAGATGGCGGAATAGTTATTTGTAATTTCTACAATATGGGTATCAAATGAAAGGGTTTGTTGAGAGTAACAATAAAAGCGTTTTTTTAAGTTTTTTTACTAATATTTTATTTATTTTAGACTCCACATCGAATTCGTACGAAGAGTCCCAAATAGAGCTCCAAGTTTCCGGCGACGAAGAAACAGCCAACGCTATCATAGCGGCCGCTCAGGAACAGGGTGAGTTTTGTTCATTCATTCGTTCATTCGTTCTGTCACATTTTGTACTTTCTTTCATTCTTTCATTTATTTGATTTAGGTATAAAAAATTAAGGGAAACGTATGTATGACTGACTTTGTATTTACCTTTGTATGTATTTTGACATGTAAATTGGAAATGATTAGAAGGATGTATTTTTGTATTACAAAAGTTCAAGTCAAATTAAATAAATTATCGTTGCAGGACTATTTATTTGTTTATTTAAATACAACGGTACATATTTCGTAGCCAATTACAGTATTTAAGTAATAGAAGATATACATTGAACTTTAAAAAAAAGAAAAACAGATATAAAAGAAACATTTGCATTTTTATCACATGCAAGTCGACTCACATTCACCATTCTCACAAAACAGCAAACAATTCCTGACAAGCGTCTTCCATCCATCCGCAAATACATCACATTGAGGCTCCTGGTTCAGGAATGCGTTGAGATCTGATAACATGCGGCAGAGAGGAGACTGAGCATGAGATACAGTGCGTGTGATCGGTGTTGCGAACAATTTTTTCGATTGACATTTACGATGTAAAAGGTTTCTGTTCGGCACATACAAACGACACAATTGATTATGAAGCTCGGTGGTATCGATGTAGCCTCGTAGTACTTTTAGACAAATAGTTAATTGATAATAATCTCTTCGTGTTCTTAAAGAATTAAGGCCTAGTATTCCTAGTAGGAATAACGTAGGATATAAGTAGGGATAATAACCATAAATGCGTTTATAGAAGTATCTTAGAAAAGTCTTCTGAACTTTTTCTAACATAAGCGTGTAGGAAGCCTCGTGTGGATTCCATACACAACTACTTGACTCTAGTTTACTACGAACTAGCGCAAAATATAAAAGTTTGATTGCATGCGGATTATTAAAATCTCTTGAGTTTCGTAAAACAAATCCAAGCCGTTTAAAACTATCTTTTAGTCCGGTCATTCTATGTTTTCAGAAAAACTAATTCATAAAGTTTTGAAACTTGTGTGACATATACCTTCAATTGTGGTGTTCAACGCTCACTACCCTCCCCTGCCCTCCCCTGACGCTACCCCCCTTTACTCTGAAATGTGTCCCCTTTACCGGTTTTTTCACTTTTTCTCGAAACTATTATTGATACGAAAAAGATGTCAAAGGCAAAGATGATCCTTATTTAATTCTTAATAAAATATGTCCCATGTCTTATTTTGATAGACTTGACGGTTTACCAGCTAAAAGTTGTGTTTGGGGCACATGTTTTTAAAATGTACCTAAAAAGAGGGGTATTGTTGCAGTTTTACTATTATATCTCGAAAAAGACCCAGAATTTCGAAAACATAGTGCTATTAAAAGTTTTAGAGCATTATATTCTGCGTTTAATGGGACTAAATACATATATTTTGGACCACTCGGTCCAATACTAGTGCTCAACGAAATTGCACAAATCCCACAGATATTGTAAATGTGAAAATTTAGATGTATGTTTGATACTCAAATACGCAAAATCTACTAGACGGATTTCGATGAAATTTGGTACACGGGTAGAAAAATACCGGGAATAGCACATAGGGTACTTTTTATCCCGTAATTCCTACGGGAGTAGGGCCCCGAGGCGCAGCTAATATAGCATTTTTCATAGGTAAGGAAAACTTGTTACGCCCCGGGGTTCCGCTCAGTTAGGAATTTCGGGATAAAATTATCTTATGTGATTTTTTAAGTCTTTCTCTATTTGTGTACTAAACTTCATCGAGATCCGTCCAGTGTACTTCGTGTGATCGAGTGACAAAAATGTCAAGTTTGTATGGGAATTTTATCATTTATGATAATATATACTAGACGCGCTCCGAGGCTTCGCTCCTGTGAGAATTTCAGAAAAAAAGTAGATTATATGCATTTTTAGGTTTAACTCTACTCGTCTACCAATTTTCGTCGAAATATGCTCGGTAGATTTTGTGTAATTGAGTAACAAACATACTTTTTTTTACGTTTGGATGTCTCGGATGTATGTTTGTTATTCAATTACACAAAATCTACCGGGCATATTTCAACAAAAATTTGTACACAAGTAGAGTTAAACCTAAAAATGCATATAATCTACTTTTTTTCTGAAATTCGCACAGGAGCGAAGCCTCGGGGCGCATCTAGTATATTATCATAAATGATGAAGTTCCCATACAAACTCGAAATTTTTGTCACTCAATCACACGAAGTCTACTGGACGGATCTCGACGAAGTTTAGTACACAAATAGAGAAAGACTTGAAAAATTACATAAGATAATTTTTATCCCAAAACTCCCAACTGAGAGGAGCTCCGGGGCGTAGCAAGTTTTCTATACCTATGAAAAAGGCAATATTAGCTGCGCCTCGGGGCCCTACTCCCGTAGGAATTTCGGGATAATGAGTACCCTATGTACTATACCCAGTATTTTTCTAGCAGTATATGAAATTTCATTGAAATCCGTCCAGTAGATTTTGCGTAGTTGAGGATCAAACATACATCAAAACTTTCGCATTTAAAATATCTGTGGGATTTGTGCTATTTCGATGAGCACTAGTATATAGAACAGAGTGGTCCAAAATATATGTATTTAGTCCCATTAAACGCAGAATTTAATGTTCTAAAACTTTTAATAGTACTATGTTTTCGAAATTCAGGGTTTTTTTTCGAGATATAATAGTAAAACTGCAAGAATACCCCTTTTTTACGTACATTTTCTCCCCATGTGCCCCAAACACAACTTTTAGCTCGTAAACCATCAAGTCTATCAAAATAAGACATGGGACACATTTTATTAAGAATTTAATAAGGATCATCATTGTCTTTGACACCTTTTTCGTTTCTATCATAGTTTTCGAGAAAAAGTGAAAAAACCAGTAAAGGGGACACATTTCAGAGTAAAGGGGGGGTAGCGTCAGGGGGAGGGCAGGGGAGGGTAGTGAGCGTTGAACACCACAACCGAAGGTATATGTCACACAAGTTTCAAAACTTTATGAATTAGTTTTTCTTCCCCATACATTGGTTACATAGAATGACCGGACTATTTGACCAGAGCTAATATATGATTGTGAAAAGTTAATTTGGTATCAAATATTACACCCAGGTCTTTAGATGAAGCAACTCTATTAATGTTTTCACCATTCAAGGTATAATTGTGACATGATTTTACCAATTTCCTGCTAAATGTCATTACTGAACATTTATTCAAATTAAACAACATTTTATTTTCAACACTCCATTTTTGAACAGCATCTATATCCTGTTGTAATAGTTGGTAGTCAGTAGGCTTTCTTATTTCCAAGGCTAACTTGAGATCGTCAGCATACAGAACACATTTTGCATTTTTAACAACGTTTGCTAAATCATTGATCATTATAAGAAATAATAGTGGCCCCAATATGGAGCCTTGACTAACTCCAGATCGAGTATGATAAGGTTCCGAATTATAACACCCGTATTTTACATATTGCTGGCGATCTCGAAGATAGTCTGAAAACAGTATGACCAATTTGGGAGTAAACCCTATCAATTTTAGCTTAGATAATAAGATGTCATTGTCGATTCTGTCAAAAGCTTTTTGGTAGTCAAAATATAAAGACATGGGACACATTTTATTAAGAATTTAATAAGGATCATCATTGTCTTTGACACCTTTTTCGTTTCTATCATAGTTTTCGAGAAAAAGTGAAAAAACCAGTAAAGGGGACACATTTCAGAGTAAAGGGGGGGTATCCGACGACCTGGTGAAGGTCGCGGGATGCGCATGGATGCGGGCAGCGCAGGACCGGTCGTTATGGAAATCCTTGGGGGAGGCCTTTGTCCAGCAGTGGACGTCTTTCGGCTGAGAGAGAGAGTCAAAATATACGACATCTACTTCATTACCATTATCCATGCCTTTTGATATATAATCTACGATGACTAAAAGGTTGGTATCAACTGATCGTCCTTCCCTAAACCCGTGTTGTTCATCACATAAGATAGAACGTAGCTGGTTATATATATTCTTATGGAGTACTCGTTCACAGACTTTAGCCGGGGCAGATGGTATAGCAATAGGTCTGTGGTTATCAATCGATAGATTTTCAGTTGACTTAGGTATAGGAGTAACGCGAGATAATTTCCATTGGTCTGGATAGACCCCTGTATGAATGGCTAAATTAATTATGTGATGTAAGGGTAATATGATATAATCTTGACATATTTTCAAAAATTGAGAAGGGATGTTATCAGGTCCAGTAGAGCAATCGGATTTTAGTTTATTTATAGCCCATTCAATATCATCTTTATTGCAACTCGGTATATCTATAAGACAATAATCTAAACTACTATTAATTTCATCTTTATATGGATCTAACTAAAGTTGGTGTGTCGGGTAGAAATACGTCTGAAAACATATTTAGCAAATGCTTCTGCTGCATCTACACCATCGTATATTATGCCATTATGAGATATGTTGAGGTTTAATGAACGCCGTGACCTTAGGTTTGAGATATATTGCCAAAAAAGTTTTGGTTTGTATTTAAGCTTATTTTCTATACGTTGTATATATGATTTATATGCTGCAGTTATACGTTTTTTGAGATCAGCGGCCTTAGACGAAGTTTTATTACGTCGTAGCGATTCCATAGCGAATGTCAAATTCGAATTTTACTATCGATGCTACAATGGACTTAGCGATTGCTTAGCGACAAGATGACGATCAACCACGTGATTTAGCGAAGCCTTATGTCAATCCCATACATTTTTTCGTTTGCGATTGTCGCTATCGCTATTAAAATCTGACTTCGTCTAGCCCTCCAGATCTTAACTTTGAAAATAATATGCGGGATTCTTCTGATTTGTTTCGTTTCCATTGTCTATGTAATTTTAATTTATGATTCAAATCTCTTATTATATCACCTGTGAACCAGGTCGGATAACATGTATTATATTTACTATTTCTTATTTTATTAGGAACTGTTTCATCAAATATATTATAGAGAATTTTGTAAAAGTTATTTTGTGGCAGAGGCTACATCATTTTCACTTAAAACATCGTCCCAAGAAATATTGGAAATCAAATCTATAATCTTTAGATAATCAGCTTTGTTAAAGTTCCAATCTCTGTTTCTGTCTACATTGCTGGGTTTTAATTTGGTAAATTTAGAAGTTATCATATCAATTTTGTATGTGAACTCTAGAGGGGGATGTGGAAGATCGACACGAACTATACCACCAAACTGCGATACTGAGACACACGGAACATTAGCGCATTCCTGAACCAAGACAACATCTAACTTACTTCCTATAGGATTAAATATTTCATTCATCTCTTTCATACCACAATAAGAAAGAAAATAACAATAATAGTTATTAACATTGTGCGTAGCACTATTTAAATTGAGATCTCCTAATATAATAACACGTCCTTTTAAATCACATAAAAAGCTCTCCACTTTAAAAAACCAATTGAAATAAATATCATCTTTGGCACTGGGACTAATATACACAACACATACGTAAACAGTTTGATCTTGTATGATAAATGAACACCATAAGTCTTCTCCATAATCTGTTTCGAGCTCTTTGCGTTGCACCAGCGTAATGCCGGCGCGGGCGGCGAGTAGCACTCCTCCACCTGCTGAGCCACGATCACGACGTATAACATTCCAACCACCACACATTATTTCACTGTCCGAAATAGAGCTGTCAAGATTCGTTTCCGTCACTGCTAAAATATCATGGTCTAATAGCATTAAGTTTGTATTCCAAGATTGAAGTTTAGTTCGGAGTCCACGGACATTTTGATAGAAAATGTCTAGCTCATAAGTTCTACTATGGGTGGATAAGCGGGTATTTGTATTTATATTTATATTAACAGCAGTGCTAAGGTTTACAGAATTAGTTTTGTGATTTTCGAAAGATGCCTCGTGACGCACGAAAGGACATCCAAGGTTTTACTTGAGCATTATTCGGCCATATATCTGGAGATATGCATTTGTCGTATATTTCTTCAGGAACTGTAATTTTATATGACTTGTAATCCCCACGTGCTTTTAGTTCTGCCACAGAGCAATTCATGTCTGGATAAAGGTGTTGTAAGTAGTATTTTATGTCTTCAACATTTGACGCCATATTCCATAAATGGATCATTTTTCGTGGTTCAGCTGCTTTAAGGGATGTCACGTCAGGGCCAGCCGTACAGCGTTGTGAGATTGGTCTGTGTTGCTTTTTAGCAGATACTTTTATCCAGGTGTTTTCGTTTTGTTTATCATCCAATTTATCATCGTCAGAAGGATCATTATATAATACCTGTTGTGGTTTAGGCAATTCTGTATTGTTTTTAGGTTTATTGTTTTGAGTAGAGGTTACATTAGTAGACGAAGTATTATTGGTATTGATAACCGAAGGTTGGCTTGACTGGATCGATGACATCTTAGACATGTTATTTTTTTTCTTCTTTTTCTGTACTTTACGATCAGGTTCTCCAATATTCAGTTCAGTTGTTTGGTGAATTACCTTGGGTAGGTTAGAGGTATTTTGGCAGGTACAATTGCATGCGGTTGAATCGGTACTAGACATTTCTAAATAGTTTGTAAACGTTCATCAATTTCACTTAATTTGGTGTTATTTTCGTCTAGTTTTGTATGCGAAATTTCAAGCAGAAAAAGTACTTTCGATAGACGTTCATTTAAAATTTCTACTTTGTAAATAATGAACCTCTTGTTTTAGATCATAATTGTTCGAGTTTTTTTCTGTTAGAAATACCGGAAACGTCTCGTCATGATCATCAATATGACAAGCTATGGGTTTAATTTTACGCCTCTGGGTAACAAAAGAGCTGTCCAAGGAAATATCAGTACATGCGATGTTAGTGGAAGCCATTATTAGGTAATAATATTAAAAAATCCAATCCCAAAAAATTGCCAAATAAAAGCGGGTTCATGCGAGGTCACGGCCGGGTCGAGTCCTTTGTGCTAAACTAGCGTTGTAAGCGCTGGGTAGCGCCCGCGCACTAGATGTGTGGAAGCGTGCTTGAAGCGCTGTAGCGATAAACTGTTGAAGAACACGCGTCGCGTGAGGCCGCGATCCGATCGCTTGTTAGATAAATAGGTACCTACTTATGCGATTGTTTTGGAATAGTTTCGATCATTACACAAAAACGACACAATATTATGGAAAACTAATTACACCTATGACATCTAGGTCGAAAGTTTACTACGATTAACAATAGAGTCACTGTTCACGGTAACTTTAACCACAGGAACTAATTAAAAAATCACGGAGCTAAAAAGTACGCGTCCGTATGAAGTAACGCCCGCGTCGATATGATAGTTGACCTTGAAAAATAGTCATACTATCGATAGTATCCATAGCCAATAGTTTGCAATACTATTGATGATAACTAAAACTGTCGATAGTATTGCTTTTTGAATAGTATCGATAATATTTGTTTATTAGTTTATTTATTAAGGAACAACAAACAGTTACAAAGTAGGTTACAATTAGATAATATTAATGTTTTCTAATCAATACTATCGATAGGCCTATCGATAGTGTGACTATTTTTCAAGGTCACAATACTGTTGACATTAACTTTAAATCCTAACTCTTTTTATCTATTAAAACGTAGGAAGGTCGCTATTGTTGCGACGCCTACTGTCAAGACAGTTTTCGCAAGACGGCAATTTAATAGTCAAACCTCACATATTTACAATTTAATTAATAAAAATATAGATATTTATATGTCAACAAAATACAATTGCAAAAAGCTTTTGATTAATTGGCTAAAATCTAAAAACTATGACGAAACTGAAGAATAACGCGCAGATAGACACACACACTAACACTCACTCTTATTATAATTTTATCTTAATTGTAACTAGATTTAAGATTTCGGGTACTGTAATAGAATATGGTTATGGAAGAGCGTGGCCTTCTGATACAGGTATATTAATACTTTCGATAGTCAACATAATTGCTGCAACACTAAAATATACGTATTTATTTTTTTATTTTTTTATTTATTTTATTTATTTATTAGGCACATCAACAACATAAACAAGTAACATTTATATAAAACATGCTAAAAAATAAATCAAACCTTATGTTTACATCAATTATAGATATGCACAACATTCAATGTAAAGCATTGCTAAGAATTTGTTTGAAATTAGGTACTTACAGCGAAGATTTAAATTACTTATCAGAAAAAATAATTTAGCCAGTTTGTCTATGCAAAATCTTTAATTTTATCAATTTCGAACTATCATGAAATATATCCAAATCCAGTTTCTTATGCCATTCATTGAAAGTTGTTATAAATCTAGAAATTGGTGCATGCTTACCCAACCTGGTTCGACTAGTCGGAACTAAAAAATAATTTCTACATTGCGGACGCCGGCTATGCAGCTTCGGTACACAAAGACTTACTTTATCCAATATATTTGGACACATAGAAACACCTTGGACAATTTTTTGAAAAAATGCCAAATCAAGCATACGACGTCGCGCTGATAATGTTTCAAGGCCAAAAAACGAAAGTCTCTCATCATATGAGTTTCGGGACGTTATTCCCGGGGATATAAAAGCTAGATGTCTGGAGAAGGATCTTTGTACTTGTTCTATGCGTGTCGAATGAACAACGTATACCGGGTTCCAAACGACACTACCGAATTCAAGTATACTCCGCACCAATGCATTAAACAGAAGTAACTTCGTAGAAACACATTTAAAATCTTTAGTGTTACGTTTAATAAAACCTGTCATTTTAAACGCTTTCTTAATTATATTATTATAATGAGGAATGAAACTAAGCTTAGCATCAAGAATAATACCCAGATCTCTAACCTCAGATACACATGCTACTTTCTTGCCATTGATAAAATAATCGGTATTGGTAGGTTTCGTTTTCCTCGTAAAAGATATGTGTTGACATTTATACGTATTGTTGCCAGGAGGAGCGTTCATAGAAGTGGAATCTGGTGAGATGTTCCGAGTGAAGTCCGTTCAGAGCAAAACTGACAATGATGTGGAAGAGGACGCCTTGCCGGTCAGTCGAGTTTTTTTTTTAAACTTTAAGGAATTTCGGGATAAAAAGAATGGCTTCCTACACTTTAATTGATTTTCAACTTCATCGAATATGGGTTAAATCAAATACCTTACTCGTATAGTGGGTATTAGTGTTAGGTTACGCATGCCTAATGCGTTTCAATAGAAATTGGATATGGTGAAGATTTTCGATGTGCAGGATTGAAATGCGATAGCTCAGTTGGAAGAGCAAGGTCGTATAAAGACCTGGTCGCGGGTTCAAGTCCTGCTCGCATGGAATTTTTTCACCATATCTTATTTCTATATGAGAGTACTTTAGTACTAATATTGCATCTGAGATGCTCAAAAATCCAAAAATATATATATTTTAGTGTTAGAAATTTTCTAGATGATAATTTTTGACATCCCTGACATATGTATCTAATTGTTTATTATTTCTATGATTGACTTATTTTTAATTATATTTTTTTGAGTGTATTATCATATTTTTTAAGTATATTGTGAATTATTTGCGGCAAGCCATCTGACTTAATTTGCACACCGTTTCAACGGTTGAACATTGCTGCTCTGTAACATCATGCATTTTATGTATCACCAATGTTTTTTTTGGCAAATAAATATATCTTTATCTTTAGTAGGATCAGTATAATAAAAGGAGCGGACCAAAAGAAACGTGGGGTGCTTTTGTCCCAGTAGTGGGGCGCAAAATAGGGATGATTCTGAAGTGAAACCCAAGCTTGCTTGTTGAGAAGTGATTTATTGACATTGACAGATGACATACATTAGAGTGAAGGGTACACAGATTATTAAGTAGACTACATCTTATCCTTACACATTATAAAATAAATCCCTATACCTATCTTTTCACATTACAAAACAAAGTTTGATCAATTTTTTTTTTTTTTTTTTCTTGTTGAGAAGTGATTTATTGACATTGACAGATGACATACATTGGAGTGAAGGGTACACAGATTATTAAGTAGACTACATCTTATCCTTACACATTATAAAATAAATCCCTATACCTATCTTTTCACATTACAAAACAAAGTTTGATCAATTTTTTTTTTTTTTTTTTCTTGTTGAGAAGTGATTTATTGACATTGACAGATGACATACATTGGAGTGAAGGGTACACAGATTATTAAGTATACTACAGATTCGTTTATCTTTTTTCCTAGCCTGTTGAAGTGTCCCACTGTTGGACAAAGGCCTCCCCTTTCTCCTTCCACAATTCTCTGTTAATCTATCTTATGTGTTTTGTTTCAGCTCGTGAAGCCCGAAGATGGGAAGTTTAGATGTTTGTTATGCGACCAAGCCAAAGGTAACAAGCTAAATTATTAAAAATAAAAAACACGACTGACAAGTTTTTACTCAAAAAGTACATACAAACATATAAGTTATATAAATTTTTGAAATCGCCTTTTAAAGCCCTTCAATTTGATACCCCATGCGATAAGATTTAATGATTCAAATTTTATTTTTTTTGGTCTGCTATTTATCGCATATATAATCCGCCATTTTGTTTTTATGATGACGTCATATAGCTTATGTCACTCGGAGGAATGCAAGGAATCTACAAATACCTCTCACATCAAAATTTGTTAAGACGTTCAGGACTTATGGTGGAATAAAGAAATTACATACATACATGAACCCTGAAAACATAACACTCCTTTTTTGGTCAGTCGTTTTTGCGCTGGATTCAGTATGAGTCTTAGGGGTCGAACTGCAAAATTAAGTTTGTTTTTGAAACTAGTTAGACTTTTAGTTAGAGCTATAATGTGAGATGCTTTGCGTGTACGGAACCCTCGGTGCGCGAGTTTGACTCGCACTTGGCCGGTTTTTTGTTGCAAACGGAGTTATATAGTCCATATAGTTCTAGTTTTTTTTTAACCGAAAATGGAATCTCCTTCTCACTCATCAATTTTTTATAAAATATAAAATCCCTTTCTCGCCTTCTTAAAATTATTAATTATTTTTACAGAAAATACCTTTTTTTAAATTTATTTTTTCAGAAAATGATTCTCCCTTCATCTCCGACGCAGAATCAATGATGCAACATCTGAAATCAAGCCACGACGCTCGCCTTTACATCTGCAAATGCGGGAAGATCATGAGAAAGCGGTCGCTATATAGCGCCCATATTGGTAAGTAACTCTATACCTTATCTATCACGTTTAAATATTCCACCAGATATCAGCACCTACGACTGCAGTGCGATAAGGCTTATGAACGTGGCGAAAAAAGGAACTAACGCCGCCATCTTGATGAACGTCATTTTTAACAACTTTGACAAGTGTTCTCAAGTGTGGTGTCTCCAAAAGTGGTGAATACCATGAAGTCATGAACCATGTCAATTTCATGTCTTTTTTATTTAACCATGTACCTAACCTGGAACTTGATTTTTATCATAGATTTTCATTTTTAATTCAGTCATGATTGTATGTTTAATTATTATAAGATACGCGAAAAAAACATTTTTTTTATTTCTTTTTTTACACTGCCATTTAAGGAGATTTCATTTCAATGGCAACACTAAAGTCACTGCAGCGCCCCTGACACATTCATTTAAAGCCTTGTCACACTGTAAGGCAGACATCTGTCAGATGGTACAACAATGTCATGGCGATGTGTCAAATTGACAGTATTGCATTGACCGTACTCGCTAAAAGCGCCAACTATTGAGCGTAAATACGATCGTGATTGAGGGTCGTGGTCATTATATGGAATGAAACACACAACGACTATCTTGGCAATATTAGTGGAGTGATTTGCCATTGCCTTCTCCATTTCACACACTAGCTGATAATCATCAACCAGAGTGCAGATTTCCTCGCGATGTTTTCCTTCGACGGAAGCTAGTGGTGGTCGATGAACACTAACATTCAACGGCGGATCCAGGATCTTTTTCTGGGGGGGCACAAGTGGGATGTTGGGGGGGGGGCGGGGGGGGGGTGCAACAAATCGACATTCGTCCTGCCTAGCGATGTGCCGCCGAGAAATTTCCTGTTCATGTCTTCCCTTGATAATTTCTGAAATTTCTCGGGTTTTTAGGAAAAGTTCCCGTTATTTCCGCTTAGCTTTCCGCTGTTTCTTTGAAAATTTAGGAAACGGCACATCACTAGTCCTGCCTGATGCTGTCTGGGGGGGCACGTTTCTGTTATTTCTTAATTTGATATGCACTGTCATGGAATCTCCCTCCACAGTAGGTACACAAAAAAGCAGTCTGGGCCCCCCCAGACTGCTTTTTTGCGGCACGTGCCCCCGTGCCCCCCCCCCCTAAATCCGCTACTGCTAACATAGATAAGCAAGCAGGGTTTGAACCTGAGACCTTTGCAGCCACAGGCGGGCGCCCTACCACTCGGCCGTTTCGAGAAACTTAATCCTACTAATATTATAAATGCGAAAGTTTGGATGTAAGTTTGTGAGGATGTTTATTACTCAATCACGCAAAATCTACTGGACGGATTCTGATGAAATTAGGTACACGGGTAGAAAAATACCGGAAATAGCACATGACGAGAGACTTTTTTATCCCAAAATTCCTCTAGACAGAAAAAAAAAGAAATGTTTTTCATCGAAGTTCTTTTGAGTTTTTTTCAAAGAAAAAAGTCCGCAACGCAATAGTGACCTTCTTAACTGGTTGGTGTCTATGGACTGCGGTGATTGCTTACCATCAGGCAACCCGCATGCTCGTTTGCCTATTATTCTATAAAAAAACAACTATTTTTTCTGTGTAGAACCTAGAACTTAGCCATAGATATAGAAAAAATAATAATTCCATAGATTTTTTCTTCTAAATTTATGACAGTAAAGGAATTTATAATGTTATATTTTTTAAATTCATTCCCTCCCTTGGGTACGAATGAATCTGCATGAAACATTCTCTCCCGCGTGAGGGAAGAAGCATGTTCAACCCGATACTAGGATCAAATATGCACTTCTTTCCGAGTATGAGAAATCAAAAATAATTGGACCTTTCCCACAGTGGACCACTTGCCAAAATCAGTGAGCGAATCTCGCCAACACGAATGTGCGGTGTGCGGTAGAAGATACAGCAACAAGACTTTGTTACGAGAGCACATACACACACACACCGGCGACAGGCCGTACACATGCAACCTGTGCGACAAAACCTTCGCCAATAAATATACGCATCAGTCGCATCTCAAAATCCATGAGGTAAGCTTTTAATTTCGATTTACAAGCTTATTTCTTTATAGCGCTTATTTATTGTGGTAACTTATTTTGGTGTTGTTTTTCTTGATGTACCTATCTGTAGTCCTTGACGAAAAAAAAACTAGCCTAAATTCAATGAGGTTGTGTCATTTAATTACGGCGTCTCACAAGGTAGTGTGTTTGGTCCACTTTTAATAAGTTTCGGGTAGAAGATACAGCAACAAGACATTGTTACGAGAGCACATACACACACACACCGGCGACAGGCCGTACACATGCAACCTGTGCGACAAAACCTTCGCCAATAAATATACGCATCAGTCGCATCTCAAAATCCATGAGGTAAGTTTTTTTTTCGTTTTACTGGCTTATTTTTTTATAGCGCCATCTATTGGTTGGTTATGTAACTTAATTTGGTGTTGTTTTTCTTGATGTACCTATCTGTAGTCCTTGACGAAAAAAACTAGCCTAAATTCAATCGTAATTCGTAAATGTTGCGATTTTTTTGCATATTTTGCGATTTCAGACAGCAATCAAAACTTATGGGGTACTTCCCGCTGACTTAAAATTATGAAATTTGGCAAAACGCAAGGTCTAACAGTACTTGTATAGCAATAAATCTGTATGTTGTTAGAAGTTAAAAAAAAAAAGTGTTACAAACTTATTTTTGCGCTCGATGCAGATATTATATGAATCCTAGGGATCGAACTGCAAAGTTAAGTTTGTTTTTAAAACTGTAGTTGGTCTTTAAGTTAGAGCTATAATGTGAGATGCTTTGCGTGTACGGAATCCTCAGTACGCGAGTTTGACTCGCACTTGGCAGGTTTTTTTAATTGTTGCTAAAATTTTGTAAATATGTACTCATAGAATTCTTTTTCAAATTGTGTACTAAATAAACATTTTTTTGTTTCTTTCAAAAATCTTACATACTAAAAATAAGATAATTTATTTTCAGGTAAGGCCGCGTCCGTTCAAATGTAAACAATGCGGCAAAACGTTCTTGACGCAACAAAACCTATCGCAGCACGAGAAGACTCATCTGGGAATCAGGAACTTTATATGCCAAGTTTGTAGTAAGTAATATAGTATTGTATACGTACACTAATTTGAAGACTTTTTTTTTTAATATTAAAATTTTTTACTTATATTAAAAAAATATTTAAAATATTTTTTTTTGTGTACATTTAAAGTAAATTTATTATTAAGACCTCTGACCTGTTTTCCACAATGTTTTGTTTTTTATTTTGTTTTCAACTACCTGTGTTGCCCGCGGCTCCGCTCGTGGCAAGTATTTTGTTTTCGTACAAATTTTCACCCCCCATTTCAGCAACTTGGGGGTTGATTTTTTAATAAGCGTAGCCTATTTATGACGTCGGGTCTTCAACGAAAGCGTTACAAACAGACTCTCCTAATTATAATATTAGTATTATTAAGGATATGTGCGCGGGCAACACTACGATGGTACTATTATGCAGGGCTTGAAACCGGTTAATAAAAAACCTAAAAAATAAGTGTTTTGACCTAGTTACACAGTAACGCTCGGGCCATTACGATCGGAGTGAAAACTCTTTTGAATCGGTCTCGCGAGCGGAAACGGGCGAGTGACAAGGACGGGTATATCGCTCAGCGTTTTATCTCACTTACGCATTTGCAAGTCTCAACGTGTAGATTGGTTAGATTTATATCGAGCGAGAGTGAGAAATAATCATAGTTAGAGCGAGATAGAACACGATCGTCGAAAAGAGCGAAATATTTTGGGTCTTTCCGGTATTTTGAACAGGAACTGAAATGATATCGCGCTTTGAACATAACCAGAAATAATATATGGTTTTGCTCAACCGTAACTGATTTAAAACGCTCTTTTATTAAATGTATGGCGCATCGAGTGAGCTGGTTTAGAATTTTAACCAGGTATGCAAGCCCTGCTATTATGGATTGGTGGGCTGGCAACACTTCGGTGACGTGACATAGCGACAATGACAGCTGGGGTCCTTGACGTTAGATTTGTATTTTTATTTGGTGAAAAATACTAATGGGCTTGATAAATATTAAAGTTGTAATTGTTTTCTCGCATTTTTTTCTGAAGTATCTAATAGTATGTATATAGATTTTTTGTCATGTCAGCTGCCTTTAGGCGAATTGAAAAATCACATCATAAAAATGAAATCATATAAATGTTAAGAAGAATTTATTGGACACTGTCTGATTGGTATATCAGAGACAAAACCGCTGATCGTAGAAACTTGAAATTTTGCAGAGATATTCTTTATACAGCGTTAGTGAGCACTGATAAAGGATTTATCAAAATTCCACCCCTAATGCGTTGAAAAGGGACACTAATTGCTGGCAATTTTTATTTGACATATTTAGTGCATCAGCCAGTGAGCGATTTTTCTGACAGCTAATTAAGAAAAAAAAAATCAGTATAAAAAAATCTCAACAGATTGAGTTTTATTGAAAGCCGAGTTGTAATAATGGCTGTACTTATATTGTGCGCTTTTTATTGTCAGCCAGAGGCAGAAAAAAAATCACATAACAGTTTGACAGTTGCACAAATCACAATATTGATACTTTTTAGATGTTTTTTATTAAGTTTTTTTTTATACTGCCAATCCCGTGCATTTTTTGCTTTTTGAATAGTCTCGCCTTTTACTAAGCGCCACCTATGAATTCATCTGGAACGATTTTTTTTAAATTTGGGTCTCGGAAAATATCTCTCTCAATAAAAATAACTATGCTTACAAAATGTTAAGAACTTACCTATTTTATTATAATACTTTTGGAAATAGACAAAAATTCAAAATTTTTGTACTTAACTCAATTTTTTTAATTTTACAGCAGAAGTGTATATTTTTGTATACATGTACAGTGACAATTTGTGACCGTACATGTTTTTTTTCAAATGTTTTTTTAAGTGTGCTTATTACTGTGTCATGTCAGTTTTGTAAATAAAAAATATTGTAATTTTCAGACAAGGCATTCGCAACCCAACACAATTTGGAAGTGCACGGCGTGATACACAGCGGTAAAAGGCCATTCTCTTGCGAATATTGCTCCAAATCCTTCGCCAGGAGGGCCGAACTCAGGGACCATACTAGAATACACACTGGTAAGTATAAGAAAAAATAAAAATAATAAATACTAGCACGAGCCCGGGACTTCGTTCCCGATGAATTTCGGGAAATTCAAAAATTTGATGGAAAATTATTACCACACAAATAATAATAATTGGAGTGTCTATGATTTTAAAATGCGAGTAACTTCAAATTTAAATTGCATGTTTAAAACCGTTACCAGAACTTAAACAATTTTTTTTTAATTTTTTGTCTGTATGTACAGGGGTCCAGAGTAATCTTTGAAAAGGCTTATCCAATTTTGATGGGATTTTCTTTGGGGGATTAAATAAGTAAAAGAGTATACGGTTTTGTTAATCTGGAAATAATTAGGGCTTTCTTGAAAATTAAAGATCCAAAACAAATTAGAAAATCCACCCCTAAGGAGGTGAAACGGCTGAAAAAGATCAAAAGATAATCCTATTGATATTATAAATGCGAAAGTTTGGATGTGAGTTTGTGAGGATGTTTGTTACTCAATCACGCAAAATCTACTGGACGGATTTCGGTGAAATTGGTACACTACACGGGTATAAAAATACCGCGAATAGCATACTTTTTATCACGAAATTCCTACGGGAGTGAAGTCCCGGGCGCATCTAGTTAGCTATAATATGAAAAACCTAATGTAACAATAATGGGGTATTTTTTTTAAAATACTGTAAAATATTTTTTGCAGGCGAAAGGCCATTCAAATGCGAAATTTGTTCGGCGACATTTACTCAACGATCCAATCTATTATCGCACAAGCGAGCGACGCATCTAGACGATAAGAGATATCATTGTAGCGAGTGTCCCAAACAGTTCAAGAGGCGACGGTGAGTTAACTCATTGAGTGAGCGAGTGAAAAAAAATTGGAACTTTTTTAGGCAAAAAAGTCAATGGGCCATAAATATTTCTTTTTTTTTTGACTAAAAAGGGGTTCATCGAAATCAGTTAAATCCCCTGCGGCATTATTTTTACACGACTGACCAAAAAAAGAAGTGTTATGTTTTCAGGGTTCATGTATGTACGTAAGTTTTTTTGTGCCACCATAAGTCCTGAACGGCTGAACAGATTTCGATGTGAGAGGTATTTTTAGATTCATGAACCCTGAAAACATAACACTACTTTTTTGGTCAGTCGTGTAAAAAGCCGAACTCATTGACATATTCACTGCAGATGATCCTAATCCTAACTAATATTATAAATGCGAATATGAGTATGTTTATTTGTTTGTTTGTTACCTCTACACGCTTTATCTACTGAACCAATCTTTCTGAAATTTTGCATACACATAGTTCGAAGTACGGAAAAGGACATAGGGTACCTTTCATCCCGGGAAAAAGCACTGTTCCCGTGGGAAATTCACGCGGGAGAAAGCTTCTTCTTCTTCTCTTCTTCTCTCAGCCGAAAGACGTCCACTGTTGGACAAAGGCCTCCCCCAAGGATTTTATCCGTGGGGGGTTTTGCCGTAATCGCCACGCTTGGCAAGCGGGTTGGCGATCGCAGTGTGATGGCATAGTACGCGGAAAGATGCTGCTGCCCATCCTCCGGTGTTTTAAATCCCTTAGTCGTCTCTTACGACACCCACTGAAAGAGATGAGTCTATTATACAAGGTGTAACGGAATACCTATATCCATATCGATTGTGCTAACTGTGATAATGGTTTTAAACTAGTTCCAGACATTTTTAGTCTTGTATGTTTGTGATTTAATTTTTAATTTTAAGAAAACCATACAGGCACACATTTTTCCAATTTGAATTGGCACAACACTATTCACTACTATGACAGTAAACAGCTGTTGAATTCAAGGTCAATCATCTACAACTACAACTATCAAAATTAAATCACACCTCCTTGATTCGGCGCCTGGTATTGTAATAAATAAGAATTTGCAAAAAAGGTTCCGCACTCTTATTTGCAAATGTCTGTATGTCTGAAGATTTGACATTCTGACAAGATAAAAAAAGGGTTTGACCAAATTTTCAAATGAACTCTGAATAAGGCGTCGCTTCTACCTTGTTAGGCTGATATGTGATCCTAGTAAGGTCAAAAACTAAATTTTAAAAATATCGTCTTTATGGAACATAACAATAAAATTAAAGGTAATATTGGTTTAATACAAGGAATCCATGGAACAATGGGAGGTTCATTCGGAAAAATATCTTAATTATCAGCAACACCGACTTCGTGGAGGTCCGTGTTGCTCTAAGTAGGATATTTATTTATTTTGTACTAGGACGGCATAATCAAAAAGGTGGTGTGAGTTTGGCTAATAAAAGACGGGACTGGACTTTTTCCGAAAATGTACCTGGCAGGACAGCACCAATATTAAAAAGTAACTGTCAATATTAGCCTGAGTTGTTGACTTGTCAAAGTGAAAAATATTTATGCGAGTTATTTGTTTTCTAATTAAAAACATGATGAAAACACTGAAAAGCGACTTGCGAATGGTTTTTTTTACAATGATTAATCAATTTAAAGTAAAGTAAAATTGAAAAATTCCCGCCGCTGCTGTGCTGCGCCGCTCTGCACGTGTAGGCAGTTTCTTTGTGAAAACATTGGTATAAACTGTCAAAAGGTGACGAAAGCGGATACTGCTCAAAGTACCAGGTTTTCATAGTAACCAAGAAGGTGAAATAATTTGTGTTATGATATGTGTGTGAGCAGTGCAAAGGCAACCATGACATTGAAATATCCTGAATAGTGATGTGCAGTGTTTGTTTACATGGCAAAGATTTCGTTTTATCATTTATTTTTTTAACACTCCTTTTTAAAAGTGATGAAAATAATCTGAAACTTCACATAAAGGATCTACCCACGGTAACGAATCTTTCCACTTTGTATAGTAATACCCTTTCCGTTACACCTTGTATATCTTAAATTTTTTAAATATTTTTTTTATTATTTCCCAGCCTATTAGACTACCACATAAAGGCCGCACATACTGGCGAGCGGCCATTGCAGTGTACACTATGCCCTTCTAACTTCGTGTATCCGGAACATTTCAAGAAACACATGCGCATACACACCGGAATCAAGCCTTATTTCTGCGAGGTAAGGTTCATTATTGTTTGTTACGAGACTGGACTGACTAGGCTACTAATCTGACTCATGTATGGTAGTTTCCTCATAGACCACCACCTGCTTCCGTTTTTTTGTCACTTTTGACTACTGCCATCTAGTGGCAGTAGCCGTATACACACTAGTAAACTAAACAGTCTAAACTAAACAGTCTGCCAATGTGCAGATTTCCTCACGATGTTTTTCTTCACCGGAAGCAAGTGGTGATTTATGAGAAAACTACCATACTTGAGTCAAATTGATCTACAAACTCATGTGACACAGGTAGGATTTGAACCCGGGTTCTATCAGACCTCAGGCGGGTGTCATTAATTACCACTTGGCCACCACCGCACCCGTAAGGGATAAAGACGTGATATACAGTGGTGGCCAGCTAATGAGGGATTTTCCAAAACCCAAATAAAAAAAAATGTTCCACATGACTTCATAGATGGCGCTTAGTAAAAAGGCGAGTCCATAGAAAAAACAAAAATGCACGGGATTGACATTTTTTTGAAATAAAACTTAATAAAATAACATCTAAAAAGTATCAATATTGGGATTTGTACAAAATCAAACTGTCAGGCAATTTTTTTTCTGCCTCTGGTTGACAAAAAAAAGCGCGTAATATAGGCACAGAATTAATATAAGTACTAATATATAGGTAAAGCCAATATTACGACCCGGCTTTTATAAAACGCCACCTGTTTAGACTTTTTTGTACGGATTTTTTTTCTTAATTTAGCTGTCAGAAAATCGCTCATTAGGAACATCAGTCGATTTTCATACAAACGAGGTTACTTTGAAGCTTTGGTTCAACGCCAGGATTGATCTGAGCTGTTTGGATATGTTTAAAAAAACCGCGAATCTGTATCTGTAACAATCTGTATGTGTATACATTCCCAGGTGTGCGGCAAATCATTCAACTCTCGCGACAACAGGAACACGCATCGATTTGTACATAGTGAGAAGAAACCGTACGAATGTCTTACTTGCGGCGCCGGATACAGGAGGAAACAGCTGCTGTACGCACATATGAACACTACTGTGAGTATTTATTGTTACTATATCGAAGTTTCACAAAACCGCGTTGGTTTCTCACTATGAATATTGAGAAACCATACGAATGTCTTACTTGCGGCGCCGGATATAGGTTTATGCACATACTAGCTTTTGCCCGCGGCTTCGCCCGCGTGAATTTCCCACGGGAACAGTGCTTTTTCCCGGGATAAAAAGTAGCCTATGTGCTATTCCAGGTCATTATCTACCTCTGTACCAAATTTCATCGAAATCCGTCCAGTAGATTTTGCGTGATTGAGTAACAAACATCCTCACAAACTCACAAATTCACAAACTCACATCCAAACTTTCGCATTTATAATATTAGTATGGATGAACACTACTGTGAGTATTTATTATTAGTATAACGAATTATGAGTAATACAGCGTTAGTGTCTCACTATGGACAGTGAGAAATGTAAGGCGCTATTGAAACAGCTGTACAGCACGGTGAGTTTGTATTTATTCATAATGTTTATCAGTAATATAGCATAGTTTTCTCTTTATGAATATTGAGAAACCATAGGAATGTCTTACTTGTGGCGCTGGATATAGTAGGAAACGACTTCTGTACGCAAATATGAACACTTATTAGTTCATGTTATTGTTAGTTTATCGAAGTTTCACAGCGAGAAACCTCATGAATGTGAGTAATATAGCGTTAGTTTCTCACTATGGACAGTGAGAAACATATGGCGCTATTGAAACTGTTATAGTATGCATATAAACACAACTGTGAGTATTTATTATTAGTATAACGAAGTGTCACAGCGAGAAACCTCACGATTATGAGTAATATAGCGTTAGTTTCTCATAATGTACAGTGAGAAATGTATTAAAATAGCTGTAGAGTGCATATGAACACCAGTGTGAGTGTATTTTATTAGTAAAATAAAGTTTCACAGAGGGGAACCTGACGAATATGAGTAATATAGCGTTAGTTTCTCACTATGGACAGTGAGAAAAGTATAGCGCTATTGAAACAACTGTAGTATGCATATGAACACCACGGTAAATGTATTTTATTAGTAAACTGAAGTTTCACAGCGAGAAACCTGACGAATATGAGTGACATAGCGTTCGTTTCTCACTATGGACAGAGAGAAATGTATGGCGCTATTGAAACAACTGTAGTATGCATATGAACACCACTGTGAGTTTGTATTTTATTTATAGTATATTTATGAATTTTATGAGTACTATGTTACTCATAAATACTGTAAATAAAAGTTGGTTTCTCACTGGTTGTAATAAGAAACCGTATGAATGTCTTACTTGTGGCGTCGGATACAGGCGGAAACAACTGCTTTATGTGTATATGAACGCTTCTGTAAATAACCAACAAAATAAACTCAAAAAAGGTCAATTAAAAAGTAAAATTCTTAATGTTGTAAAATGTTGGTCTATGTGATATATTTGAAGTACCTACCATGTTATTACCTTTAGCTAAAACATACAGTGTGAATGTAATGCGATCAGTACTGATTAGAGATACGCACAGCAACATAAAATAAACTTCTATCCATTGATCGATTTTTGTAAATATTGATTATTATTTTACGCGTTTGAAAGTAGTTAAAGTGGGGCCATTATAATAGGTCACATTTGACATTATATGCTATCTCTTTTTCACTTTCTGACTTAGAAAGAGAGATCAGCTATCTGATGGCTTACGTCTCTTTCTGAGTAAGAAAGTGAAAAAGAGATAACCATATTGTCAAATATGGCCTATTAAATTGGCCTTACTTTAGTCTAGAAATGAATGAATATAGGTCTAATTGATTATAAATTTAAGGGCAAAGCTAAAAAGTAAAAAAAATCACTTTTTAAAACAAATTGAACTGTATGTTTTATATAATTTAAAAAAAACTGTTTTTTTCCCATCCTTGATTCTAATTTTTTTTTGTATTTCTACAGAATATTTTTAGTACTTTAATATAAAATACATGATAACATCAAGACATCATATAGAAGTATAATCCTAACTAATATAATAATATGTTAATTCATATTATAATATGTGTAGTGCGAAAGTGAGTTTGTTTATTTTTACCTCTACACGCTTTATCTACTGAACCAATCCTCTTGAAGTTTCGCATACACATAGTTAGAAGTACGGAGAAGGACATAGGGTATTTTTCATCCCCGGAAAAAGCATTGTTCCCGTGGGAAATTCACGCGGGTGAAAGCTAGTTTTGGTAGCTCCTGTACTGAAATTATTTTGTTTTAATTTCTTCTATTAAATGGGTAAAACTATATTGGTTCCAGGGTCACGTCGCGGAGTCTATCGTGGTCAACCAGCCCAGAGTCATAAAGGCTTCCGAAACCGTAAGTAGCTAATATGTACCACAACCCCACCCGCGACCTCGTCCGCGAGTAATTTACGTGTGAGTTTCTCGTGAAAATGAAATGGTTTCTCGTAATAACGTTATTATAGTTAGGAAAAAAACTATATTTTTCATCTAGATTCTTATAGGTACGGCAAACGTGGGAATTCCGGGACAAAACTTACTCTATGTACTATTCCCGGTATTTTTCTACCCGTCTACCAAATTTCATCAAAATCCGTCGAATATTAAAAGACAAATGAATTTTGAACAATAAACATACTCACAAACTCAATCAAATCCAAGTACGTGTCACATTTGTATTTAAAAGAGTATATATTTTGTCAATTTTCAGAGCCCCACATTGCAAAGGGTGTCAAAAGTTGAAAAGAAGTTTTTGAAAAATGCCAACAGTGAGTCCACAGAAGATTTGGATAGTCAAGATCAAGACACAGTTGGTAAGTATAGTTCTGTGGTTGGCAAATATACTATGATTCCAAAATATTAGAATTCTTTGTGCTGGTGAAAGTATTCATGAGATACGGAACCCTAAAAAAATCAGTTGTTCCATACATTTTGGGCAAGTAGATATTGTAAAATAGTGGAACAGCTGATGTTTTTAGGGTTCCGTACCTCAAAAAGCAAAACGGAACCCTTATAACTTTGTCATGATCACTTTGTTTCTCAGGAACCCGTAAAGGTATTAAGTTGAAATTAATATCGAATACTCAGATCCATGGTCTCTTTCAGAAAAAAAAAATAATCAAAATTATACATCAACGCGATCACGAGATATAACCGAAAATGTTGCGAATTTTCACATATTTTGCGATTTCAGACAGCCATCAAAATCTATGGGATACTTCCTGTTTACCTAAAATTATAAAATTTGGCAAAAAGCAAGGTCTAACAGCACTTATACAGGAATAAATCTGAAAATTGTAAATATGTAGTTGGAAGTCTAAAAAGTGTTAGAAACTTATTTTTGCGCTCGATGCAGTATGAATCCTAGGGGTCGAACTACAAAGTTAAATTTGATTTTGGAACTAGTTAGTCTTTTAGTTAGAGCTATAATGTGAGATGCTTTGTATTTACGGAACCCTCGGTGTGCGAGTCTGACTCGCACTTGGCCGGTTTTTTTTTCGGTCGGATTGAGTCGGTCCCATACAAAAAGTTGCTCAAATTCATGAGTATTTTCACCAGTAGAAAGGATGGATTATGAATTTATGTATAAGGGATTTTTATACATCTTATTCCCTAGTATCATTGTGTATTAATTGTATGTTTGTCTGTAGCGATAGAGGGTGATAAGCTGTATTTACCAGACCAGACCATAGTATTGGAAGGAGGTATGTCTTAATGTCTTAATCTATACATATAATAAAATAGTAAAAATATTTTGTCTGTACATTTAGTATTTTTGACTGAAATGGATAGAGGAACACTTAAAAAGAATAATATAAAGCAAAAATATTTTTTTTGGAATTTCTTGTCTGTCTGTCTGTCTGTCTGTCTGTATGTATGTATTTACGCGTTTCACGCAAAAAGTACTGGACGGATTTGAATGAAACTTTTTGTTGTATAGCTATTAAGCCTGGGCAACATTTAGGCTATAATTGATTTTGAAAACTGGAACACCTGATGAAGAACCTTAACGGAACAGTTAAACTATAAAAAATATGGAAATGGTGCCTTAACAAAAGTCGTTCAACCTGATGAGCATTTTCTGCTGACGTATAAAAATTGAAGATCTGGAACATCTGATGAAAAGCTCCAAGAGAGATTTTTCATCTAAGCGAAACTCACGCGGGCGACAGCTAGTATTTTATAAAAACATTTACTTGCCACGCTCCGTGGCTTCGCTCCCGCGGGAATTTCGGGATAAAAAGTATCCTTCAATATTATATTATAATAATCCATCCTATATGATATTCCAACTATGTTTCTACCCGTGTACCAAATTTCATCGAAATCGGTTCAGTAGATTTTGCGCCATTGAGCAACCAACCATGCAAACTCAGAAATATCCTAAATTTCGCATTTACAATAAGTAGGACCGCGAACAAGATGGTGGGACGATTTGGAGAAGTTTCTGTGCGGTTGGCAACAAATTACCCCCGATAGAGATATATGAAATAACAAGCTAATAATAAAAAAATAACACGACTGACAACTCACATATCCTATGTCACTTGGAGGAATGCAAGAAATCTAAAAATACATCTCACATCAAAATCTGTTCAGCCGTTCAGGACTTATGGTGGAATAAAGAAACTTACATAAACCACCCTGAAAACCTAACACTCCTTTTTTGGTCAGTCGTATAAAAAAGGGGAGGCCTTTGCCCAGCAAGCTAAAAAAAATAAGTAGAATAAGTTACACTTGAAAGCAAATAAAGAATAATTCAATTTTGTGTTCATCTATAGCTGAACACAAAATTATAATCGCAATTATATATTTAGTAATCAGTATACTGATTACTAAATATATAATTGTATAATATATATTTAGTAATCAGTATACTGATTACAAAATATATAATTGCGATGTTCATTATTAAATAAAATAAATAAAATCCGTTTAATTCAGGTAACAAATATATTAAAAAAATTAAAATTATCAAATAAATTATTATTTTTATATTTATTTTCAGGCAGTACAATAAACATGGTCAACGATGCCAGCGACACTTTGTTTTTACGTAAGTATTTTTTTTTTGTTTTTTTTTTTTATCCACGAAATTTGCTACTTATTTATATCCAAAACAGTTTAAAAATAACGTAATAAATATCTATACTTTGTACCCTGTATAATATATAGGATACAAATTGCCAATATTTTTTTAAATTCATATAATTTATGAATTTAAAAAGATATTTATACTGGTATAGTACACATGAATATGAGCAATTTTTTGTATGGGACCGACTCAATCCAACTGAAAAAAATCTGCTGTTCCATACCATTTTACAATACCTACTTGCTCAAAATGTATGTAACATTAATTTTCTTCGGTCGGATTTATTCGGTCCCATACAAAAAGTTATATGTATGGATGTATGTTCTATACGAGGATCTATTTTTGTTTTTTTTTTTTATAATTACTTACTAGAAGTTTGTATAATAAAGTATGTAAAGTCCATTTTTTCATAATTGTCCTATTATGTAAACAATCATACCATGTCTTTTTATAATTTTACAACAATATAAATTAAAATAGACTTTTTAGGAAATTACTTTCGTGGTTAATAGAAGTATTACTTTAGAATGTTTGGGTTTGAATTAATATTTGATTTATTTTCAACAAAAAGTACTGTGAAGATTGTTTACATAATAGGACAATTAAGAAAAAATGAAGTTTACATTTTTATGAATTATTATCTTTACAGAAGAATTGAATGCATCGATAGCTAACGTTGGAAGTATCGAGGACGCGAAATTAGAAAATACACCACAGGTAATATAACCTACACTAGCTATTGCCCGCGGCTTCGCCCGCGTGAATTTCCCACGGTAACAGTACTTTTTCCCGGGATGAAAGGTAGTTATGTCCTTCTCAGTACTTCTAACTATGTAAAACTATATTCCAGAAAGAGTGGTTCAGTAGATAAAGAGGTAACAATAACAAACAAACTCACTTTCGCATTTATAATATTAGTTAGCACGCTCAAGCTAGAAATTTATACACTGTTTGTTTGTAAACACTTTATCATATTATTTAAATTTAATTATCTGTAATAATTTAAATATTTTTTTAAATAATTAAAAATAAATTACACTAGTTTACAGTATTTGTGTACCCTCAAAGCTACTAGGTTATTTGGATAGATCTATATATGTGGAATATAGGTCTGATTATAAATTTCCTCCATCACGTAAGATTTGCGAAAAAAAATGTGTCAAAAATTTAAAAATTAAATTTTCGCTAATATTTTGAGACAGAATTAAAATAAGTAGTTCTAAAATTTTCAACATGTTTTTTAGCTGTAAATGTTATAACACTCTTCAATAATATAAAGCAATTCAATTTTAAATTTTACATTTTTTATTTCCCGCAAAAACATTTTTTGAAATTTGTAATTTCTCCATACAAGGACTATAACCATAAAATGTATGGAGAAATTAACACAACTTTGAAAAAATGTTTAAGCGATAAAAAAAAATTGTAAAATTTAAAATTGAATTGCTATATATTATTGAAGAGTGTTATAACATTTACAGCTAAAAACATGTTGAAAATTTTAGAACTACTTATTTTAATTCTGTCACAAAATATTAGCGAAAAATTAATTTTTGAATTTTTGACACATTTTTTTTCTCAAATCTTACGTGATGGAGGAAATTTATAATTTGACCTATATTCCACACGTACAGATCTATCAAAAAAAACTAGTAGCTTTGAGGGTATAAAAAAAAATAAAAAAATTGTAAACTAGTGTTATTATTATTATTTATTATGTTTACAGATGATAACGACAGACGAAAATGGCGAATTGATGCGACTCATACAAATACAATTAGCGGACGGCAAGAGCGGATGGGTCGCCATTAACAAGCCCATTGCCGACGAAAACTAGCTCACGTCTGTTTGGCTACGGCCAGGACAGAGACTTTATGTATGATTCAAGTTCACAGTTCTTTTGTACAGATGAATTCAAAATCATTAGCAAAAATTTCTATGAATATATATGAGCAACTTTTTGTATGGGACCGATTTTAATATCTAAAAAAAATCGAGTGCGAGTCAGACTCGAGCACCGAGGGTTCCTTACACGCAAAGCATCTCATATTATAGCTCTAACTAAAACACCAACTAGTTTCAAAAACAAACTTAACTTTACAGTTCAATCGCTAAGATTCATTATACTGAATAAAACGCAAAAATAAGTTTGTAACACTTTTTTTTTTACTTTCAACAACATATTTACAACTTTGCCTTTGACCTTGCTTTTTGCCAAATTTCATAATTTTAGGTCAACGGGATTTGATTTTGATTGCTGCCTGAAATCGCAAAATATTCGAAAATTCGCAACATTTACGGTAATATCTCTTGATCGCGTTGACGTATAATTTTTTTTTTTTTTTTGCTGAGAGTCCGTGGATCCGAATATTCGATATAAATTTCAACTTGATACCTTTAAGCGTTCCTGAGAAAAAAAAGTTTGACAGACAGACAACAAAGTGATCTTAAAAGGGTTCCGTTTTGCCTTTTTAGGTACGGAACCCTAAAAACTGTTCCGAAAATTTTGGATGTACTTTTTTTTATAAAATATGTAGAAAGTTATGGAACAGCAATTTTTCTTTGAGATATTTACTATAAATAGATCCCATACAAAAAGTTGCTCATAGTACTTTTACCAGTTATTTTGATAATGTTTTTGAAGTCATCCTATTTAATTTACCATTGTAAGTACCAAAATTATTTATAGCTTGTGCTATATTCCAGTGTTTTTTTACAATATTTTTTTTACTTTGTTGATTTTTTAAATTGACATTTTAGAAATTAGGTGTGTATAAAGATTATATATGGACTCGTAGTTAGTAAATAGTTGTATAGTTATCAGTTAAATACTTACAGGGAACTTTACTTAAATATAGTACTTTATAGGTATACTAGCTTTTGCCCGCGGCTTCGCCCGCGTATTATTCATTAAACCCTTCCTTAGGATCCACCCCATCCGTTAGTGAAAACCGCATTAAAATCCATTCAGTAATTTGAGATTTAGGAGTTATCTTTAGAACTATTTAAAAATAACTTTAAGCGTTCCTGAGTAAAAATAGTTTGACAGACAGACGGACAACAAAGTGATCTTATAAGAGTTCCGTTTTTGTCTTTTGAGGTACGGAACCCTAAAAATAAAGAAACTTGAAGTTTGATTTGATTTGATTTGATTTGATTTGATTGCTTTTGGGAGTTTCTTCATGATTATTAAAACGAATTCAAGGAACAGTTAAGTTATTATCTAAATCGGTCGATTTATTGTAATCTAAGCAAAATTTCCTACCTAAAAATGTTTCTGAGCAATGTTTTGTTTTTATAGAAGAAATGGTTTCGGATAACTTCGTTACCGACGTGTGCGTTACCCTGGCAGGAAAGTGTGTCCTGGAGTAAAGTGAATGGAACCAAAACGTTGTGCGTAGTCTAGTGTACATGTGCCGCGAAAAAAACTTTTGTGCGTCTTGTAGTTTAGGAAAAAAACGGAAATCTAGGATTCTGCTAGGGTAACGTCGTTCTAGCAGGAAAGTTCTAAACGAATGATCGGAGAGAGAAATATTCTGAGGGGGCAGAGAGCTTAGAGCTGTGCATTGACCTGGGCTGAAAAGATCATTTGTGCGTCTTCTGGTTTTCGGGATATTGCATTTCCTGCTAGAGTAACGTTTTGCAAAATCGTGGATCTCCTAGATCCATCGTATGTGCGCCTGTAAGATAAATATACATGAGTAGCTATTCATTTGTGCCCATCTGTGCTATAATTAGATTTAAGAAAATATTTATAATTTTTAAGTAATCGCGTTGTCTTTGAAATCACGAAAAAAAATCATAGCGCCTAAATGAAAAGACGTGTAAGCTCGCTGAAAACTGTATTCGATTCTTCTATACACCTATAATAACCACAAAAAGTTTCTGAAGTGCACATGTATTCATTATTGAATAATATTACTAAAAGACAAAATTAGGTGACTTAACTTTGACGTCAACATACAAGAAACCGGCTCAACCCAATAAGTGTGCGTGTGAACCAAAGATTAGTGTGTTTAGTCATATATTAACGTGGAAATTTTCAGTTCAAAATGTTAAGGATATAAGTAAATAAACACAAATCCAAAAACATATGAACAACGGCAGATTATCCGGCCAAATTAGAATGACTACAAAAAAGCGACGGTTTCATACATATCGATGACCTTCTCTATTGAACGTATTATACCTGAGCTGTTGGCCGTACAGTCGCTATCAAACGTCTGTCGGCAATTCCCAACTGGGAATTCCCGACAAAGTTTGAGGAAATAATTAAAAAATCCTAACTATCCTATCCTAACTAATATTATTAATGCGAAAGTGAGTTTTTTTGTTTATTTACTTGTTTGTTTGTTACCTCTTCATGCTTTATCTACTGAACCATTCTTCCTGATATTTCGCATACACATTGTTATAAGTACTGCGAAGAACATAAGATACCTGGGAAAAAGCACTGTTCCCGTGGGAAATTCACACGGGCGAAGCCGCGGGCAAAAGCTAGTATGGATATAAAATGCACAGGACATGCACATAGTGGCCATATAAAATAAAAAAGAGGTTTTTGATTTGGAAATTATTATTTTTATTCTCTTATACATAGGTAATTTTAATAGTAAATATTATGGCATCAAATCACAGATCAAACTACTACTGTGGACACTGGGAACAGTGCTTTTTCCAGGGATGAAAGGTACCTTATGTCCTTCTCCAGTACTTCTAACTATGTGTATGCGAAATTTCAGGAAGACTATATCAGTAGATAAAGCATGAAGAGGTAACAAACAAACGGATTTGACACCGTAGATGCCTCGGTGGTCCAGTAGTCAAAGCATAAAATATGTCTCATGATCTGGCTGGGTACTTTATATATCTACCAAGCATATTTTGCGGAAAGGATTTCCAGTCTTATTGGGATATTGCATTTTCAAATCAACTGCTTAGCCGAAAACAAAAATGACTCAATGACTTTGGACTGCACTTTTAGCTGTGGGTCTCGAACAATAAAATAATATTTACTTACTGCTAAGGAAAACCAAATGCCTTCCTTTCTAACCATTGGTAACTTAAATATTTACTTACCATTGCAGATTATTCCATTCCACGAAGTATGTATAAAGAGGAGATGCGCATAGGCATTTTACATATGAAAGACAGTGTCCGCATTGGGAGGGAAGCGGGGGATGTATACTTACCGTAGACAGAAATTAAAAAATGAACTCTTATTGGATAGACATACGACTTATTTTATCTAATTTTACAAACTGTATAGCCACCTATTGGCCAGTAGCAGAATTATTTTCGCAAACTGTTTTATTAATTCTCTTGAGTTCTGCTATTACTCACTAGATGGCTGTACTGACAGGCGCGTATCCACCGCTGTGGGAATAATTACGTAAAAATACTTACGAGTGAAAATATATACTTTTATCGCGTGATTCCTTGTTGTGTGTGTTACTTTTACACCCCACAATACAGCACTTCATTGTTAATGAGCACAATCTAAAATTTCGCGTAACTTCGACACATCTGCGGCACGTGTTGACACTATGAAGTGAACTCCGCGAATGCGACAATAGTGACGTCTGGTGGCCAATAGTTAGAAGCCTCAAGTTTGTCGACTGGGGACAGGTCTACTAGCTTATGAACAGCTCTACTATAAATGCTCTGTGTTCCATTCCAACTTCATAAACTTTTAACCAACATCTAATTAGTAAACAAACGCAACTGCGCAACAGGATCTCCATAGCGTCATAACATACAACATGCACGCGTGATGCACGCAACGCACCAAACTGTTTACCAAGAGAAAAGATGACTCACTTCTAGTAAAAAGCAAAATACATCGCATTATTGAAAATAGAATGACGATTATATATCTATCTCTGTCCCACTTAAACCATTTTGCTTACTAAAGTAAGGCCAATTTAATAGGCCATATTTGACAATATGGTTATCTCTTTTTCACTTTCTTACTCAGAAAGAGACGTAAGCCATCAGATAGCTGATCTCTCTTTCTAAGTCAGAAAGTGAAAAAGAGATAGCATATAATGTCAAACGTGACCTATTATAATGGCCCCACTTTAGTTATCTCACTTTCTTCACGCTAGACAAAGCGACTCCCTCCCTATTGTTTTTGTTATCCGTAGACAGAAAACTAATCCAACGTCATCGGGTGCCGCGCGGAGGAAGGAAACATCGGTCGGTGTGCAGAATTGTACGACTCGACATGGAAGAAGAAACAGTAGCCATAGCCATGTAGCTAGTTCATAATAGTGGTACCTAAATAAACTTTCACATTTAAAAAACACATTTTGTATTTTTATAGAAGGTACCTAATCTACCTATTTCGACAAATAAGGAACACGACCTTAACTTTTATACAAATCCCTATTTAACAACAATACATATTTTTTAATTACTTCCACTATTTCCCACAAATAAAGTTACAAATTGGCATTTGCTAATAAACGTTTGAATGCGACTGTACGAACAGCTTAGGTATAATACGTTCAATAGAGAAGGTTATCGATATGTATGAAACCGTCGCTTTTTATATCCTTAACATTTTGAGCTGAAAATTTCCACGATAACTTATGACTGAACACACTAATATTTGGTTCACACGCACACTTATTGGGTTGAGCCGGTTTCTTGTATGTTGACGTCAAAGTTAAGTCACCTAATTTTGTCTTTTAGTAATATTATTCAATAATGAATACATGTGCACTTCAGAAACTTTTTGTGGTTATTATAGGTGTATAGAAGAATCGAATACAGTTTTCAGCGAGCTTACACGTCTTTTCATTTAGGCGCTATGATTTTTTTTCGTGATTTCAAAGACAACGCGATTACTTAAAAATTATAAATATTTTCTTAAATCTAATTAAGGCACAGATGGGCACAAATGAATAGCTACTCATGTATATTTATCTTACAGGCGCACATACGATGGATCTAGGAGATCCACGATTTTGCAAAACGTTACTCTAGCAGGAAATGCAATATCCCGAAAACCTGAAGACGCACAAATGATCTTTTCGGCCCAGGTCAATGCACAGCTCTAAGCTCTCTGCCCCCCCAGAATATTTCTCTCTCCGGTCATTCGTTTAGAACTTTCCTGCTAGAACGACGTTACCCTAGCAGAATCCTAGATTTCCGTTTTTTTCCTAAACTACAAGACGCACAAAAGTTTTATTCGCGGCACATGTACACTAGACTACGCACAACGTTTTGGTTCCATTCACTCAACTCCAGGACACACTTTCCTGCCAGGGTAACGCACACGTTACCGACTACATTGGCCGAAAGCTACTTTCTTTCATTTTTCAATTTAGTAAGAATTACACAAGAGGCACATTGCTATAATGATAGATTTATTTAAAAACGTTATATTTTCCTTTATAAGGAATGTAATTTATATAGCGCTTTTTATTATTAAATTATTAATCATACGAGTTTGTTTTCTTTATTTACACCTACAAGAGCAATAATTGCAGTGCAACAATTGATTATAAATACTTGCAAGCAACTGTTGTTAAGACTATGCAAGTATTTACTTGCTTCAATTTAATAGTATAAAACAGGCGAGAACTTGCACCGTCTAAATGGGCCTTAAAAGTTCCAAATTGATTTCATTATCATTGCTTATTTTGAAGAATCATGTAGACTTAACTTCTTAAATTAGATCAGTCGTGTAATGATATTCATGATCAGTTTAGTTAGTGAGAACACGGTGGAAGATCAGATTAAGAGGTTGATGGTCACCGAAAGGTGCGGGGAGGAACGCCCTGCTTTAACCGTGAATTTTTATCTTATTTTTACACTTGTTACTAAATCTGAATCCCCATTCCACCAATAAGCCCATATTCTTCAGCTAAGCGTGGCCTTCGAGTCTTACAACTCTGACTATCCCGAAAGAGGGTAAGACATGGTACTGTATCTCATAGAAGTAGAAGGGCTGCGCGGCGATAGAATTGGAATATAGCAATGTTTGTATGCCCTTGATTCTATAAATTACAAACGTAGATGTCGTGCCTCAGTTGTGTCTCAAAGGCCAAAGAAATCGTAATAAAACATAGAAGTCTTAAGGGCCATTTAGACGGTACAAGTTTCTTGCCTGTTGAAAATTGAAGCAATAATTTACTTGCTACTTATTTTTATTTAATCTAAACAACACGTAACATTCTTGAACTGGTATGCAAGTTTGGATTCAAAACTTTTCTTGGTGTAAACAATACATGCAATAAAATGTCATTCAATTCTTGCATGAAAAATTTGACAACGCAAATACGTGCAATTCTTGAAGCAAGTCGCTAAAAAATGGCACGTGCCCATACAAATCTGTGTTTCAAAAATGGAATTGCCTAAACAATTGTATACGTGTAAACAGAACACATTGGCAATTATTGAATGTCAAGTTTTACATTCAATAATTGTATTCAAGTTTTTTAATTATATCACCATGTTGCTTTCAATTATTGAAAGTCAATTCTTGCACTGCAATTATTGCATTCAATTATTGCTCTTGAATGTTCAAGAAACTTGCACCGTCTAAATGGCCCTTTACGGAGAACTTGTCACTTTATTTCAATTTCTTTGGCTCTTGAGACACGATATCGACGTTTGTTATTAGTGGAATCGGCCCCCTGATTGATTTCTTCCTTCACACTATTTTTGTAGTGTGTAGATGATAAGAGCGGCCAGATCGTTATTGTAGTGGGGGCGTGCGCTTCCTGCTTTTATGCTGTATCTGTAGAATTTATGTCATTACTACAAATAAAACTGTACATCCGTGAACTTTGCTTCCCATCAGGCAAGATAGAAGTCAAACGCACTCAGATTTTTAATTAAAAAAAGTCACTGTGCGTTTTCATAGTCATTCGTCCCAATCCGCAAACCAACGGGGGAGAAGTGCGGGGTACGCCATATTGCGGGAGGGGCTGGGGGCTTCCTTTCTGTACGTAGTACTTATATTAATTCTGTGCTTTTATGACAAAACTATGAAAGACAAACCAAAATGATACTCCGTCATTGAAAAAACATGTTTATTTCTATACAATTTACATCCGCGCTGTGCAGCTCTATCGTATAAATATCTTTATTTTTTACATTAAAATTAAAAAGTAAACGATAATAATGTACTTACTATTTACAATAACAAATTCCCCGCCAGCCAAAAATTCCTAACAAAGTTTTGACAATACTTACTTTGTCGCTTGCACTCGATTCATTTTGGCATCAACTATTTTATACGAAGACATTAGTTATTTTTGCTGTATTTTTTAATGAACAACATTACACACCACAAACAACATTTTTTCTATACTTATTTGGAGATACTATTTTCAGCAACGATAATTATTTATTTTAATAAGGTCACGATTGTAGAGTGCGTTTTATCAGATAATTCCTTTGCCGTCATGTTAGCAGTAAAACTAATAATATTATGAACTAAACTCCATTTATTCTTACCAATCCTATCATGTAAACAATCTTACCATGTCTTTTTATGATTTTACAACAATATAAATTAAAATAGACTTTTTAGGAAATTACTTTCGTGGTTAATAAATGTTTTACTTTACTAATATTTGATTGATTTTTAACAAAATTAAAATAAAAGTGCTGTGAAGATTGTTTACATGATAGGACTGGTAAGACATAAATGGAGTATAGCTGTTACAGTGGCTTTTTACGAGTTTTGGCTTGGGACGTTCACATAGTCATCTTTTACGACAATCCTGGCGTTGAAAAGTACCTATTTTACTTAATATAAAAGTTTTACTACCAAGCAACATGACGCCAAAGGACATATTTAATGAAACGCACCCTACATTTAGCGCGCACTTTTCGAAATGTTTTAAAAACTTCATAGATTTTATCTGACAATTAAAATAAATGGATGACCAAAATTTTATAATTATTTCCTTATTTTTACTAAAACATAAATTTATAAAATAACGTCTTCGTAAAAAAGAGTTTTATACCATTTTTGATTCAAATGGACAAGCGACAAGTGGCGCAAAATCGAGAATTCTGTGTTATATTAAAATTTGAATGTTGTGCTTGAATTGTTAATTTTAAAATTGGTGTTTAGTGGAAATGCAGTAAGTTGTCTTGAATTATGCCATGAGCAATTATTTAAAATCATCTATCACAATTTATTAACCTAATTAAAATTTATTAAATTATTTAAATACCTACAACTTCCAAATTCAATTTAATTACTTATTAAAGTACGATTTTTTTGGATCTAGATGAAAAAAGGAGCAAGACGTATTTGAAGATAGATCAAACGAATCATTCAAATAATATATTTATTTGTAAATTACAAATAAATCTTTCTAAAGTTTGAAAGGCAAATTCTTTTTATCTTTTATCTCTTTTTATATACTTAAATTATTTATTTCCATTGCTTTATGTTAAAATAACAAACATATAAAACCTAAAAATTATAGGTCTTAAATTTCTCTTTACGGAAAAATATTTATAAATGCTCGTTATTATTTTTTTGTTTTTAATATTTATTTCATAAAATGCATATTTTGAAGTAGGTATAACACTGTAGTGTTTGGGGAAAATTGGTAGATGTGAAAGGAATAAACTCTTTTGCTCGAACTAAATTTTAATTTGTTTTTTTAATATCGTGAAATATGTCCTTTAAAAAGAACCAAAGAAGTACCAAGTACATCAGTACAAATACTTCGTTTTTAGCAATGTTTTGGTGTTCAATATAGGTACTTTTTGTTTATTAATTAACATCAAACCAAACTGTATGAAATAAAATGTTGAACATTTGATTGAAATAAGTCTACGTGAATAAATATTTGCTATTAAAGAAATTGTAACTTGCATTTTTTTTTTATTGAATTCGGTCTTCATTTACGAAGAACTTTTTTGGATCTTTTTTACGAGATAATCAATGGTCGAAATTTATTCAAATATTGGGTAGTTCGAACAAAATTTCGAATGACTGTTGTGATTTTTCTATGCGAATGTACTGAAGTGGTAGTGTTGAAATGAAAGAATATTTTGTAGTGTTGACATGTATTTAATGTTTACCATGTAACTACAAGTACCTAGTTACCAATTAAAGATAAGCTAAAATATTTAAAGGAAAGGAAAAATTAAACAAACGATTACAATTCTTATGTTATGACAGCGTGCTGTTTTCTGTGTCCATGTTGGTATCAGCAATATTTATGTACCATTTCCACTGCAAGTCTTTATTATGAATTCTAAACTTTTTTAATATGTACGTTTTGTAACAATATGTTTCTTAAAGTATATTTCGAATGTAACATGGCCAAAAAATTGACACGTTGAAAAGTAAACTTTAGATTGCAGTGAAAATGTTTTTTAATTTGTTGTGATTTCAGACAGAAAATTAGCATTTTGACAAAATTGGGGTTGCGCCAATTTTCTCGTCCAAATAATTGCATGTTTTATTTGAGTCATGTGTATTGTCAGTATTAAAAACAATAATTTTCTCTAATAACACCAATCAACCATATTATAATAAAAATATGTTCGTTAATGAAACAATTTCAATATATTCTCTGTACATTTAACACAATCGGAGGTAAGCTATCACGACATCAATGTCCTAATACTAAACATTTATTTTTTTCATTCGAAAATACTCCTAGAGAAAAAGATATGCATCTATTTACCTGATAACATTGACTTTAAATGTTATTTTAAGCTATTTAGGGTTCTATTTTAACGCCGGCTATACGACTGTTTAATCAATGAAATTAAAAAAAAGTACAAATAAAAAGAAGTTGGGATTGTGGATTTTAAAGGTATAGTTAAAAAACAAATTTACAAAAGGGTATTTGAAGATCAAATATTCTGAGGATAATTGGTAAAGTCATATCATAAACAGTAATATAGGCGAGCTACCACAAGATTCACACGACAAACATCTATAGTACTTAACAGAATAGGTCAAATAGCGCAAATTTATATGGTGTTTACCTTTGAATTCCTAATTCTAGTCCTTGTGCAGGCTTAGTCAAAATTTTAAGTCGAATCGTCACTAGTTTTGTTTATTTTAAGAAAAACTTTTAGAAAATCCGTACTGTCATATTTTTTTTCACTAATCGAATATAATTGACATTGCAATGACGCTTACTACTACCTAGAGAGTGCTAAACTATTCTTACATTTAGACATTTTTTTGGTTCTTACAATAGAAATGGTCAAATGAATGTATATATTTAATTATAAAAGGCATGCAGAAAAATAACATGCACACTCCAAGCACGGTGTCAAAATAAACCAAAAATGAAACTCATATTTGCTACCTTATACCACATTTTCTTTATTTCTTGTACATTTCACAACTGCGTCGTTAACAAACAACCGATCTCTCTATCGGACATCAAATGACGCACACACGCCATTACAAATTTAATTTATATAAGAACGTGTGAACGTACCAATGGAAAAACGAAAAATCTACGGTATGTGTACAATATACCTTATAACAAACTCACAAACTAATATCAATTTACTAAAAATGTAACGAAATTGGGCAAATCAGTGCCATCTTCAAAATAAAATTATTGAATTTCAAAATAATATTAAAAAATTATTGTTTGTCAAACGAATAGTGATTTCAAAAATGGCACCGAAATCTACAATCTAATATTACGGAAATAAATTGGGAATATTACTTAACAAATACATAACTAAGCCACTAGTCAGAAAAATCAAAAATGCATCGCGCATTCAACAGAGCGTAGCTCCGTGTCAAGACCGAAAAACAAAAATGGAAATGTAAAAATGTGTAATAACATGAAAATCTTTGTTACTGTGTCTACTAAATTATATTAAAAAAACTAACTAACTGTTAATGTCTTTATATAGTGATCTAGATCACAAAAGTAAAAATAAGGAATTATTAAGTCAATGCCATTGCGAAAAAAATGTGTCCGAGAAATATAACTTGAAGTCAAAGATGAGTTTTCTTGTTTTTGACTGTGTTGTATGTTTTTTTCTTTTTTGCAATGGCAGCCCCTCCCTCCCCGCACCCGTGGTGGTGTGCTGTGTGTGTGTGTGTTGCCGGCCGTCTTGATATGTGTGAGTTAGTGTGCTCCGCCGCTTCGCCGTGAGCTAGAAGCAAATACGTTAATCGTGAGTTGTCTTTTAAACTGCTGTCTACCGAAAAATAGTAAAAGAGAAAGTATTTTTTGTGTACTACAATTAAGATTTAAACATAAAATCTATATGTCCTTTTAAAAGGACCAGACAAAAAGGCTGTTATTATTCTTAAAAAAACATTTAGACTCATACTTTTGAAATAATAAACGCTATTTTTCGGTCAAGTTATGAAAGGAAATAAGAGTAAAAAAATATAAAAAAATAAAAAATGCAGTAAAAAAAGAAAATTATTTGAGCAAAATTAGTATGCCTGTTGGGTAGTGTTTGTGGTAAAGACATGTGTCATAGTGTTACTGAAGTAACCATAATGATACGAACGAGTAGATAATTTATTTGTCATTGTGATATGTAATTAATTATTATCGAAGCATTATACACAATACATACACATATATCGCCACATACACTTACATACGTACATTTGCTTAAATAAATGTACAATTGACAATTTCTGACAGGACATAAGCGAATTGTACAGTTGAGCACAACGTGTCTCTCCTATATTTAATCTAATAATAAACTATCAGCATTTTTTAAAGTACAAATCTAAATTTATCAAGCTTAAAAAGCATTCTGCCGCGATTCTCTCACAAAATATATGACAGTTGTGCACGACTGTACATTTTAAGTACAATATACATCTTATACATATCTACATGCCATGTATAGCGGTTAAAATTGACATTCAAATGACGCACGAGTCACACAAGATATGTCATTCCATTTAGTTTTATAATATACGGTTACTATTTCAACCAATAAATGAACCAAATGTACTCTATTTATTAACACTTTAATGACATTTAAGAACATTATTGTACTTTTAAATCTATTGATCAAAGTTGTATTTATTACAGCATATGTACATCGAAAACGCCATATAGCAAATCAATAATAAATAATTAGACAGTATTTTAAACATTGTCCTTTTGCGTCACAAAATTGACTGTCAAAATATTTATTATTTTGCCAAAATGGTGTTTTTATATTTGACGTCTATAATACATTTTTATCTCTAACAACTTTATAAACTTTGGCTTTATATTTGGCTTAGATGAGACTGAATGAAGCGAGAATTCTTTACACGAGCCGAACACTTTTGTAAGCGAGTGTCCAATTGCTCTTAAAATGTTCAAAAACTTCGCACTCTATCTTAAACCGTGAAACAGAGGCGTAAGAAAACGTGTAGATTTTATAAGAATAGATATTATTTTGATCAACCGAGAAGGTATATAATATAAAAGGCAGACATCCTATATTTGCTTGTCGAAATTTTTTAATGTATAAAACTTTTAAGTAGAATAAAAATGTCATGAAATTTTTATTAATATAAAAAAGAAATTGCAAGCTCTAACATTTTTACAAGGCAATTATCACTATATATTTCTACAAATTATATGGTTTCTAATTTTACAAGCAAATATACAGATGTTATTTTTAAAATCTATGGTCCCTACTGTAGAAGATAAATGGTCTGCGGAAACAAAGAATTTCTGTCAGAGGGTGGCAAAAATAAATCGGTAACTACATACGCCTTAATTTAAAAAAAAGCACAATTTTTTTAGGAATTTTGCCCACCTCTGACAAAAAATCCCTAAGCACGCATACCCTAAAATATATGTCAATAATTATAACATTTAGTTAAAATTCAAAAACCGTCAATAATTAAAATTTCAGTCCATAATGGCCGCTTTTTTTTAAAATATATTATGCAATCCAATTTTGACTAGAGAACATGTCTGTCTATAAAAGAACAGGTAATATATAAACAGCTGTTTTTAATTTTAATAAAAAGCGTATTGCATTATCGAGACTAAAATACTATAGTGTACCAACGTGATCATTTTTATACAAAATGTAGGTAACATTTTCCAACCAAATGCGTTATTATACTGGCCAGTCAACTCTTTATAACTTTATATATATATATATATATATAAACAATTAATGTAATAGGTTTATATGTAATTTTTTTTCTAATACCGATATTATGTATATTATTTTTAATTGATGTCAGTCAAACTTGAACATTTGTCAATAAAACAAAATCTAAAGTCAATAGTGTTAAAAATAGTAGGACATATTATTATAGACATTACAGCATTTTGCATGTAGGCAGGAAGGTACACAATATTCTAAATTAAAATATTTAATTTAAACAAACATTTATACAACAACAATTACAACAAAAGTTATCACATTGTGAAACTTATACAGCAGTCGGTAACATTTGTTTTAGGCCAAATTATTATATAGCTTTTCAACGGAGATACTAACTATACTACGCTTTTGTGCAAAATACGGTCTGGCAATATTATTATATGGTGAAAATCAACAAGTCTTCTTTTGAAGGGCAACTTGGGTACATAAATCAGAATAATATAATTAATGATTTGGTGTTTCGTTTTCGACATTTTTTTATTTATATATTTTTATAATAATTATATATAAGGTGGACTCAAATTAACTACAAATATTTTCAGGGCTGGCTCCAGGGGGCTAAATAAACGTATTGGAGATACAATTTTAAAAATCGATACGCTAGTTTTTTTTTTGTTTTTTCTAACAAAAAAAATATTATTAAATGATGACATTTAGTATTATACTGTAGTTAAATGTGTAGACTTCATTCCTCTTTAAGCTCCTCCCACCAATTAATAGTTGAATGAAATTGATTTGTTGTATTCCTCTTTATTTATGAAAAGTGCGTGAAAGACAGAGATGTCAAGCGATTTATTATACGTAAACAACAGCGACCGACCGGTGGGCGGGGCGGCTTTTGTTTGTGTGTGTCATTTTAATTGTCATTTTACGCAAAGCTGTGTACAGGATGTTATAATGTTACGGTTTTCAAAAAACATAAACGTTAATTTTTATCGAAAACTAGCGTGTAGAAAATTGAAAAAACCACTGATATACTTTCTAAATAATATCAGTAATTAGCCCTGAAAATATTTGTAGTTAATTTGTGTCCACCTTATATATATATTTCCTAATATCAATAATAAATTGATATACTTAATTTAAAATAAATTTTTACGTTTTAATGTTTTATTTATTTATCTATAAGTGAGATTAATAACGTAAATCTTTGAATCGTGACTTTCGGCTATGGTAACTAATCACTACGTAAAAAATCCTTAATTCATATATTCATCCAATTTTAAAACTAAACTAAAAATCTATCTGTTTATCTAAATACTATCACTAAAAATATTTAACTACAACGAAATATTTATATATTTACTTCTCTTTGTGAAAAAACAATGCATTTTGAGTCTTTTGAGTAAGACGCAAACAATACTCAAGTATGTAAACGGACATATTCCAAATACTTTTCATTTACCAGAAAAATGTTAGCAGTCATGGGACGCCCGGCAGATGTAAAACAAATGAGCATCGTGGCAAAACGCATGCCATTTTCCGTCACGGCATTCGAGTCGATTTACTGCCAAACCGCACCAATAGATGAAAATGTAAATGAAAAAATAGGTAGGTACTTATCAGTTAACTAGGTTTTTCAACCATTCAACACGTATAAGTACATTATCTTAATATTAACATTGAAATGAGAAAAAAAATGCAGATTTTAAAATATCTCCCCACTTTTAAGTCAGTTCTGATTATATTTTCTCAAGTCATGTACCAAATTTGCCATACAAATTTAACTCTGACATTTTTAATCATCGATAGAGCACTTCTATTTAGTCTTTGGTTAGCTCCAACTGAGTTACCCTGTCCCATAATCTTGAAGCGATAATATTTTCCTTTTCGACCACGGCGGCGCTACTATCTACGCAAGTCGAATCTAAGTCAACGCTCTATCGAATCTTAGTCTTATTCATAAAAACACCAATGTTCTTTTAATTTAAGTTAACTTATAGATTGAGAATTTCAAGAAAGCAGATGGTTTTGTGAATAAGACCTACAAAAGGCTTCGGTGTTTCGTCCCAATTAAATGTCCCATTGGGTTTTTCATCCCAAAAACGTTCCAATTGAATGTCCAATAAAAAATTCCGTCCCAAAACTGTCCAAATCCAATGTCCCACAGGAACGAAAATTTGGGACATTACCGAAAAAAAATTGCCACTCTCCAATCAGCTCTAGAAAAGGAAAAATCAACATTGGTCCATCGCACCCGCCCTAGATCACGCAAGTATTACCGGAGTCTAGTAGTCGTCGGGCTGGCCGTTGTCGCGCGCGTCGGGCGGGCGCGCGGCCGGCGCCGCCTTGCCGATCTGCCGCGTCGATGAGAAGCATAGCTTCATTACGAACGGGAATTTTGCGCCTGGAATATTTGAGGTTACAAATTAATTATTACCAAAAACACGTAGGTTGTTAATAGGGGTTTTACACCTAAGTTTTAGAATTACTCTCACAGTTTGTAACAAGCTAATTATTACAGATAACAGACAGTGATACACTACATAGATGTATAACCACTTTACCTATGTTTGACAATAAAGATATTTTGATTTTATCAAAAAAATTAAAAAAAAGCAACAAAAGTAAATACATAAATAAATGAGCGAATATTTGAGGAATGCAAGGAATCTAAAAATACCTCTCACATCAAAATCTGTTCAGCCGTTCAGGACTTATGGTGGAATAAAGAAATTAACATACATACATATATACTTACATGCATGAACCCTGAAAACATAACTTGTTTTTTGGTCAGTCGTGTAAAAATATACAGCTTGATCTCTATGACAAATTGTTTGTTTGTTTATCTAATTTCGAATGCATTTCATTTTTATTCATTCTGCTGTCAATAAAAAAAATACATTGTATAAAGTATAAGTACTAATCTAAAATAAGACAGAAACGGAGATAATGAAAAAATAACTTAATTATACAAAACTAGCTTTTGCCCTCCGCTACACCCGCGTGAATTTCGTTTTTAACGTCACTCAATGTTAAATAAGAACCCCGTGAACAAGGGTTCACACATTCAACATACCTGGGTGCTGTATGGTCGCGTGGTTGCACGCCATTATCGCCATCACTGACTGCGATATGTTTTGGAACTCCATCAGGCCCGACGACGATCTGAAATAAAAGGACAATAATGACAATAATGTATTTCCTTTTTTTTCAACAAAAAGTTATACAGGTTTATTAGTGAAATGGAGATTCAGATATAGTGACAGATTGCTAGCCCGTCGCCTATGACATAGATCCTCAGTTTAAAACCCATTCCCTAGATTGACATTTGCAATTTGCGCGTAAAAAAAGCAGTCGGCACATTCTATACTTTTACTTTGCTCCAAGACTATCACGGAAATGTTGTAAAGCAACTTACCGTTCGCTCTTGAGCGGGAACTTGGAGATGGTGTGCGGCGGCGCGACGCCGTAGTCCGCGAACACCGACAGCAGCTGCGCGTCTGACACGTCCGGCGGCGTGTTGAAAAAGTGCAGCACCTGACGCACAAATATTTAAATTAATTAACACATAATTTGATTAAAACTAACGTGAGAAATGTCAGTCATAATGATTTTCGGCTAACAAGACGCGTGAGTATCCGTATCAAAATCATTATGACAAACAGATAGATAAACATCTGAAACGAATCATATTGCATCTTAACCTGACCGGGAATCGAATCCAAGACACTGCGGTTCAGAGTTTTTCCACTACGCCGCGGAGGGCGACCAATAAAATAAACGTAAAGCAAAACTTCCGGCCATAGGTGGCCGGTAGTGAACTAGGGTCGTAGGCCTCCCTCGCTTTTTAAATTCTCTAACATGTTGCTCTAATCACTCTAAAGCTCTTAACATGTTGTCGCAAAATGTTACGTATTGTTTTAAAATATATCGTATTATTTTGCAACTGCTGTGTGGTCTTTTAGTCTCAATATTATCTCTTTTAATTCAATGAATATCAATGTCCCACTTTGACGAAATTTTGGGACATTACCTTTCGGCAATGTCCCATTTTTTTCAAATTGCCAACTTCTCCAACCAGCTTAGGAAAAAATAAACATTGGTCCATAAACAGAAATTCATGGAAAGAGAATGGGGAGGCTTTCACCCAGTAGTGGGACATATTATAGCTATTTATTACAAGCTGTAACCAACCTGTGAGAAAGAACAAAGAGGTAGAAGAACTAGTGGCGGAGCCCGATATTATGGGCGAAACGAAATCAGCAACGCTTCGATGGCTCGGCCACGTGGAGAGGATGGGAGAGGATCGCGCAGCTAAAAGAGCGTATAATAGCCGCCACACACGATCAGTTTTCACTGAACAGTTTTAACTGTCAATCTCTCAAAAACATTTCAAGAAAAAAATTGTACAAAAACTGGCAGTTTTCATGGTACACACGCTCAGTTTTCACTGAACAGTTTTAACTGTCAGATAAAACTGATCGTGTGTGGCGGCTATAAGGGACGACCAAGCGGGAAACGACCTGTCGGCCGGCCCAGATATCGCTGTAGGGATGAGGTCCTAAAAGATAAAAGATCTGGAGGCCCTCCAAAGAGCCGACTGGCAGAAAGTAGCGCAGAACAGGAAGGAGTGGAAGCTTCTAGTATCGGAGGCCAAGATCCTCCGTGGGTCGTCGAGTCATCGAAGTAAGTAACCAACCTTGCAAGGCGGTTGTATCCTGTTCTTGTGTATGGAGGCAGGAGTTAAGAACCGGTTGTTCTTGTTGCCGACGTAGTCCTTGAACGAGGGGCTCTTATCCGGCAGCGGGTAAGGGTTCATCACTTCTGACAGGTACGCTTGTTTTGAGAATCTGAAATCGTAAGTAAAAAAAAATATATCATTTACAGGGACGAGTAGGAGCGTCAGCGAGGCTTTGAAAATCCTATTTCCTACTAATATTATAAATGCGAAAGTTTGGATGTGAGTTCGTGAGGATGTTTGTTACTAAATCACGCAAAATATACTGGACGGATTTCGATGAAATTTGGTATACGGGTAGAAAAACACCGGGAATAGCACATAGGGTACTTTTTATACCGAATCTACGGCGAGCGAGGCCCGGGGCACGGCTATCCTAACTAATATTATAAAAGTGAAAGTGAGTTTGTTTGTTTGTTTGTTTGTTACCTCTTCACGCTTTATCTACTGAACCAATCTTTCTGAAATTTGACATACACATAGTTAGAAGTACGGAGAAGGACATAGGGTACCTTTCATCCCGGGAAAAAGCACTGTTCCCGTGGGAAATTTACGCGGGCGAAGCCGCGGGCGAAAGCTAGTTTACTATTAATAAAAATTAAATAATTACGAGTCCAGCAATCCCCATTCCCGCCGAGGAGGTATGTATAGTGCTTTTCTCAATAAATGTGAGGAAATAAACAAATGTTACCAATAGCAAGCTACATTAAACCTGAGTGACATAGGCTACAATTAATGTACCCCCGACCGAAGCCGGGGCGGTGCGCTAGTCCTAACTAATATTATAAATGCGAAAGTGAGTTTGTTACTTCTTCACGCTTTATCTACTGAACCGATCGTCATAAAATGTAGCATACACAGTCAGGGGTCCAGAGAACATGAGCGATAGCTCATGTCTTTCTCATCATATCCTGTTCTTTTTCCGGGATAAATGATAATTTATCCCGGAAAAAAGTACAGTTTCCGAGGGATCAACATCAACGCGGGCGAAAGCTAGTAACCGCCAAGGTGTGGAATACTCTCCCCGCGTCGCTGTTTCCTGTCACTTATAATTTAGGGGTTTTCAAAGCAAGAGTGTATAGGCATATTTTGAGTTTGCGTGTACCACCCTAGATGTCATCTTTGCTTCCCATCAGACAAGTTAGAGGTCAAACGCACTCAAATTTGTAATGTAAAAAATGTAAGCAATAAAGAACTCACGCGAGTGTGAGCGTGTAGTCTCCAACAGTGACGTTGTTGAGGTTCTGTACGCAGCGCTCCACCGACACCGCGTCTCCCATCTGCACCATCGCTGTGCCTTCCTTCGTCTTCAGGAACTTTATCTGTAGGATATACACCTAATTATGTATCTTCGTAGGCTATAGGTGCCAAGCTTAGAGATAAGCTAGGAGCTATGCTATTTTAAAGTCTAATATAGCGCTGATGCATTTATTTATTGCTTCTCCTTGGATGTACTATTTATTTATCTTATTTTGACACTTGTACTTGTGTGTCCAGTTCTATTTTTTGATAAGTTCGTTCGTCAAATAGGTTATGACAGAATACCAGTGCTTTGCTGACAATTTTTATGCTGTGAGTAAAGTTATTAGCTGAGTTGTTGGTTTTTGAACTGCTGCAACGCACACATTATGTTTATATAGTTTTAATTTTATCTTATTGTTAGATGTAAATAACCTGTGTGTGTTTTAGTTTGTGTAAAATATTTTTGCTATTCTTTGCTCGTGAACAAGATACAGAATGGCCACATACAGGGCGTACTAGCTTGGAGACACCAGTCACTTTCGCACCCATTTCGTCTTTGAAGACCCAACATGCAGACCCACCGGTGGGTCTCCAAAGACCTACTAGTGGGTCGCCGTGTCGTTGAGAACAGAACAAAATTGCAAAGTCACTAAGCGACTTCTAGATGGATAGATTCTTCGTGTAGCCCTTCAATCAACAATGTTAGTTAATCGAAGGTGTAGCCCGTTACCTAATCAGGACTTCGTTCTTCTTGTATTCAACATCTTCCTCCAATAATTTAAGGGCCATTTAGACGGTACAAGTTTCTTGCCTGTTGAATACGATTAAATTGAAGCAATAATTTAATTGCACAGTCTAAACAACACGTAACATTCTTGAACTGGTGTGCAAGTTTGGATTCAAAACTTTTCTGGATGTAAACAATACATGCCAGAAAATGTCATTCAATTCTTGCATGAAAAATTTGACAACGCCAATGCGTGCAATTCTTAAAGCAAGTCGCTAAAAAATGGCACGTGCCCATACAAATCTGTGTTTCATAAAACTTTTTTCCAAAAAAAAATGAACCGACTTCCATCATAAAACTTAAAATCATGAAATAACAATAAAGAAAAATGTATTAGCATGCTACCTACTGAATGAGGTGAAGTCGGTGCCAAGTGCAGGACTATGTAATTGTTTAGCTAGGCATTTTGTATATGTACATGATTCTAATGTTAATTTAGATTATTTAATATTCAATTTGGCACCGACTTCACCTCATTCAGTAGGTAGCATGCTAATACATTTTTCTTTATTGTTATTTCATGATTTTAAGTTTTATGATGGAAGTCGGTTCACTTTTTTGGAAAAAAGTTTTATTTTATCATTTTTAGTGCTTCTACACCTTTTCATTTTCTTTAATAAAAACTTAAACTTTTCTTTCACTGGTGGCCGAAAATAAAGAATTAAGAATTCGAAACTTTTTATGTCAGTTTGATTTGAAATGTCAGAACATGTCAAATTGTCTATTATTTTTGGCTCATAAATAGACCGTGAGCACGCGACGACCAAACCTTCCTTATTTTAAAAATGCTGAATATTTCTCTGCGTGGTATATACGAGTAAAAAATATTAGCGACTAGGTTTGAAGTTTGGATCTTAGTTGCTTATGCTGGTAATATGGATAGCAAGGATGATTTTTATAGGTATAAAAAGCACCCTTGGGGCCTTCCAAAGTAATATTAAATTCAGCTTTTATAATAAAACAAATATAACTATAATTTAGTAAAGTTACAATGTCTGGCAGGGGTTTATATCTGCACCAATTGCCTGGCAATGGATGGCGTGATTTCTTATATTATTAGGAATAAAATCTTTAAAAAACTTTACTTTAAGGAAATTGAGTTACCACTTTAAATGTTATTGCTACAAATAATCTGCCTAAGTAATCATGATCCAACTTTTATAGTCGCTAATCGCTATTTCTATGTTTGGAACATACACAGAAAATCTTTAGTTATAATAAAATAAGGAAGGGCATGCTATCGCGGGCTTTTGCTCTATAATGCAATGTTGGTATTTTTATATTTTGTTAGGTATCTTTAAAATTACCGAACAGATTCTGACGTGGTTAAAATGGGACCAACTTGGGTATATACCATTACGAATAAAAAAACAATTTCGGAAATCAGTCCACTGTAGGCGGAGAAATCGGCGAACATACATAAAAAAAAACCATACATACATCGAAACATATAACCTCCTCCTTTTTTGGGAAGTCGGTTGAAAATGGAATGCAATAATTGCCTAAACAATTGTATACGTGTAAACAGAACACATTGGCAATTATTGTATGTCAAGATTTGCATTCAATAATTGTATTCAAGTTTTTTATTTATATCACCATGTAAACAGTTGCTTTCAATTATTGAAAGTCAATTATTGCTCTTGTATGTTCAAGAAACTTGCACCGTCTAAATGGCCAAAAAATTACTGTAGCAGCAACAAACATACCGCCTGTTCTCAAACTCAATGAATTATCGTATACGCTTCTCTCTCTCAGCCTAATGACGTCCACTGCTGGACAAAGGCCTCCCCCAAGGATTTTATCCATGGGGGGTTTTGCCGTAATCGCCACGCTTGGCAGGCGGGTTGGCGATCGCAGTGTGATGGCATAGTACGCGGAAGGATGCTGCTGCCCATCCTCCGGTGTTTTAAATCCCTTAGTCGCCTCTTACGACACCCACGGGAAGAAATGGGTTGGTGCTATTCTAGGGCCACACCACAGGCCACTACGCTTACTAGTTGTCAATGGTACATTACTCTCATATGAATTTGACACATTGACAGCGTTTTACATTCTGACAGATGTCTGCCTCACTCGCAGGGCTGACATGGTAGAATATTGAAACGCGGTAGCCCTCATTGTATTTGACAGTGGTTAAAATAATAATGGAAGAAACACTCACCCTAACAACATTTCCGTAGAGACAGCACAGGTTGAACAGTCTATCAGCGTTGGCTGTCTGTGGGTCCAGTCCGTACACCATCATCACGGCGCCTTGCTGGGGGGGACCGCCCTGGAATGGAAGGGATACACTTATATTATCCTACTAACATAAACTAGTTGCTCTGTGAGCTAGCTAGACCTCGCAAGCTTATAGAGATAAATACAAAATGGTCGTAAGAGCCATCAAATCCAAAGCCCCTTGTGCCAAAACCGCCATTAAAAACAAAAAAAAACCAAACAAACGAGTACATTTCTATGAGCCATGTGGCACATTGCCATTAGAGTGGAACCTCAGAAAATAGTATTAAAATAGTATTACCTGGTTCTGTGGTGGCATGGGCGGATGGTGCATCGGTGGGGGAGGCACAAACCCTTCACCCCCATAGCCCTCTGGCCCGTAACCGCGCCCGTCTCGCTGAAAATCATGCATTATTTTATATGACCGATTGTTTATTCAAAAATGCTCTTAAAATTATTAGGCCTTTATGTCAAAGTAATCTTATTAAAAGAGACTTTGCTTGCACACCTTGCACATCGCTGTTGGAAAAGCTAAAAGTCTACTGATGATAATCGTAACCTACGACAGCCGTAAAAAATCATGGCTAAAAACATAAGAGAGTGAACTGGAGTCACCAGAGTTGAACAGCTGTATTCCTACATAAAATCTAAAACGCCGCCGCCGGTGTAATCGAAAATGATTATCCCTTGACTTCAAATAAAACCAATGGCAATGATGCTAGAGACTCAATGTCACGCAAAAGCAAGCTCTAACAGCATATTGGTGATATTTTGAGCGGCACTTCACATTTTAGATCAAAATGGATCTACTTTGTATACATTTTTTGTACGCGTGTACCGCAAGATATTTTAAGAAAAGAAAACTAAAGCAAATCTGACCACAAACCGCACAAATTTAAACCGGAACAAACCAAAACCAGTAATTATTATTTGATTGCCGCAATATCACGGGGACCGTAGTCTTGTCTGTCTGTCGCAGCGGGCATTATCTCTAATTGGATTTTAATTACAGCGCACTAAAGGAAACCCTCCGGGACACCGCTCACACCTTCGGCTGACCCCAAAATTACGACGAAACACCGTTTATCTTTCGGATCTCAATTAATTTTGTAAACAAGTTTATTAAGAACAAGCATGGAGTCGGGACTTTGTTCCCGTAGGAATTTTGGGATATCATCTCTTAGTTAGTGTTCATATGCACTCCCTAAGGAACCTTCATGCCAAATTTCAGCTTCCTACGCCCACTAGTTTTAGCTGTGCGTTGTCAGTCAGTCAGTAACAGAAGAAATTCATATTGATTAATGATATTTCAACCATACTTTGCAGAATGAATAGGTGTCATCAATTAATAAATTGAGAAGATGTAAATTTCAGACAGGTAGGAAGAAGAAATTAGCAAAAAAAAACCTGTAAAAAAATTCTTGAAGTTGACATGTTATATACGTTAAAAAGATAAGCTAAGATTGAAGACCTAATTTATTGTAGAAATAGAAAATACTCAAGCGTATCCACATTTTAAAACGTAACGTAATAATATGAGTGGATTACTTACAGGATGGTGAGGCGGCGGAGGCCCGTGTCTTTCCTTCAGCATTCCTGGAGGCGGTGGACCGCCGCTTCCGTAGTCCATATCTGAAAACAAACATTACTTACCATCATTAGCAAATCCAAAAACAACACATATCATCATCATGTCTTATTTTCCAAGTTTTGCTGGACCTATAATGTCACCCAACGAACCCCATTTTGGTGTAATTTGGGAAGCTGGAAGGATTACTGTCCGTTTCAGCTGAACACCGACGTAAAGTCTAGTCCTAAATAAAAATAGTAACATACATATTTGGGCAGAGCAAATTTACTTCAAAGAAACATAAGTCAGTAGATGTTATTCTGAAATTTGGGAAGTATCTAAAACTATTTTATTTATCACAACACCAAGTGCCCTTACTAAAACTAGGTATTGGAGGGTTTTGTACATCACAAGTCGTGCAATTCTCGATTTTATATTCAATACATGTTCCGTAGGTAATAAATAATAAATAAATGTCATTTGTAACATATAGACATGCACAGAACAAGGGTATAGGTTAAATTGAAATGAAAGTCTGTATTTGCTGAATATATTTATTGTATTTGTATTGTGAATAGTATAATACAAGTGATATGCAATTAATGAAATGCAATAATAATAAGTTAATTGTATACAGGTGAAAAGTTGTATTTCAAGCGTGAAAATGTTTTATATCTAATACAAATAGGTGAGAATAGTAGAATATCTTTCCATTTAAAGTCAAAAATTTTAAAAATTAAAGAGTTTTAAAACGTTTGTTAAAATACATTCATAATAATATACTTAAATCCCAATATTAAAAAAAAAACTTACTGTGTAAAATATTAGTTTGTTATATCTGTTACATAAATATTATTTGTATAGGCTAGTGGCTAATTGCCACTGTGTTTTATTGTAAATTGTATTCAACAGTAAGATTTCATGGTATTTATGCTTCAAGTTGAGATAGTTTCGAAATCAACTAACTTGTCAGAACTGTTATTTCGCTCTAATACTAAGTTAGGTAATACTAAAACACAACTTACGGGTTTCTAGGTTAACAGATACAATCATGCTATCGTCTAGATATACAAATTCACTTTTCACTAAAAGGTTTCGTTACGGTCTATACCTACATTCCAATAAGAATTGGATAGACACACATGCTTATACCATACAGTGCAATTATAATTGCGTATTGAAAGAAAAATAAATGGCATGTAATTTATTTCAAAACGTTGAATGGGATTTGATCATTCCCCAAGCCTAAATCCATAAATAACTTTTAAAATTAGAAAGTAAAGTTTAACAAGGTTTTGTTGTAATTTTAGGTATCCTAATATTAAACTTTTCTTTTTATCAAGTGGTAACTTATGGAATTTTTAATTTTCATTAAGGCTTTGGATTTCGTATAACATATCACAAATACTATAATTAAAACAGTGAATGTAAAAAGCGAACAAAGCAAAATGTTATGGCAGTCCAATTCTCAATGAAAAGCATTGTATATTAGTAATAACATCGAACACATTTTTGTCATTCCGGGTAGATTTATACAAACCATTTTGTGAATGTTCGCACGAGTGTTGACTATGCTGGCTGCAGGAGTCTTCGCTACACGATCTGGTGGTAGCCTGCGTCACGCTTGACGGATCTGTTGATCAGTCTTCTGATAAATCCACAGATTCTAATATTACGGCAGTGTTATTTGGATTCCTTGAATTGATCTTGTCTCTTTGTCGGGTGGCCTTCTTTCATTTATTGAAGTTTCTTGATTATTTGAAGATTTGTGTTTGTGTACTCATATGTTCAAAGTGACTTTGTGAGTTTCATCATTTATTTTGTTCATTTAAGATATATCTTCTGTATCGTCTTCTTGTATGTGTGTATGTTATGTTAATGCTTCGAAAGGTATATTCGCGCCATTACCAACCTTGCTGTGTCCATCTATTTTAAATTTGATTTCATTATAATTTAACCTGTTTTATGACGAGGTTATTCCACCAGGCCATTTTGCTCACATTACATTTTACAACAGTACGGTAAATATTTTATACACGCGGTCTGCTCGCTAATTGTTTAAAAGCATACGGCGGCACGTCGATTAATTGCTTGAAAGCCATACATTTGACGGGGCACGAATAAATAGGCTCGAAATTACGTTACCATGTTTATTTTTAATGGATAAAGCAACATGAAATTAGTTTCATCGAGTAAACAAAATTATCTTTATGTAAATTACTTTATTTGAGTTAAAAAGACTTTTTAGAAAAGTATAGTCGACAAAAATAAAAGATAAACGGCAATGGTAAAGGATCGTAAAAGACATGGTCAAATGGATTAGTCATAACATTCCAAATTTTTGTCTTATAAATAAAAAAATGCCATGTGATGTCTACTGAGATTGGACTAAACATTACATGTAATAATATATACATGTAGATACATAAACAAAACGTTTTGTATAGCCTATTAGCATTCAACGTTATAAAAAAACTACTCTGAATAGAAACAAAAAGTAAACAATAATTTTTAACGACACGAAAATGACGGCAACGCAGCTTATCATGCCCCAACTAAAATGAATAACATTTTAATCTCGTTAATCGATGTAATAAAACGAATATTGTAACAAAATTAAACTCCACCGCGGCGGACATTAAAATGGCTTAATCTACTGCCGTTACGGTTGTAAACATTTAAATTTACGGTGTTGCCATGTCCGAGGCTTATTTTATTTTAGAAAACAAATATATACGGCATGCGATGCGAGCATTCCCCGCTGAAAAACGATAAAAGAAAAAAAAGTAACTACATTTTTCATCCCACCTGTACAACTGTGTTTGCACTCACACCTGCTACTGTAATACTTTAAAATTTTATGGGCGCGCCGCGGCCTTTTTTTACTGACACTCGCCTGCATGGTTGACATTAAAATTTCGATGTTGAATAATTAATTTGTCTGTCGTAGTAGGCTGTTTAATACTTCTACGAGTATCAGAAAATATAGATGAACCCGTGAACTGGTAGACAATGCAAATGTTTAACTTATTGCAACACTTGTAAAGATGTGCAATAAACTGACTGAACTTCTGTTTTCGATTCCTTTTTTTTGTGAAACATCTGATGCTTGATTTGAAACCGCAAAGTGTCAACATAAGGATATTGATATGATTTCGGTGTTTCATATTCATAATAATGAAATAAAATAAACGCCTCAAAGGACTGGGTCACAGATCAAATAATAATTACTACACCGGGTCTCCATTGACCTATGGTTGAAAAAGCAACCTACACCAACATAATAGAAATACTATGATATTTCTGTAAGAAAATCGTTCAGTACAAAATGATCACAACCCGAAGTTATGAGAAAGACTAAAACTACGTTACTCAAAGACTATAAATCATGTACCTAAAATTTAAATTAACTACCTCGTGACCTGTGACGTATCAAACCCGAGACCACATAGGCTGTAAACGTGAACCATAAACATACGACACAAAGTTTGTATTAAAATAAAAAATAAACAAGGTAAACAAAATACAAAAAAATGTTGAATTTATTAAACGCTCAACGCAAACGACAAAACTGAACCACAGTTTGTCTAAAAGAGTTCATATTCATGGGATAACAGTTCCACGTTGTAAAAACTACGTCAAATTTGATCCACAACTCGCAAATATCAAAATACCCTCTAAATTCTAAATCCATGCCGCGGCGAATTCACCGGCACGGCAACACCGACACGCGAGCGGAATTTATGAATTATTTAAAGCTAGCAACACTGTGGGTGTACTGTCGCGTGCTATAGTGGTTCAAACTATCGATTTGACATTATCGATATTGATTATACTGTTTTGTTATTCTGAGGTACAAGTAAAGCTAATAAAGCTTCTTAAACTATGAAAAAGGGTTTGCTTTGTATGGCATGATAACAAGATTAATAGCGCATAAACCAAAATTTTGCTGAAAATAATTTGTTACCTGATGAACTTAAAAATACTTCAAAAATGTTTTGTACATCCCATTCAAATTTCATTAATATTGGGACAACAAATCTTCAAACATAAAAAATTATTTTAGCTCCCAGTAAGTCTACGCTAAAATGTTAGACCTCACTCGCTTTGCTAGCTATGTTTCAGTTAGATTTACAATGGAGGATAAATCAGTCAGTAATACAAAAAAATTAATACTAACAAATTCATCGCCGAAATGAAGAATGATTTATTATATTTATCGATTATCGATAAATCTCCCAACAGATAGCAACACTAAAGGACGTCATTCCACCTCTAGATTCATTGCGCGGCACTATCCACCGTGCGTTTGTCGCGCTCATGAAAGCGTGCCCTACTTTCAATTCACCTTTTCAGGTTCCACTTTTTATTATGACATGGTCCCAATTTCACTTCTCTATTTTGAGGCATTTCGTGGTTTTGATTCTTAAGACAATGATGTGGTAAGAAACGGTAGGTAATATAATAAGAAAATAATTAAATGGACAAAACTCAACGTGTACTCTTTATTCTACTTTCTATACAGGGTTATTTGTATTAAACGCAAAACCTTCCTAGGGGTGAAAGTACTCATAAATCAGCTGTTCCATACAATTTGCAATACCTACTCGCCCAAAATGTATGGAACGGCTGATTTTTTTTTTGAGATTTCAGAGTCGGTCCCATACAAAAAGATGTTCATATTTATGAGTACTTTCACCCCTAGGAAGGTTTTGCGTTTATTACAAATAACCCTGTATAATATTAGATTGGATTCCTATAAAAATCTTACTAATATTGAATTTGTTACATTCAAATACTGTAAAGCAGATTACGACGAAATTACTACTAGTAATAATACTGTAATGTCGTTACTTAGTACAGGTAGACTCAGATTTAGAATCACGATCATGATCAGAAGCTCAATGGCGCAGAGAGTACTACAAAATCTTTGTATGAACGCATAAATTGAATTCGAAAGCATACGTTAGCATAATAAAAGTTCCACACCCCTGAAACCGTTTAAACAAATTTTTCAATTTCATTCAAATACGATCCGAATGGTTCATTTGCCTTTTCACGCGAGAATGGAATGTTTTATGCATGAAATTTCCACGCTAGTAGATTTATAGTTCTATCTTGGACGTTTTAATAATACGTATTGCGTTTCGTTCAGATCCTTACAGACAGACTGTTGCATGCACTTCGCTCATGATGCCTCCGGGAACAGTATAGTTTTCTCGATCATCATCACCTCAGCAACAAGATGTCCACAGCTGTACATAGACCTCTCCTAAATGAACTTTTATAAACATTACGACACTTCTTCTTCTTCTAAGTCGTACACTCTTGTCAGAGTGGTCGTGGTTGTGCAGATGGTGCTGGCCTGGGATCTTCTGTACTGCCCGTCCCCTGGGAGAAGGTTGCTGCTTTTGCAATGGCTCTCCACTTCTCTCTATTACTGGCATTCCAAGCGCACTGGACTATTGAAGAATGGGTTGCCTGCTTTATAGAATCTGTCCAGCGGGTTGGAGATTTGCCTTGTGATCGCTTGCCCGCCACCCGACCTTGTACTACAAGTCTCTCCATCGACGACTCCTTTCTAGAAATGTGCCCATTACAACATTTAGTAGTAATTAGGCATTAAAATGGTCTCGTCCAAAAATTATATAATCTACAAATAAATCTTTCTCTATCTATAAATAGAGGTCTATGATGCGAAAAGGATTTCTTTCAGAGTAACGGAAGCTCGGCATCCTTACAAGTGTCCGGTCGAGGTCAGAAAATTTCAGACGATGCAGTGGTCTGCTGTATTATCTCGAGTTTCTTAGTATTCCCACATTCCGAGGGATCTGGGGAATCCTTAGGAGTATAAAGTTTTGTTCTGACAACTTTTTTAAAGATAACATTTTTGGTGCAAGCTTTTATTGACAGGAAACATCTGTCAAGGACCGAATTAATTTGTCGAAATGAATTCAAACACCTCAAGTGTTGGTTTATTTATATCATAGAATTATACTACTTGTTTTTCTTATGATACACAGCTTTGATATTATTTCTATTGTTATTTTGTATTCCATCTATTTTGATTAATTTAATTTTTTGCATGCAGTAAAATGTTAATGTGTGATAATTGTAACTGGTGTAAATCGTTTTTATCACAATAAATAATTAAACAATTAAACAATTTTTGCATGCATTACATTGCAACAGCATGAAATGACGAAATTATACGTTGAAAACTTTATTAATTACTACATTTATTTTGCGTTTCCAGTCATAAAGAAAAACATTTTCTTTGTTCTTAAATTTTTAAAGACAGATAACTCAATGATATCCATTCAAAACATAAAAGAAGCTCACACAAGCTAAATGTCGATGCAATGTATGGACGTAGCCAATCGAAGTGAACGTCGAAGTGCCGCTAAGACCCGAGCGCATTTGGACACAGCCAAATCCCTTTGTCCGGGAACTCTAGCCGGGATCACAAAACTGCACGGCACAGTTCTAAGGATGAGACTATATTAAAGCTCGAAGAAAATCTGTTTATTAGTGGAAAAGTTAGGAAGGGTGTAGATAATCTTTATATACTTTTCTAAAGGATTTTTATGCACTCAAGATGCAGTACTATAGTACTGTTATTAAATATTAAATTAATATACCTTTAATCTTTATATACATGAATCTCCATTCGATCAGAGAGTCCACTATTCAGCTAACGGCCTCCGAGTCTCACAACTCTTGGCTCTGTCTACCCCGTAAAGGATAAAGACGTGATTCTATGTATGTATGTATATAATCTTTATATCTTCATGTAGAAGACCGTCTACAGCTTAGCCGTGATTTTGTGAGAAATAGGATTTATTCTACCTTGTGCTATCAATGTCTTGCCTCGTCTGATCGAAATATAAGCCTAGACCAGACAGAGGCAGCGTGAAAAAAATGTAGACGTCTTTCTTCGTCATTGTTTTTTTTTTTTAATTGCTCTATGATGATCTAAAACTAGATATTTACAGAATGAGATCGTGATATTGGAAAATATGAGGATACGACAAAAATTCCTTTACATGGACAGAAAATCCGATATCATGGCGCAAAGAGTAGACTTTCTAATCCATTGAATAAATCAAAGATGAGATCATATTTCAATCATTTAATAATATTAACTAAACGCCTCATCTCTTTCGCTATTCCGCCTACTTTAAACCATCTAGCATTTGAAGCCTTTAATACACTATTAGACCTTGAATAGAAATCCGGAAAACTTTTGCTCGGACGTCCCGATCCCAGGAAAGTTATTTAAAGGCATTAGAATCTGAATAAGCCTGGAATCACCCTATGAATTTATTCGAGTCAATGTTTCTTTTGTATAGTTAGAAGGTCAGACGTTAGGTTAGAATTACCATGTTTTAGACGAAAGCTTGAATAATTTAGAATCTTTACATCTTGTGCAGTATGTTTTTAAATGTTTGCATCAGTATTGTCTTCTATGATGTCTGTAAAATTTAAGTAGACAAAAAATAAACAAGAAAAATATATTGTGCATAAGGCATAAAAATAATGCCTAAATTCTCTCTTCGAGGATAGGATAAGAAATGTTTATGTTTGGGGGAATTTGAAAGTACTATCTGTTAATAAAAAACTGCGGAGCAAAATCGACTTTGACGGTTTCTCCACATATAATAGTAGACCAATATTTAATTTAAAGGAGAGGAAGACCCAAACGGAGATGGGGTAAAAGCAGGAAGACATTACTAAAGAGTTAGTAGTGGATGTCGGTGCATTGGTAATGGAAGCTTATGGAGAGAGAGAGGATATATTGTGATGACCTTAAAAAAATGTAGTGAGATAAGGAAGATAATTATAATGATGATTAACTTACTGTAAGGTTGTATTGTCATGACGTAGATGTATTGTGGTAAGATAATGATAACGATCTACTTACTGTAAGGCTGTGGCCTTCCGCCTGTGAACTGGGGCGACTGCAATAAAGGGGCACTCCTTTGGACCGGCTGCACGTCTTCTGACACTGCGGACAAGACAAACTCAATTTAGAAACTTTTTAATTTAGCCAGACTTATTAAACCAGTCTGCAGCATAGCAAAATTATGAGCACTCAAATTAAGACTCAGGATAATGGAATTTAAGCTCGTAATGATTGAATGCTCATTTTTGCTGTTCAGGAATTGTGTCATTAAAGTGTTTAAAGCTATGAATGAGCTTTATTTAGGGAACGACAAGACTTTTAACACTAAGTTATGAACAACAGCAGAAAATTTAATAAAATATTGTACAATTTGCCATTGACATACATACAACATCTATAGAATCAACAAAATGCCATGTAATTGTTCACGTTGTCCAGTTTATTAGTATTATATTGAATTGCTATTTGATGCCACTCTTTTTCATATATAGATCCCAAAGTTGTTGTACTTCAAAAAATAGCTAACAAAGCTGTAATTTGTAAGTAGGTTAAATGCTGGTTTCTGTAATCGATATGTCGTTATAATTAATTCAGTAAGCTGTATCGACCACATTCTCTACGAAATTAGGCGACAGTAAAAGTAAATAAGGGTACAGTTGACTGCATGTAAAGTACCTGACGTGGACTTTGCATGAAATTTGAATTAAATTGGCATTGTGGGTTGGCTTGCGACTGTACAAATGTTACAAAGTATTTTAAAGGAAAAATTACACTATTACGTGCATCTTTATCATCACTCCTGCAAAAAGTATAGATCAAGATTTAAAACACATGTATTTTAATATCATACCGAAAGGAACTCTTGAGGAAATATACTACAATAGGTATTGCATAAAAGAGACAGAAAGTTTCCCATTTATAATCGGCAAGATTAGTTAAATTTTGGTTAACAAACTGATAAATATGTTTCCAAGCAAAAATAACTTTTGATAATCAATTTTGTCAAAGAAATTGGATCTGTGTCGACCAAGATCAAATTTATCACCGGACCAAAAGTCAATAATTATATTCAAATATTGAATCACGGTGAACTTATTTCGGGGAATCAATTTGCGGAAATTATTGACAAATGTTGTTATTTCACCTGCCACGTTTGGGAACACTTCAATGATGAGATTTTTCTTGATTCTTAATTCTTTAATTGTTACTTATTTTTATCTTTTGCACGCTAGAAACAGCTAAATTTATTGCACTTATGCGAAATATAAATTCAATTTGTTTAATCATACTTAGTTTATTTTGCCCCAACATTACTAAACTCTCTGAAGTATCGACTGACTTAAAGGTTGACTCTAAAATAATGCTCTTATCTTAATACTTTATGCTAAGAGCAGTATCTAAGAGTTGAGTCTAGTATACATATTTAAAGCTAGATAAATAAAATAAACATCAAAAAAATAAGGATAAGTTTGATAGCAAGAACACACACTTATCCTAATTTCTGTTGACACTTACCGCCAATCCAATCTGTCAACGGAATCCCGTGTCGTCGACGTCAACTCCCAGTCACTTCCCTGCACATATAAAAAGACGAACACACTCTTTATATCCTTTTCCAACTCGTTATCTCTTTTACTATCTCTGTCTCGCGTAGCGTTAACATGCCAATTCCATATCAAAGCTACAAATATATATACAACCAAAAATATATATTCCAATCGTTATATTACACCGATTGTAACGTGTTGAGACTTTGGTGTCTTGTGTCTTTTTGTCTGATTCTGTTTTGCTGTTCAGTGCTCTCGTTGTTCATTCATCTGTTGTCGATTGATCTCCTAAATCCTTTTAATAGAGTGTGTTTGTCTTTGGTTTTATATGTGCATGGAAAACGAATTAATCAACAATATCATAATTGAATTGTACAAGAAAAATGAGGTTTACCAACTAAGATATATAGTAAAAGATCTACATAGCTATAAATATCTATAACTTGGATGATTTCGAGTTCTTTCTGAATTTTGTTAAATTCTAAAAGAAAAACGAAATTCGGACATGTCTTAAATGTTGTCGTATATGTAAATTCATGCAAAAGATGGCCAACCTCTTTTTTCTCAAGGTGTACATCTGTATGTTAATAGTAAAAACTCAGTTGTGGATGCATCAAGCTATGTAAAGCTAACTAATAAGCAAAATGAAGCCAGGAAATTAAATGCAGTAAAAAAAAGCACGCTTAAATAATATGGGGCAAGGTTTGTCCCTCATTTCCAGGTCGAAAAGAAGAAACAATATTCAATAATCGTGGTAGAAATATCATAAAAACAATTTAAGATATAGATGGAACCACAAATATTAAAACAAATTGTGATATACTTTCGGCAAAAGGACGTACTGAGACCATTTTTCTTAGTCCCGCGTGAATAGCACATATTATTGGATTTGTTTCTTTCGATTCCCTTTTCCACTAACTCTATACGTTAAGTTTGTGTGAGATAACTTCACGGATGAACCTTTTGCCGAAGTAAGATTGAAGCCACACAAACTAACGACACATTTTAGGCGCAAAAAGCAAAAAAGGCAAGTTAATAACGAAGTTATCCCTACAGTTTCGTACATGTAACTTTTTCTTGTGGGAAATTCACTATGATTGATCGGGTTAAGCGTGGTTAGAGTTCTGATCGGGTTTTGGATATGTTACGTCACAGTTTCAATTGCTTAAAGATCTTCAAAATGTATGTCTAAAGCTCGGTTTGTTTGGTGATCATCAAAAATAGAGGCTACAGCTACAACTTTACTTTTATGATCTTTACTACACGGATCTTTACAGTACATTATATGGATCTTCCCATTTCTTCTATATGATTGTAACTGTGACAAACACTTATGTAAGCAATACGTACCGATGTTACTGCGTGTCTGCATGCTTGTATGCCTGCTGTCTGAATGTAGATACGTCTGTGTGAAGCATTAGATTTTGCGCTAGACTTACTTCACTAAATATTGTAAAATAAAGTTCCAGAATATATAAAAGCTGTAACATAGCTATATTATATCTGATCATATTTCATGTAAGTACGTAAATATAATCAGATAATAATATAGCTCCACAATATACACAAAGTAAAACATGAAATACATAAAAATGTCATGCTGAAGACCTCGTGTTTCGAAGTTTGCCAATCAATGTAGTTTTAAGTGAAGTTACGTAGTGATGTGTTTAAAGTTGCAAGCGATCCAGTTTGCATGGAAAGTCAAGTGTGGGGACAACGTTAAGTAGGTAATAACTATAATTTGTAATAAAAAATGGTTAATGCTTTAGTCAATGGTTTTTCAACAGTACTGTTCAGTTTTTGTTACAAGTGCGTAAAAAAATAATTAATACTCGTAATATCGATAATTATAATGAAAATCCATTCCGACACGATAATGTTTGCAAAATAGACGCCCATGTCACACAGGAAAATATATAAAATGACATTGAAATACATGAAAATACTTGAGTTGATTGCGCTAAGCCTCCTCATATCGGTGGCTATAAGGAGGCTGTACAGTACAAGCTACAGATCAAGCCAGGCAAATCACCCGGTTTTTTATAAATCTCGCTGCGATGAGGGAGATACGAGTATGAACGAATATGACATCCGTTCAACGCGAATCATGTATGACGCTTTATATTAAATCTACACTTCCATAAATACGGAAATAAAGGGTTTCAAAACAGGGGAAGACTGGTATGGGATCGCGTTTAAGACAGCATGACTAGGTTGTGTCGAGTGAAATGGCTAACGACAGAACTAAATGATAAGAATTAACATATTGTGCCGACCCCGCGTAAGTAAGAAAGAAACAAGCTAATTATTAAAAAAATAAAAAACACGACTGACAACTCACATAGCCTATGTCACTCGGAGGAATGCAAGGAATCTAAAAATACCTCTCAGGTCAGGTCTTATGGTGGAATAAAGAAACTTACATACATTCAAACATACATGAACCCTGAAAACATAACACTCCTTTTTTGGTCAGTCGTGTAAAAAATAAGAAGAAGACTTACTTATCTCAAAGTCAAAGTCAAATCATTTATTTTGTGATTCATTTATTTATCTCTTAAACATTTATATGTTGTGTGTGTGTGTATACAAACGTTCCCATTGCAGGCCTTATGGCCACACACATAACAAGATAGATGCTTTTTACCGCGAGTGATTTTTTGCATTGAAACTTTGTTGCTCTTTCACACAAACGACTGAATTTTAATGAAACTTAGTGAAACCACTAAAAGAACCAAACAACAGTAGCAGTTTACGTATATGGTAATGAAGCCATAGAGAAAATCTATAAAAGTTTCTAAAGCTAGTTTCGTAAGTACTTCGCATATTACCTCAGATTATATAAATAGTTCTGTACGAAGTTGCCAGGTACCGCTAACGTTATTTGAAAAGTCATTGGGAAAAAGTTTACGGACTAACTTTTGACACGTTAGTGGTTAAGTCAAGTATATTATGAGGTATAATTTAGTTTCTGATTTATAGAAAACAATCTTTTAGCCGCGACTTGGTCAACGCGCAATTTACTATAGTACTATTTCAGTTTCTAGCGGCAGCGTATCAAGACGAAACCTTAGCTACCGTTCAACAATACAACTGTTAAAACCGAATCAAATTTCATTTAGTAGTTTTATTACAAAGATTGTTTGTATGTTTGTGAGCGCATCACTGGTCAAAAAAGTAAAAAAAAAATGGTTTCTATTGGCTCTATAAAGACACCTGATACATCGATCTTAAATATCTCCTATAAAGACCAGTTATAGTTATATTATATGTAAAGCACAATAATAAAAAAAAATAAGTTAGCGAGAGCGGGACGGCACTAAAACAAAATACACAATAGTCTCATAAAAACAAGGCCAATGACCTCTATTCGCACTTAATCCTGCGCTTGCTATATCTCCCGAGAACGGTAAAACATATAAATATCTTCGGGAAATTCAGCAGACACGCATTGGCGAACCCTTGCTTGACACGTTGCAATTTGTAACGCCTGTCCCTTGATAGACAACGATCTTAGAGTGAGCAACTATAGAGCGCGCGCTTTCTTTCTACCGACCGCTTCGCAAGTTCGCATCACCGAGGCACAAAATATACTAATTTTGGCCCTCCGCGCCTGGGCAAGATATGGTTATCGAAGAAGCAGCGTTATTCATAAAACCCATCGATATATTACTGTATATTAAAATTCGTTGATGTGTAAAAAATTTACTGTCATTTTTACAGACACGGTGATTAAAAATAGATATCACGTTTTAAACTGAGCTTAGTTTGAAAGATTCAATTACTAAAAAATATCGGGTAATATTTGGATACCTTAATAAAAAGTCTCATCATTTACTTGCTGTGTTCCGCGGTTTCGCTCCCGTGGGAATTTCAGGATTCTGAATAGCTGCAGGCTTCCTAATAAATGTGACTATCATTTACACGAAGCATTTTTTAAAGGCCTTTTTTAAATAAGACCGGTAGTTTCAGAGATAAGCGCGTTGAAACAATTCTTTGGTACAGTTAGGTTGTATAGATTCGATTTCAGCAGCTTTCCTCATAATATATATATATATACTAGCTTTTGCCCGCGGCTTCGCCCGCGTGAATTTCCCACGGGAACAGTGCTTTTTCCCGGGATAAAAAGTAGCCTATGTGCTATTCCAGGTCATTATCTACCTCTGTACCAAATTTCATTGAAATCCGTCCAGTAGATTTTGCGTGATTGAGTAACAAACATCCTCACAAACTCACAAATTCACAAACTCACAAACTCACATCCAAACTTTCGCATTTATAATATTAGTATGGATGAGCTATTAACACGCTCTATAGTTAAAATACTCTAAGACCCGCCCCTTGATAGTAGGCGATCAAACGAAGGCTCTAACCTTATTCACTTCTATGCTAAGGTTCCGTGTTGTAGATGAATTTTTATGTGAATAGAATTTTTGAATATTTTTAACTCGGCCGGAAAAAGAGGATTGTAACACTTTCCTTCACAATTATTCATCCTTAGATATTTGGAATACGCCTTCTATTAAAGTATTCAATGAATGCAAGACTGATTTACTTTGAAATACTAATTTATTTAAATAAAAATACAGAGCTATATTGTATTCTCTTAATGTTAGAGAGAGAATATGACATATCCTAAATATGACGATGACATTTGTAGTAAAGGCACGAAATTTAAAACAATATTCTAACACCTTCAATAAATTAATCGTGATAAATGTTATTTACTGGAGCTATTTCTTAGAAATCATAATATCATTTTACGATCGCATAATATTTACCTACTTGCGTTAAGGAATTCGTAAAAATAAATTCAAGAAATTACTTACTCCCGTAAATATCGGTCCGAGTAAATATTTGAGTCAATCTACTCATCGAGCGCCGAAATCGAGTCGATTGGTGACTGATCGTTGGATCGGATTCGTGATGAACGATAATCGATTCGATCCGAGTCGGGGCAGTAATGCGATATCGCTGTGCAAAGATCATGAAATAGAGAAATGGGGAAGGGCCGATGATGGTGTCAATAAAGAATAGGTTGAAATTTATCTCCGTATAATAATACGACGTAATACCACGTATGACATATCGAATGAACAGGGTTGAAACGGGAGTACCATTATTATAACATGCTAATTATTTAAAAATAAAAAACACGACTGACAACTTTATCTACAGAGCCTATGTCACTCGGAGGAATGCAAGGAACCTAAGGATACCTCTCACATCAAAATCTGTTAAGCCGTTCAGGACTTGGTGGAATAAATAAACTAACATACATACATACTTACATACATGAACCCTGAAAACATCACACTCCTTTTTTGTGTTTTTTTATATCAAAATCATAGCATTTATTGCCATCGCAACTGAAGCCATGTCTTTATTTTTTTTTATTATTTATTTATCAAATAAAAGTACATACTTAATTTAAGTCGTAAATAATAACATAAAAAAAATGTGTAATTTTAATTGTCTATAGATAAGATAGATATAAGACGTTAATTTACATCAACTGATACAAACATTACAGAAATTAGATGCAAAAAGTATTAAGATCCTAAATAGAAAGAACAACTATTAGCCATCATGAAACAAGCTATAATTATTTAAAAATAAAAAACACGACTGACAACTTACATAGCCTATGTCACTCTGAGGAATGCCAGGAATCTAACAATACCTCTCACATCAAAATCTGTTAAGCCGTTCAGGACTTATAGTGGAATAAAGAAACTTACATACATTCTTACTTACATACATGAACCCTAAAAACATAACACTCCTTTTTTTGGTCAGTCGGTGTAAAAAGTATTGAAGCAAGTCTTAACGTTGACTATTATAATGGAGCATTTCCACGATTAATATAACACAGTGGCCTAGCAAAGTAAACCTCTTTCGGCAAGTGCCATTAAGGGAATGGCGTTAAGATTTCCACAACATACCATCACGCTATAAGTGGGATCACAAGTGTCCAGATAAAAGCCACTTCATTGTGTCATTATCTACCCCAGAAAGGGTATCGAGATTGGAATACGATGAACGGTGTATTTTAGAATGATGTTTAGAGTGAACAATTCTCAATGAAGTTTGGTACACGCGTGTACCAAATTTAGAATTATTATTTAACCGCGGTTAGAATGAAACCTGGAATATTATAGGCTAATTTTTATCCTGAAATTTCCACGGAAGCAGAGCCCCTGGTTGCAGCTAGTATATGGTATTTTGAATCCTGAATTTACTTCTGAAGCCTTGACCTAGCTCTATGCAGATCGGCAAAGCAATAATCCTAATTTTAACTAATATTATAAACGCGAAAGTGAGTTGTTTTGTTTGTTTGTTACCTCTTCACGCTTTATCTACTGTACCAATCTTACTGAAATTTCGCATACACATAGTTAGAAGTACAGAGAAGGACATAGGGACCTTTCATCCCGGGAAAAAGCACTGATCCAGTGAGTTCACGCAGGCAAAGCCGCGGGTAAAAGCTAGTTACTTATATTTCAACGAATTAAATATACGTTGGATGGTTTCATAAATGTCACCATTAGCTGAAACCACAAACCAAATATTACAATTCAATTTATTCGACGATGATGATTCATTTTGCCATTTCAATAATTGAGTTCAATTGCTTTCATGCTGGTCTGGGAGCGAAGAAAAAACATAGAATGTGCCAGCTGCTTCTATTCCCTATTGTAAAAGTAAATAGACTGAAAGGGCTTAAAACTGGGGATTCCTCCACTCATAGGCGATGGGCTAGCAACCTGGCACTATACCTGAATCTCCATTCCATCAGAGCATTTTCCACTATTCAGCTAAGCGTGGCCTTCGAGTCTCACGACTCGTGGCTCTGTCTACCCCGTAAGGGATAAAGACGTGATTGTATGTATGTAATAATTGAGTCGTTGAAAACTGAAACTACAGATTGCTAGCACGTCACTGACGTCGCACACAATAATCGCATCAAATGCGGACACGTCGAAATTCATCTCGATTCTATGTCACTCGATTGTCGGATTCGATATTGCAAATCGAGGGGATATCCTTAAAGGAGTGGGTTCAATAAAGTTAGTGTAGCTTTTGCGTCGACAGTAGAGCGCACTTCTAATATTTGTATGTTTAATAGAGCCGACGACTTTAATAGAGCGCATTATTTTGTAGTTATTAACTTTAAAATATACGTAACATTTAGATAGATAGATCAACACTTTATTGCACCATTTACAGAAAAAAACATACAAAGTAGTGACAAAATGTAAATACATAAATGAGCGTAAAGGCTATTATATTCTTCCAGCCAACCTTACATTTAGCAGTTACCCTATGAGCTGTTCCAGGTTATTTTGTACCCGTGTACCAAATTTCATCGAAATTCGTCCAGTAGATTTTGCTAGTAATAAACTCACACACACATCCATACTTTCGCATTTATAATACGAGTATTAGTAGAACAATGTTTACGGGCGAAGATGTATGAAACAAAATACGATCGCGCACTATCTCTCTCTTTAGTCGTATTTCCTCATGACTGAGGGTCGTGGTCATTATATGGAATGAAACACACACACAACGACTCTCTTGGCAATTTTAATGGAGTGGTTTGAAACACACACAACGACTCTCTTGGCAATTTTAATGGAGTGGTTTGCCATTGCCTTCTCCATTTCACACACCAGCTGATAATCATTAACCAGAGTGCAGGTTTCCTCACGATGTTTTCCTTCACCGGAAGCAAGTGGTGGTTGATGTAAACTAACATGAGTCAGATTAGTATACAAACTCATGTAGCCCGGGCAGGATTCGAACCTGGGATTTTGCATCCACAGGCGGGCGCCCTACCACTCGGCCACCACCGCTTCGCGCTCTATATTCAATAGCTATTCTAAGTGTTCTATTAGATTATCGTCAGTAATGGAGAACGGAGGCACCGAATTAGGCCTTGCTATTTCGTTACGAGACGCAAGATGGTTTCGCAATATTGGAAATTTTATTTCTCCTATTCTAAATATACGATTTTTTGGAACGAATTTGTTTTTTTACACTCTTGTCTTATTAATATTATTAATGAAAAAGTTTGAGACAATAACATTGGCCATTCAGGGATATGGCCGATATGGTCATTTTAAGTTATGTGGTCTTTCAAGTATATGGTCGTTCGAATGAAATGGCCGTTTAGGGATGTGGCCGTTCGGGGGTAATGGACGTTCAAACCCTAATTCCCTAGGTTGAGCAAGCCCCAAATAAGGTTTCTTGTGTTTTGGGATAAAAGCTCAACGATACTAAATTTTATAATAGATACATACGTACAAAGATCAAGACCTAGGTAAATCTAAATTTTTTTTTTATCTTGACCTAGCTGGGGATCGAACCCTGGACCAGCTTTCTGCCTATACTGGACCATAATAGGCGCCAGAAAGCTTTCTCTAATTGCAATCAAAACTCTCAGACCCAAAGGTTGACATGTCAACTTTTGGGTCAGTCGAGTTTAATATGGTTTAAAATTTATAATGTTGTCGTAACAACAGACAAATCCTAAGATTAAATTATTTTTTCTGATATAATAAATGCGAAAATGAGTTTGTTTGTTACCTCTTCACGCTTTAGCTACTGAACCAATCTTCCTGAAATTTTACATACACTAACACAGAACAGAACTACTGAGAAGTTAGGGTAACTTTCATCCCGGGAAAAAGCACTGTTCCCGTGGGAAATTCACACGGGCAAAAGATAGTATACTATATTTATCATAGGGGGTAAAAAACATATTTCCATAATACACAAGGAAGCGGTTAAGTTGAACTCGCATCGTATTACGGGGCCTTATATTAGCCCAGGGGCCAAGGGTTGTCATGATAAACAAGGCATTTTTCGGATGCCGCCCCTCTGTCTATTTATAGATAGGGTTGCTATGATTACATTTCTTTGGAAGTTTTAGTGGAAATTTTAAATTTAACTTTCGCATTGGCAAAAAGAGCTAAATATTTTTTGTTTTGAAAGAAAAATCTCTCTGTCTATTTACAGATAGGGATGCTAAGCTATGTTTACATTTTTTTGGAAGTTTTAGTAGGAAATTTCCAGTTTCACTTCCGCATTGGGAAAAAGAACATATTTATTTTTTTATTCATGGGATTGTCTAACTAGTGGAATGGAAATACTACTCGTATTTTGAAAAATTAACAAATTGGTCCTCGCTCAAAATCTTCATTTAGGTGCTCCTAAATGCTTTTTGCACCCTTACCCTTTTATAGCCTAAGTATTTATCTAATCTACCCACACAAGATAAAGATGCGATAGCATGTACGATGACAAGGATGGAAGGAGATAAGAGACGATATATGAATGAGTTATCAAGACCTAGATAACGAATAATTTCTTCCAAAACATTTACACCATTTTAAGAAAAAAATCCTGGTTCCGAATAACAGACATTAAAAAAAAGAAGTAACTTCTCAACTCAAATACTTTTAATGATCTCTTTTCAAAATCAAGAGTACTGTAAACACAACGCCATAGACATATATAGAATTAAAACTCTTTGAACCATAGACTAAAATTGTAGGCTTGGTAAAATGTGACATTGACATTTCAATAAAGCAAATCTGGTACGTGTAACAAGATCTTCCGGATTTTACATTGTATTCCCGAATCCCGCTGGGCATCCCAACAAGTATAATTAAAATATGTAGAACGTTAACAAATAAAAAAGTTTACGTAAATAAAGTAGCTTCTATTGTTTCACGACTGTATTTGTTTTAATTATATTTATTTTGTGCAGGCAACCCTGTAATATACAGCAGACAACAAGGGAGGGGAACCCGCCATATGTGGATTGAAGTCTCAATATCTTGACGATTTTTGTGAAATATGTTTAAAGGATAAGATATATACAAACGTAGAAAGTGATTCACGCTCCACCTAATCTTTTCAAATGGAAATTGTAGATTTCCGCTAAGAGATGAAAGCATACAAGGATAAATTGCAATTTTGGGTAATTTCAGTAAAAGCTACATACATTTTAAATAGGAACTTGCGTCTTATGTTTCATTGCGATTGCCTTAAGTTTTTCCAAGTTTCGGTGGGATCTGGTAATTACTATAAGTATTTCAAATTGCCTTGCATAAGTACTGAGTCCGATTAAAACTGATTAGGATTCATTATACTAGCAACTCGCTTTATATTTGTAATAGCATTTGCCCGCGGCTTCGCCCGCATGAATTTCCCACGGGAACATTGCGTTTTCCCGGGATGAAAGGTACCCTTTGTCCTTCTCCGTACTTCTAACTAAGTGTATGCAAAATTTCAGGAAGATTGGTTCAGTAGATGAAGCGTGAAGAGGTAACAAACAAACAAACTCACTTTCGCATTTATAATATTAGTTAGGATTTATACAAAATAGATAAAATATCAGTCGATCTGTGACAAGCTTTGAAGCCGAAGTGTTGAAGTGAAAAAGGTTTTGGCGCCCACCGTGTGACGCCCGCGCTTCAATTTTCCCTTTTATTAAAAAAATCCCTTTGCCTTTGTAATGAACAGCCACCTCATTAAAACTTTTAATGAAACAAAGCTTTGCAATGATACTACGTAAATACTGTTTGAAGTTGCGTTCGAAACAAAAATGGGATATTTTTAATAGGTTTTTCATTTTTATTTCATTTAAGTTGCTTTAATTAATTAACGTTCAGCTCGCGCTCTATAGAATTCACAAATAAATTATTCTAAATAGCTTTTATAAAAACCTAATAGCTTTGTGGCAACAAAACTAGTGTAAACTAGTGTTTTATAAATGAGTTTGTTTTCTATGTTACCTCTTCACGATTTATCTACTGAACCAATCTTCCTGAAATTTCGCATACACATAGCTCGCAGTACTGAGAAAGACATAGGATACTTTTTATCCCAAAATTCTTACATGAGCGGAACCCTAGGGCGCAGCTAGTAAAAATAAAACAAATCAACTTGTATACTAGCGATCAGCTCTACCACCAAACCACGACTACCATTCAGATTCACGTTTTAATCACGTATTATCTTCATAGGCAGATTATCCTGATAAAGTACACAATTATAATTAACGAGGCACGGTACTTATCACTAATTGTACCGTTGTTATACCAGTAATAGAACGTACTAATGACAAAGAAAAAATACACTACGCGAAAAGAAGCGACACTCAAGCATGTGTGCTGTAAACTGTTCTTACGATAACTTTTTAAAATGAAAACCATGACACAATTATTCACAGAGTCAAAATCTTTTGTTTTAAACACGAGAAAAGTAACTTCGAAATAGAACAAGTGTCCAACAGCGTTCGAACTGCGAAAACAACAAAGAAGAAGGGGTTTTTACATATAATTGAATAAAATATTGAGGGCAGTAGACTCGATAGAGGCGGCAGACGGACGCTATGAATACTAAACGTGGTAGAAAATACTGAATGTACAGATACTTCATATGATTGAGAATCAAATACTGATATTATAAAGTCAAAAATAAAAATAAGACTGTAGATTGATTAAGAGAAAGACTCAAAAAAATTAAAAGAGTTGAATGATAATGAATGTTTTGGATGTGAATATAGATTTTATGAAATTAAAAATAATTTTGTTTTAAACGTATATTTATTTTGAACGTATTTTGACAACATTCGAAATGTGTTGTGATTATATAGTTACTAACCGCGCTCCGGGCTTCACTTCCGTGAGAATTTCGGGATAGAAAGAACCCTATGTGCTATTTCCGATATTTTTCTACCTGTGTACCAAATTTCATCGCAATCCGTCCAGTAGATATTGCTTGATTGAGTAACAAACATCCTCACAAACATCCAAACTTTCGCATTTATAATATTAGTAGGATAGTAGGATGTCTTGAGATAAATAGTTCAACATATGGGTACTTTTAAACCAAAATCCTCGCGGAAGGAGAACCAAGGCACACCTAGAAGTCACGTAATTTAGGCGGTCTTAGGGATACCATGTGTTTTAAAATTAAGAGATACATGTTCGATTTCATTGTATGTAGCGTTGAAACAAGACTAGAAAACACGGGACAACCACTCGCATTTTTTTGTTTCATCGCTATATCATTACTAGTTTGTAACACTACGACACACTGGGAAATTGAAATTACAAAGTGCGCACATATATCTATATTTATTGTTATTAAACGTGACAAGAACACTTGGAATTGTTATGTGCATATTAGCTAAAAGGCATGTTTCTTCGCAAGCAATTCCTGTTATGATGGAGTGCATTCATTCAACAACGCTATCCGGAGCTGTTACCGCTAAAACGACAGCCACTTCATTACGATTCATTTAATTTGTAATCCGATAAACTACTAGGGGACATCCTTTTACATCAACTGACAAAGAAAATTCAACTCCAAAAACTAACAGTTTAGATCCAAAATTGAAAAAGCAAATTACGGCAGCGAAATGGCATTGAGTTTTCAAAGGATAACGGGCTTAAAATTAGTAAAAATAAAGGTTGTTTTGCCAGGTGAGGCGTGTTGGATGAATATTTCAGTGGTTTAGACGTGGCGTGATAACTTCGCGGGGACCGGGTAGTTTTTGTACGAAACGTAAACTGTCACGGAAGGTAGATACATAGCTTTACATGAGCTGGAAAGAATATTCCTAAACCGATTTATGTATACATAGGTAGATAGTTTTAAAAGAATAGATAATTCTGTCATCATCTGAATCATTGTATTAAAACATCAGCCGCAACATCGCTTATAGACGTCGAAAGTTTACCAACGCAAGTCCATAACATATTAAATTCCCTTAGGCGCCATAGGTCTGATTCTCAAAACAACTAATTTAGATGTTATTGTAAGATATTAGATGCCGACCGCATCCCTTTAGGAGAGGCAGTTTAGAATTCTAGGCCAAAATGATGTACTGATTGCCTATAGAAAGATAGGATGTTATGCATCATAAGGGCAGTCAGAATTAACAAGGCAATATGATCTTTGAGGTATGACTGCACTTACGAGTATGATTCTTGACGGTACTTAACTGGTATAAGTTAAATAAATAATAATAAACATATACGGACAAATCACACAGATTGAGTTAGCCCCAAAGTAAGTTCGAGACTTGTGTTATGGGATACTAACTCAACGATACTATATTTTATAACAAATACATATATAGATAAACATCCAAGACCCGGGTCAATCTTAAACAGATCATTTTCTATCTTGACCTGACCGGGGATCGAACCCGGGACCTCCAGTGTGGCAGTCCGGCGTGATGACTGTCAGGCCATGGAAGTCGTCGAAGTTACAATGATAATGTGGCTATTGAGCTTTGAAAAGAGGTTGTTACTTCTAGTATTGATATCCTCGTTTCGAGGCTGGCACGGCCGTCGCGCCCAATTCGTAAATTTATGATAGATAGTACGGAGCGGAATAGATGGAATCAAATTCAATCAGACAACAAAATATGCGACACAATGGCCTGTAAGTCCTATTTAGTCTGTATAAATAAGGTGCTTTTCATTAACATTCTTACTGCGCACTGTAAAGGAATGGAACTCCCTGCCTGCGTCTGTGTTCCAGAGCACATACAACCTGACTCTCTTCAAAACCAGAGTGAATAGGCTGCTTCTGGGTAAGCTCGCTACACCGTATACCTCATCTCTGTCCTCGGGCAAAATTTTAGTCAAGAGCAAACCAATATATTTTATAAAAGAAAAAATCAATAATTAAAAATTATTTTCTTCTTGAATTTATTTATTGTAGCACATTAGGAATATATGCAAGATGCATTGAAAATTGCATTGAATGTTCCACCAGTTCCATTTAAAATAATAAATTGGTTTGTTCTCTAAATCGTCATAACCTTTACCTCGATTTAATCTCGACCATTGTTTCTAATAAATTGATTTTTAGGGATCATAAATTATGAGCAACCTAAATTTAAACCTAAAGTTATTAGCTTTTGTTATTAGCTATTTTTCCTCACTATAGTAATTCGTGCTTCCAAAATAAGTACCTATAGTTGTAGTGTTGTTGTTGTGTAATTTCCTCAAATCTTCTAGTTGTTTTCGAAATCAGATATTACAGAATACGAGAGCTTCCTCTGAATCAAAGTCTACAATCTACAAGTTCACCTTTGGGAAATCGAAAGATCTTGTTTGACAACAACACACCTACGCTTCAGGAATTGAAAAGTGGAAGTTTCACAGCTTTATTTGCGTTGCTTCCTGGTGCAGTGCAAATCAAATCTAACAAGCCGATCCATTGCACAATCGCGCATCAAGTCGTGCCACCCATCGTGCGATCTAACAAGATTGCGCGATGCGAGAAAAGGAAGGGTTTCCATCTATTAGGAATTATAAAATTTTTAAAAAATTAAACGTCCTTTTGCAAAGTCCATTCATGTAGTACAGAAGAGTTCGCCTGTCATTTTATTTCATTAAGGACTATAAACATCGTCATTTCAGGTACAAGAATTCCACCACAGGATAAAGGTCTACAAATTTTCATATTGAAGAAGCATGTACAGATCTTTCAGTGACCCTTACTTTCTGCCCTTGACGATAATAAATACATCCAAATTAATAAGAAACTTCCGAGGCCTGTACTGCACTATTGAATAAAGAAAATCAAGGTTGTAAACAGTAATTTAAAAATACTACCCATTATGTCCCAAATACTATCAAAGAGAGGTTCATTAAAATCTATAATTAGGTAAAATCTATACTTGACGTTTAACTTGTCCAATCACGCAAAAATATTATCAGACAATAAAAGCAAAGCAAGTATATGCTTAGTAATGTATATATTTTTCATATCTCTAAACGAAAAGAAGTACCGGATGAGTCCTCCAAACATACGGCCACCCTAACTGCGAGTAGTTTCCCTGAAGAAAACTCCTAACTACCTGTAACTTTGCTTGTTCGTAATCCATTTTCCGCTGTTCCAATAAAAACTGTAACGGAGCGCCTTTTACGTGCACACGATCGTGTTTTATGAGTATAAAAGGATATAAAATATTCTGAAGCAATTGTTTGAACGTTGAATTTTTTATTAGACTTGGGAGCTATTTAAATTTCTCCTATTAATTGTTAACCCTTTGGCATATCAAGTAATGCATATGCTTCTTTGAAAAAGAAAGGCAACCACAACAACTCTCTGATATTTGACACCTAAGATTTTCTCGGTGACATAAAGATCTATTATCAAGAAAATTTCCACGTATTGAGGCGATACAGTCTGGAGTTAAACAGTTCCGCCCGACCCAGACATACGCAACAAATAGTAGTAATAAATTTATTGGCAATAAACTACAACAATGTCTGCGTATAAAACCTCGCTCACGTATTACACTTAAGCCATAAACAAAAAGATAACTAGCAAGAGGAGGCGCTCCCGTTGTCTTTGGAATAATTCCAGAAAGTTCAACAATGGCCAGCCCAGTAAGGTTGTACTTTACGGATATCCGGCGCGGGTCGTGCCAAAAATCATCATTATACCTGCCCGGATGAACTTTATGTGATGTTGAGATGGTTTATGAGTTAAAACTTTTGGCACAAAGATACTTATATGTCTGGGATAATCTTGATTTAGTTTAAGATGTTATAGTTTTCGGAATTTTTATATTACTTCTTCTCTATTTATACAATTTTATAGAATTCTATAATCCTTTGGTATAATCCAGGTTACCACAGGTACGAAATATTAATTTAGTACTTTTTTGTTTTCGAGTCTGAAAATCGCTTTGGTTTCTGAACGACTTAAGTAAGATCATCGTCATTATACTGTCTGTATAGAAAATAATCCAGGTATACCAAACTATAGATTCGTGAAATATTTTGTATTTGGATGGGAACAAAGGAAAACCTTAAGGAATTTCCAAATTTGTGTTATTTGAAATTTAATACTGTTATGGCTGGTTTTCGAAAGGGACGAAGTTATAACATTATACGAGTATCATTAGTGGTAAGTGGTAACGCAAAATAGATCAAGCCTTACGTAATATTACACGATTAAATAAATATACGTAATACTTACCTGAACCATATCACAAGGGAAAATATATCACAATCTAAATGTGATAGAAATGAATTCTAAGTATAGTAAAGTTGTTGAAGCGAGGCTCAGTCCATACTATTACAAAATAATAAAATCACAGAATTAATTGATATGCACTTCCTTTCAACGCATCTGAAATCCAACACTTTAAGAGAGGTTGTTGTTAATCGATGTCTGTCATTTTCATTTCACTGTTTCTCCTCATGGTTAGTTGGGAGATAATGCTTTTAGCATAAAGTTCTCCATTTGTTTATAATTATTATTTTAATAAGAACAATAACATTTTTTAAACTAATAAAATACAATTCTTTATTGATTTCAGAGGAGAATGTAAAAATTCAATTGGTATTTGTTTGAAAACTAAAATGCAAGCAGCACTACACTAGATTCAATTTACTGATCGCTCATTTTTTAAGAATGTCCGACATTGGGTCTTTTATAAGATCGCATATTATTTCATTGTTAATTCTACCTATGTTCTCCATATTCTGTGTCTGCACTATCTGAAACTGCGCGATAATATTTGAGTTTCTCTCCACCGGGTTTTATTTGAAACTGTTGATTTTCGCAGGAAATTAACTTGTACCGATATGAAATGATACGGAGTGGAGTGCGACAGTGGATATTATCATATCCAAATGGAACTTTTAATACGAATGTGAATGCAATAAAATTTGCATATTTACATTAGCTGTGGTGAATATAAATTTATTTGGATTGTCTGACTGATCCTAGCATTTAAATATATTTTACAACAAAACGCCAAATTTTTCGATAGTTTTCATGGTTATTTTATAGACGATATTATAATTTCAGTTACTAACAGCCAAATTTCGGCATAAGTTAATCAGACTTGTATAATGATCTAAAAGTATAAATAATAATACGAGCTCTTTATTTAAAAATCAAATGGTTTAATTTTGAATTTTTCTTAGATATGACTTTGATACTTAAGCTTTTTTAAATTGAGAACGTCAGAACAACTGAACAGAGTAACCAATAGCTCATTAGGACGACAAAGACAGCGAAGTATTTGCATTCCCCTTTATTGCGCGCATTTGAAAGGCCTTCATAAAAATCTCGAGAGAAAGTCGCGAGCCCTTCACGCCTAATGGTCTAGGCCACAGACTTAGAAAAAAAAATGTAAATGTGACTATTTTTTCAGAAATAGACCTAGAGGGTAGCTCCGGATGAATCGATATTGATTTAAGACTTTTTGAAATGTGACTGCATCTCATTATCTGACTTGATTATAAGCTATTATGTAAGAAAATCTGTAGATTTATATGAAATCACAATTGACTATAAGCTATTATGTAAGAAAATCTGTAGATTTATATGAAATCACAATTGACTATAAGCTATTATGTAAGAAAATCTGTAGATTTATATGAAATCACAATTTCATTCAGATCAAAGAGAGATGAACTTCTACTGGTTTCGCTCGATCCATTTAATATTAAGTACTCGATGATTTCAGTGATATTACAACATGATTCCGTTTAACCTTAAAAATGTAGTTATAATCTGGAACAGCAGAATTTATTGCCGATATAAAGCCTACATTCTTACACGGTATGAGAGTTATAATTTGGATTTAAAAAATATCTATTACGTAGTCCAAAGGACGCGTTTTAATTCTTCCCCACCATTGTATCATCATTTTATCAAGAAGATACATTCCAATTCTTTCTAACTCTGCGTCCGGAAGCCAGAGGGGTGCCCGGTGAGTAGTGAGGGGAGGAAATTGCACTCGGTTTGCGGCTCCTGACCTCCTTATTGTATGGAAATTGTCGCCAACACCGTCTGCCTATTGCCTAAGGCCACGTGTACGTGTACAGTCGTACAGTGTACAGATAAGCCTGAATGAATGTATTTATTTGCATTTGATACGGGTATACAGAATATGCCCTGAGATAGAATTTAGTGCGGTAGGGGTCAGTGTTACATGCCGACTGTACAAAAGAATTGTAGTCAATTTGTGTTGGCCTTTATTGCTTGGCCCACTTGTAAAATATTGGTAACCCTTCAAAACTAAGTTCAGTTCTAGGTAAACAATTGTCTCGAGAAAATATGAGATGTTGGGGCTAAGCTTAGAGATGAAATATTTGGTTTTTTTTTAAGATTTTAAGACATTTTTATTCTATGCTACTTAACAACTTTATGCAAAGAATATGTCCCATGGAGCCAAAATGATGATTTTTTTACTAGGCGCGCCCAATTCCACTCAATTTCAAGATCAAAATTTTCCATATGTTATTTCGGGTTTTAATCTGCCTGTTTATCAAATTTCATCAATCTGTCAAGTAGTTATTGGGTCAAACATCCATCCGTAAATAATTCTCACTCAGAACAACGTCTCTCAAATAAAATATTCTTTTTCCAATCCATACCCGAACAGAACTGAATCTGTCCATACATAACGTTAACCTACTTTTAGAAATGGCGTATTATGTTTCGAAAACAAGGCAATATTGTACAAATGCATTGAGATTCAATTTATTCCGGTGCATTATCCCAACTCTCCAATCTGGGAAGATTTACCTGTTCACTGCAATTTTTAGTGGTCCGTAAATAAAACTGACAAACCCTAGAATAGAATAAAGGGGTGTGGGCATTTTTGAAAATGCCCCAAAATTCTCATTTCACGCTCGAATTCAACTTTGTTTCAATAATTTAAAATGAAGTAAACATAAAGTAATGGCTTTCATATGACAAAGTTTCATAACTTTTAGAGGTTAGCCCAAGCTCCATACATTTTCGCCCATTGTCCTTTAAAGTAAAATTTTAAAAGCGACTTTCTAGTGTAATCACGTAATTTAACACTACTGATGGTATTTTTTTAAAGTCTCATCATCTAATTCCTTACTTAAAGTACGATGATCAGTGATTTACAATTCTCCAAATAATTCTTAGACTGGAAGCAAATTAGGGCCACTACATAAAGTCTTAGAAATATTTCTAAGACTGGAATGACCAAAGTTGAACAGATGCTGACGTTCATACCTGGAGTGAGAGAGACACTACAAGTGTAGTTGGATTTTATTAAGTACGGAACACTCTCTTAGAAACGACCATTCCCTCAAATAGTTCAAGAAGTTTCAGCAAAGAATATCTTGTTCGGAATTCATTTTTCTGAAACGCCGTTATATAACTAGTTTTTCTTCGTAACTTCGTTCCACTTGGATAGTTTTTGACTAGCGATCTGGGATTTGTTGGATCGCTTCAAAATTGGCGCCCAACGTGGAACTCTTGTCGAAAAGTTTTATATATTGGTATTTGTATTACCAGTGACAGTAGTAACCAGACTTTTTCGAAAACGAATTACTTGGACGATGGATGGATATTTTATTTAGTATTTTTTATGTTGAAATGAAATATGTACATGAATTAGCATGTTTGATTCAAATTTGAATGAAACGCCTAGAAAACCCATCTTGACCCAAAATAAAACTGAATATAAATAATACAAATACAATAACAATAATAGATACAAAACAATGGAAGTAAATACAGCCGTAACTAGGTACTAATGTAAATAAATATAGCAAAGCCAATAAATTACCAATTAAACCACATAGAAATGCCACAAATACCACAACAATCAAACTAATGGGTGTTATACTAACAAATAGAAATTACCCCAATTCCCTTTGTCACGACCAACTGGCTGGATGCATACCGAATTCGGCTGAATTATCGGACGCAAAGAATATCAGTGACAAATGTATATTGATCTATCTAAGCCAATACAGAACTGTACAGCGTAGTTCCCTGTCAAAGATCTAGATATACTGGTCTGCATTGAATTATATGCAGAATTCGTTATGAAAAAGTGCAAATTTATGCTAAGTGCATCAACCAACATTTGGCTCGTGCCAGTCTTTTTCAGCCGTTGTTCTCTTTACGATGATTTTAGAAATGAATAACGTCAGAGAATTTAGGCAGTTAAAAAAAATATTATGAAGAGGTGGTGATGCTTTTTTTCGTGAATGTGGTGGTTCAATGCAAATCAAAAGCAGAAGAGATGAAATTCTTCAAAACATAACCCCACACATAAATAAATTTATTCATAGCGCCCTGAGGCAAATTTAAAAGCTTTTAAAAATAGATCCAGTGTTGCCATAAAAGTGAATTCATTATAACCTTAAAAGCGCTTTCCCTCCAACCGAGTCGACTTCCGGCGAGGGCGGCACACTTCCGCCATAGGAAATTGCAAATCTCTAGATTACTTTAGAGTCAGAAAGTATGAGCAAAGCAGTTATACTGTTTATATTGTTAGTGACAATTATTAGGTTCATGATTTTGAACCTCGACGTAAAAAGAGGAGTGTTATAAATTTGACATGTATGAGCGGTTTTGATATTGCTTTTTTTTGTTTGAAATGACTTAATCGAGAGTGTTCTTAGCAATGATTTTGGTTTGTGCCAGGTGGATCGGTCTTCGGAAAGACAGAGTAGACCGTTACCTCTATGTGCCATCAGCAAAATTACTGACCCCGGACAGAAATTTCAAAAACCCCGGCCACACCCCAAAAAAAAAATTACACCCTCGAAAAAAATTACTGCATAAATCTCCAAAAAACGGACTTCCCCAGAAAAAGAAACCCTCCAAATCAGGACTCATCGGGGGAAACCCGGACGGATGGCACATGGGTAGGGAAAGTGTGTCAGTTGTAGTGCAAGACAGAGATACCGCTCTACAAACCGAATATATCCGAATTTCTCTTAACAAAGGGCGATGTGCAATATTTATCGCCAAGTTATCTTTTCTGTCATTTAAAATTTACAACAATATGACATACAATAGGCGGCCATTTTTAAACTGACACGGAAGGACCCCAGTTAGCACTCGGGCAAGCGTAAGCGTGATTTACCCGTAGCAAAATCCTTTTAAAACACTTTTAAAAAGTTAACAAAAGCTCACGGAGTCGTCTTTTGTTACCGAATAACGCTTTTCACTTGGAAATAGAGAATTTCCTTCAGAAAGCTGTCTTATAAAAAAGCCTAATATAATTTTATATTTATAGCGGTAAAGCTTTTCTAACTTTTAGAGACAAAGTGCGTTATGGAATTTCAAAAAGAATTATAGGACTTTGAAGAGAAGAAGGTTGGTTTTGTGAATAAAATTTTCATTAACATGTTTTAAACATTTACACGTTAATTGTAAAGAAGTTAAATAAATAAATAAAATTTGGGAAAAAATCTATCAATGGCTGTTCGTGTCCTTTTAATTGTTGCGTGTTCGAAATAGAAACATAGTTCTATGAAATTGAATGAGTTTGCACGTGCATGTTGGATTAAAATAAAAAAAGTAAATAGAGTTACGGCAAATCCTATTCGGTATCGATACAAAAATACACACAGAAAATCGACCAAAAATCGCATAGAGTTTGCAAAATGAAGCGAGAATAATGTACTAAATTTTAGCAAGCTTGATGTCAATAGAACTACTCGGTAAATACGTTTGTCAATTTTGTTTCAGTTGTAGCTGAAGGCTCCTTTTCAGTTTGACATTGGTTAAGCTTTCTAGTCTATTAAGGTCCATTTTAGACGGTGTAAGTTTTATTTTAAAAAATGCCATTCCTGTGAATTTTTGCTTTTTGTATGGAACTTTTTCTCTCGCCTTTTATGAAGCGCCAACTATGAAGTCATCTGGAACTATTTTTTTTTTTATTGGGTCTCGGAAAATCCCTCGTTAAGGCGTTTGGATTGCCGTTGTTCTGTGAAATGGTGTTTTTGTAAGGACTAAAGCTCAGCTGTGGTTAGCCCGAAAAATCTGAAAAAAATATATGTGTACTATCAACTCTTTAAGAACATTTGTTTAGATTATTTTTATTGTAAAATAAAAACTACTATATGAAAAAAAATAAAAACGGAAAGACATGCATTTTTATAATTTCCTTACTGTTCCGAAATGGCAATGACGTTCGGGAAAATTTTTACATCAAAAGAGACACCATTTATTATACTTCAATCGCTTAGATTTTCGTTCAAATCGAGCAACATTTTTCATACTAATGTTTATAAAACAAAAATCATTCGCCCATTTTTCATAGCGGGGCCCTGTGCGGGCGACGGGCGGCAGTCTGCCACTGGCTTTCAGACGAGGAGGTCATGTCGCTCGTTTCCGCATCTGTCAATATTCCTGTCGCTTTGTTTACCATGTAGCGTAGAGAAAAACATACAGTAATCAGCCGGCTGTACCTGTACTTTTGTACATTACAAGAATAAATGAAGGTCACTTTACCTCCGTACTTTTACTCCTCCTAAACCACGCTATGGATTTTTATGCCAGTTTCACTATTAGATAAGGAATTTTTTGTAGATGTAAATTGATATAAATTTGATTTTATTTAAAGGCAATTTTATTATTTTAAGAGCATTGCAGAAAGTCAAAAAATATATCCATAGAAATCATTTTCCTCCATTTGACGACCTCCGTGGCCCAACGGCCATCACGCCGTCGCCGGACACCGTACACCGGAGGTCCAGGGTTCGATCCCTGGTCGGGTCAAGATAGAAAATGATCTTTTTCAGATTGGCCTGGGTCTTGAATGTTTATCTATCCTAACTATCGCAATTCTAACTAATATATATTTGTTTATGCATTTATTTTTTTTGTTACATCTTCACGCTTTATCTACTGAACCAATCTTCCTGAACTTTCGCATACACATAGAAGTAGTGATTCGAGAAGGACATAGGGTACGTACATTTCATCCCGGGAAAAAGCAAGGTTCTTGTGGGAAATTCACGCGGACGAAACCGCGGGTAAAAGCTTTGTTATAAAATATAGTATCGTTGAATTAGTATCCCATAACACAAGCCTCCAACTAACTTTGGGGCTAACTCAATTTGTGTGATTTGTCAGTTCTGATATAGGAATAGTTCGTGACTACAAACGAAAACTAGAAAATCCTAAACAAGACCACAAGAAATGACGTCAGCTATGATCGGTGATCAAGATCCAATTCGAATCGCTGCGCCGCAGCAGTAAGTAAAAATCCTAAAACAAATTACGCGGGCGAAGCCGCGGGCTAAAGCTGGTATTTAGATACCTATTAAATATGTATAATTAGTAATTTGATAATCGATGTACAAATTAAATAAACTAAGAAAACATGTCACTCGGTCTCATAGACGCAAGTATGGACTATGGTCTGCAGAAAAAAATAGATGCAATAAAAATATTATTTTTAATTTATCTATCTTCAACAAACCAACCAATCCGGTAAAAACTAAGTAAGTTTTTTCTGATATAAAGTATGTCTAAATTATTCAACTTTGATCATGGTGCGTTGGTTGGTGGCATTTACATACCGTTTGAAGAATCTATTTCTTTAGTTAAAAAAATATGTTCGTATGTATATGTATGTATGTGTATAACTTCTTTTTATTTAATTAATTTAGTATACTATAAAGAATAATTGGTAAAAATGTTAGTGATATTATTATTAATTGTCGTCGAAATATTTTTTGCACACCGTATAAAAAGTCAAAATGACATTAGCCCAAACTCTGATATCTAGCATTTTATTCTCATTAGTATGAAAATATTGTTGCACAGTCATTTCATAAAATACGATTCAAAAATTATATTTTTAAAACACATTAACTTATACCTAAATGATTATTGTATTTTTTTTTACAATGGATACGTTGCCAAGACTTAAATTTAGTAGTATTTGGTATTCTCTTCAGTCGTGTGTTTAGGGTTCCTTACCTCAAAAGGCAAAAACGAATCTTTACAAGATCACGTGTCCGTCCGTCTGTCAAGATTATTTTACTCAGGAACTCATGAAGGTATATAATTGAAATTCATATCTAATACTTGGGTTAGAGATGTAATTAATGACCGAATCTGACCGGTCATAATTAAAAAAAGTTGAAAACGATAAATGACCGATCAACTGTTGTCAAATTTTGCTATTTATTATTTTACTTCTTTTATTAAATTCAATTGTTAAGGTAAATATATATGAGACTAATAGATTCTTTTATCTCAAATATCAACAGGCAAAGCCGCGGAAAAAACCTACAGAATACTCGTGAAAAACCTGACCCTTCCTTTGCAATCGGTGAAAACACTTTCGACGAAAATGACCATAAATGACCGATTTTGTCAGTCAAATTCAGTCACCTTGGTCATTTTCAACTACTTGGGTTTATGGTCTCTTTCAGCTGTAAAATAATCAAATTTATATGTCGACTCAATCAACAAATATAACCGTGAATAATTATAGCAAATTTTCGCAAATTATGCAAATTCAGAAGACAACCAAAACCTATCGTACTTCCCGTTGACCTAAAATTATGAAATTTGGTAACCAAAAAGGTATAGTAGTAGTATAGTACTTGTACAGCAATAAATCTGAAAACTGTAAATATATTGTTAGAAGTCTAAAACTTCTATCAATATATATTTAGGGATCAAAACTGCAAAGTTTCTTTTTGAAACTAGTTGGTCTTTCAGTTAGAGCTATAATGTGAGATGCTTTGCATACACGAAACCCTCGCTGCGGGAGTTTGATTCGCACTTGGCCATTTATTTTTATGAATCGTGGGACTAGCATTTCATACCATTGTAAAAAAAAACTATTTTAGCTGTGACTTTATTTGTAAAACCATGACTCTGTCAAGAGATTATTTTGGTGAAATAAAAGTTTTGTAAACTACAGGTGAAATAAATAAATAATATTATTATTTAAATATTTATCTAAATTTGCCCAATTAATGTGATATTAGCTATGAAACCACAAAAATATCTGGGGATGCGCATGAGCAAGCACATTTCTTGCGACCGTCGCGTTCCGCTGCTCGTAACAAAGTGCCGTCTTTGTTAGGTTGGTCGTTTCGTTCACCACGCCTCGCCGCCGCTGCCGAGTGGGGCAAGCGTTAGCGCACACTAGGTGGCGCTAAAATCGTGGTGTAGCTGACAGTTTATTGATACCTATTTTAGTAATCCTACCTATAGGTAGGATACTATAGTATAGGTAGATAATACTATAGTATTCTCTGCCCACATAAATATTGTCACCCCCTTTTTCCCGTGGGGGTCCACGGGAAAAAGGGGGTGACAATATTTATGTGGGTATGTATGTACATGTAATCCAATTATAGTGAAAATGATTTGTAAAATTTTTGTGTGTCATACTACCATTTTTAAAATGATAGGTTAGTAGAATGCGATATTTAATGATAATTTGTGAAAGGTTTTTTTGTGAAATATTAGTGAATCGTATATAAGATAATATTTTTCTTATCTAGTGCCCGCGACTTAGTTTGCGTGTGAAATGGAGATCGCTGTGGCAAATCACTCCATTAAAATTATCAAAATAGTCGTTATGAGTGTTTCATTCCACATAATCATCCCGAGCCTCAGTCATGAGAAATAAGGATAAAGGAAGAAATTTTTATGCACAAATGTATTTTCTAACTAGCTTTTGCCCGCGGCTTCGCCCGCGTGAATTTCCCATGAGAATAGTGCTTTTTCCCGGGATGAAAGGTACCCTATGTCCTTCTCAGTACATATAACTATGTGTATGTGTGTAAATTAGTGAAGAGGTAACAAACAAACGAACAAATAAACTCACTTTCTCATTAATAAAGAAAAAAAAAATCTTAATGGTATCTACTTACCATTGAAAGTCAGTTTTGTATTTACAAAATCATTTATCTATACATATAATAAAACTATATACGTATAATGAAACAGTAAAAATATTTTGTCTGTACATTTAGTACTTTGACTGAAATGGATAGAGGGTTAAAAAGAATAAAAGGAAGAAAAAAATTTTTTTTTTAATTTTTTGTCTGTCTGTCTGTATGTATGATCACGCTAATCTCCGAAAGCACTGAAACGATTTACTTAAAACTTTCACCAATTGCTTTGTTTTAGCAACACATTTACAGTTTGTTTCATCAAAATCGGTTCATTTAAAAAAAGTTTTCGTGATTTTAATGAAGTCAAGGCATGAGTTACGCGGACGAAGTCGCGGGCAACTGCTAGTACCCTATAAAAAGTTTCATTCAAATTAATACAGTAGTTCTAATGATTAGCATGTGAAAATAAATAAACAAACATACAGACAAACAAACTGATAAAATTCTTAAAATTATTTTCTTCATCACACAATATTTTTTTTGTTTAATATAAATTCACCGTACCTACAGACATACCTACTATTTTTACTGTTGATAAAATGTTATAGATTACTCGAGCGCTCGGGTGTATTGGCGTTGTCTCTGAGAGCGCGTGATTATACAGCGGGGGTGCGGGGTGCCCGCGTCATGCTTTGCCCACAAAAACAAAAGAATAAAGGGAATCTAACGCCTTAAACTAAAGCAATAATTTACTCGCTCTCGATATTGTGCGGAACTGTGGAGATGAGATACGGCACAGTCTAAACAACAGCTTGCAATTATTGATAGTCAATTGTTGCACTATTGTATGCAATTATTGCTCTTGTACGTACGAGAAACTTGCACCGTCAAATTGCACCTTTAGTGTAACTCCAGACAATGAAATTCAAACTGCGAAATTGGACCTAGTGTAAGAGCAATTAGATCTCACAAAAAACCCTTGAAATTTTACTGAATTAATGTGTTTACTGCTCAAAATACAAATAGAAATATTTCTCAATGAAGCGAAAACGCAATTAAACGTAATTATCAATGAAGCGATCAGTTGGTCGGGTTTAAAAATTAATCAAATTAGTAATTTTCAAGGGTCTCTTTAAAGTATCTTTTAAAAATAAATATATACATTTAATTACTGTAAATAAATTAATAGTTAAAAAAACTAATTGTTAAAAAGAACATTTCAAATATTACTTTTCTAATAAACATATGTATTACATACGTTTATCAGAAAAATAATATTGCAGTAGATTTATTTAACATTAAAACATACGTACTTACTACATACCCACAAGTCGGCTGACTAAACTTATATTTAAGTAACTCGATTTTTATGCTATTACTTGATTTTCATGCCTATTTTTTATGTATAGAAATGTGTGTTCAGTCATACAGAACCGCCACAAAGGACAAAATTGAAATGTATGTCATAAAAGAATCGATAAAATCGAGTTACTTGAATTCAAGTTTGGACTATTTGCGCCAGCGGCAAAATATGATCTTACGATGTACCGATTTCTGTGGAGGATATGTAGTAAAAGGTATGTAAAGTCCGTTTTTTCTTATCTGTCCTATTATGTAAACAATCTTACCATGTCTTTTTATGATTTTACAACAATATAAATTAAAATAGACTTTTAAGGAAATTACTTTCATGGTAAATAAATGTTTAACTTTAGAATGTTTAGGTTTGAACCAATATTTGATTTATTTTCAACAAAATTCAACAAAAAGTACTGTGAAGATTGTTTACATAATAGGTCAAGTAAGAAAAAACGGAGTATACATATTATTATATATGTTTAAATACTCACATGTGTAGTCCCAGCTGTCTTGGTCGTTTTTGAACACGTTCAATCTTTCGGGCTGAAACAACAGTAGAACAGATTAAGGTATTTTACATACGATTGCCGGATTTACTATGAAAGTCGGGGCAGTGTTGATTTAAGGATTGACTACATTATATAACTTGGTATAGTTCGGCTTTATACTATAAAACCTCGCCCTGACTATAGTTTATAGTTTACTAGCTATTATACTACTCGCGGCTTCACGTGAATTTCTCTCGGGAACACTGCTTTTTCAGGAAGATCTTCCTGAAATTCCGCGTACACATAGTTAGAAGTACTGAGAAGGACATAGGGTACCTTTCATCCCGAGAAGCACTGTTACAGTGGGAAATTCACGCAGGCATAAAGTAGTTACTAAATAAAACTAAAAGATAAATGGCTGCGTACAGTCGGCGGCGACACATACATTGCATAGCACACACAAAATGTAACTGCGTTAATCAAACATTTGGCAAAGGGCGCAAGAAAGGAGGCGCCATACAAAGATTTATTTACGAGCTGTAAAGTGTTACACTTTGTATAAAAACTACACTTGGTTTTGTTCTTGTAGTATTTTTGAATATAATATCTTTATTATTCAGACCAGGATGTCGATTCTGCTCCGTTGAGCCATTGTCTCCAAGGATTTTGAATAGTAATTTTTAAACTTTTGTTTAATACAAGTAAGTAATGAGTATAATAGGATGATTGAAAACCCATTGAAATACGATTAAGACTTAACAATCGACATAGAATATGCTTTATTAACAATCAAAAGACTACTCAGACTTTTATTTTTATAAAGTTAGTCGATTTCGAGCTACAAATTCGAATCATTAATCGAAATAGAATTCGATTTGCAAAATATTTATCGATAAAACCAATCTTTTCACACGTGGCCATCCGAGAAATAATTGTATTACCAATACACTTCAGAGTAAAAAAGCCAGCCCAATTTACGTTCTAAACAAAATTCTAAAATTGAAATGTGAAAAATTCAAACCGCATTCGAAACAAAACTGTTTTGTTCTTTTTTGAATGCAGTACCGGGGAGTTCATACGTAAATTCCATGGGTCGTAACTCTGGCTAGGGTTGCCAGTCTAATATATCGTTTTCGGGTGTCTGCGTTCCGGCGGTTCGGTTGGCAGCGCCGATGGTCGACGGTTGTCAGACTGAGCTAGATATGGGGTTAAGCTTGAATGTCGTATTACAATAGCCGGAAAAATAGACTGGCAAGTTAGTAGACTGTTCATGTTTACGCTGAAGATTTAGTAAATGTTACCAAACTAAGTAGACAGATGAACAATGGAAATCATTTTATATTTTAGAAAAAATAATCGCATCGTGTGGTGGGTCCTTGCCATTATTCATCAGACCATCCCTAATCAGGACATACTCCTAATCCATCCATAAGGAAGGTTTCTTATCCGTCAATAAAATGGCAAATGAGCCAGTTATGGATGCTGAATATCACGAGAGACTTTGGGAAATAGCTAAATTTGAATAACAATTCATCTGAATGGTATAACTATTAATCGACGATGCTCTCTAACATGCATTTTCATTAACGTGCAATGTTCAACTAAGCATTATTGTGCTATCGGGCGTATAAAGTTAGTGTCGGAAATCCTTGATTAAACAAAGTGGTGGTCTCGTCCGTAGCGATGTTTTATGCGATCATGTGTACGTACAGTCAACTAAATGTGAAGTCAGCCTGCGAATTCGCAATGATTTTGGATACGTTGATGCACTGTTTACAGTATTTTGTAAACTTGTCCGGTTCGGGCTACATTTACAGTTTACCGTTTTAGGTATTCCTTTATACGAGTCATTGCACTTTAAATTGTGCGATTCCGGCTCAACGGAATAACTTAATAATCTTGATTCCTTTCTGAAACCGTCATTTTTTTTGATTGCGTTGACTAAATTTGACACTGTGAAGCGTACATCTAAGTATTTGGTATACTTGATATCTCCAAGCGTTTCTGAGAAAAAGTGTCTTGAAAGAGAGGCAGACGACAAAGTGATCCTATAAGTATTCCGCTTTATCCTTTTGAGGTACGAAACACCAAAAATACATAATAAACAATTTTAAATCAGACGCATTTCTTGCGATGTAACTAATTTCCCCTCGTTCAACAACAAAGCATTTCCCCCCGTCTCATAAGCTCATCAGCGGAGGAAACGAGCTGATTGCATCGCAGTTTGTCACAGCAGCCATTTGCGGCACAAAGTGCTAGCACTCAAGTGTAGAATAGCTCTCGAGGTAAGCGCGGTTTGTCTCTAGCGCCTTTGACGCTGATGGTGTACACATAGCGAACGGGAAAGGGAACATTGGATATATTAATTTTGTAATCAATTTACTGGCTTTGATCGTTAGAAAAACCATGATAGGAACTAATGCTGTTAAATTAATTTCTTGCGACGTTTATTTATTTATTTAACCTTTATTGTACAAAAAATACAAAAGTAAACGTACAATAGGAGGGCTCAATGCTCTTTTATTTTGTAATATTTGACTTTGTATGAATTTTATTTTTTATGTTAATTTTGTATGCCAAATGGCGCAGCATAGAGCACTTATTCTGATATCCCATACACCTTGTACTACCTATGTCTGACGAAATAAATAAATGATTGATTGATTAAGATAAGACATTATCTACCAGCAAACCTTTGGGTCATGCAGAGAATTTTAAGGGTTTTTGTGTTTCCTCTCAGCTAGTTTGTAACTTTGAGATTAATAATATTAATAATATAAATTTTATGTGAAAAAGTGCCTGTAAAGGTCTAATTTCTGAATAAATATATGTGGTGATATTTTCTAAATGAAATGCTCGTGGTTCCAAAACTTCTTTTATTTTCTATCTTCGTTACAACTCAGCAAATCTATTCTATCGTCTTTAAAATTATTACACGTCTTTCTTTCGTCTTAACGCAATCCTCCATCTTCTAATACTCTCCTCTCTCTCTCTCTAACTAACTAACTCATCCCTTTCTTACTGTCACTTCTTCCGTCTCTTTCATACACAATATTACACTAGCTTTCTATCTCTCTCACTCAATGTTGCCACCCCACATTCGGCCGTCCTGCATGTGGATGCCCTCAGCCACACACTTCTACATACCAAGTATAGTTAAATTTATACAAAAATAGAACTTATCAACTCAGTACCTAAGTACAGTTAAACTTATACAAAAATATTAACTTAAACGAAATACGCTAATGTTTGACACATGAGACTTATCCCCTTAAATAAAGTTTAATAAATTAAACATTACAAAGACATTTTTAACTAGAGATAGTAAACATCCAAAATATTAAATTAAAGAAAACAAACATGAAACATATTCTCTTAAGTAAGGTTTCTGAAATAAACGTTACTAAGATATTTCTTAAAGTAGTTACGTAATAATAAACAAAATGAACATAATGTTCATATACAACATGGTTAACAACATTAGCAAAATGTTAGCAAAAACAGATAACAGGATGGGCTTTCCTGTGTTAGTCCTACGAACAAGTCTTGGCGTCGGTTAATTCTATATAGTATACCACAAACACAGAAAGAAAATTGATGACATAGCACCACTTGAAACATTCTCTCTAAAATAAAATATAAGTTTTACATACTTTTAAGTTTAGAATTTAAACATGAAGAATATTAAATATTCCTAAACAAACCCACAGTCATAGGTCTAATGCATACCCCAGGTACCGGCGGACGCTACTCTCCCAGGCCTTCCAAGAACTCTGGCCATGGCTTCATATAATCTGCAGATGTGGATGTCTTGTTAGGTCCTTCTCTAGACTCATCTATTTTACAGACATCATATCTATCGTTTCTTTTCACCTTAGTCACCATGTAAGGCCCTAAAAATTTCTCTTTTAACTTCAATCCGGTACCAAACTGTGTTCTTTTAATTGCAACTCTATCTCCTTCTTTATACTTATTACTTTCTTTCCTTTTTCTGTTAAAATTTTTAGAATTCTCTTCCTGTATTTTCCCAATATGTTCCTTGGCCACACGCCGCAAATTATCTCTTTCCTGCATATAGTTCTCTATCCTCTCTTGTTCCAACATCTCATAGAGCTCAATATCATCATTAGTTCTCATTTTTGTTCCCATCAGTAGCTCAAATGGTGACATACTGATGCTTCTCTGGAATGTGCTATTCAATGCGCGTTGCAATCTGCTGACGTGTCTATACCACTGTGACCGATCTGAAATACATAGTTTGGTAAGTATTGATATTATTACCCGATGTATCCTTTCGACTTGACCATTACTCCGTGGAACTCCAGTCGTAATCACCACATGCTGTATATTTTCAATCTCACAATATTCCTTAAAATCATTACTAGTGAACGACGTCCCTCTGTCCGTGATTATACGTGATGGGTTACCAAAGGTCTGTTGGTGGATCCGTAGTTTGTTCAAGGTCTCTGATGTGGTGGTACCTTTAGTAGGAAAAATCCATACAAATTTTGAAAATCCATCCACCACTGTTAGGATATGATTATACTGCTTCTTAGTCTGCGTTAAAGGTCCAATATGATCACAATGCAGAGAATGAAGAGGCAAATCATACTTATCAATAGAATTCAGAAATCCTTCCTGCCGCCCCTCTTTCCGCGTAGCTAGCAGACATGGTATACAAGTTACTAGAAATTCCTCTATCTTTTTATTTAAATTTTTAATATAATAATCTTTACCAATCAGATCCATCATCTTCTTCTTTGAAAAGTGCCCTCGTTCATGAACTCTTCTAAATATCTCAATCTCCATGCTTTTAGGAATAACTAATTGCCTTTCCATACCTTTATACAGTAATCCACTCTCCAAAATGTAGTCTTCATAAGGTTTTTCATGTAAAATCATCTTAATAGCTTTTAATCCTTCGTCCAGATCCTGTGCTCTCTTAATCTCGTCGTGTAAATTTACTACCACTCCAGTAAAAGGATTTCTACTTAGGGCATCAGTATGCTGCATTCTGCTACCAGGTCTATGCTCAATCTCATAATCATACTGATCAAGAAAAAGTACCCACCTTGCCACTCTTGGTGTTAAATCTCTCTTTTGTAGTGTCATTCTGAAGGCTTGACAATCTGTCACTATTTTAAATTTAATTCCAAACAAATAATGATGAAATTTTTTCACACCTGCTATTATCGCTAGAGCTTCCAACTCATAGCTGCTATACCTGCTCTCCGCCTCGGTCGTCCTTCTGCTCATATAATAAACTGGGTGCAACCCTCCATTCGGATGGCGTTGCATCAAAATCGCTGCATAGGCTATGCAGGATGCATCCGTATGAAGCTCTGTAGGAAATCTTGGATTAAATAAGATTAATACTGGACTACTCACCAACTTTTGCTTTAAATCATTGAAAGCAACTCTCTGTGCATCTTCAAAAACAAATCTAGCTTCTTTTTTCAACAAATCTGTTAACGGCTTGGCTATAATGGCAAAATTTGGAATATACTTCCTGAAATACGAGGTCAGGCCTACAAAACTATGAACCTGCTTGAAGGTTCTCGGCTCTGGATATCTCACGACAGCATCTATCTTGTCAGGCGAGGGTCGTACTTTACCATTTCCCACTATATGTCCTAGATACTCGACACTGTCACAGATTAGATTAGCTTTTTCCAATTAATCTGTAAACCAAATTCAGAAGCCACTTTAAGAACGCTTTTTAATCGCTGAAAAGCCTGAAATTCATCTTCTGCATAAATGATTAAATCGTCGATAAAAGTTAACATGTAGCCTTGCCCTATAAGCTCTCTAAAAATAATTGAAATAAACCTAGTAAAATATTTAGGACACACAGATAAACCGAAGGGCGCTTTAAGAAATTCATATTGACCATGATGTGTCACGAATGCTGTATACTTTATGGAATCTTGGCTTACTCTCAGGTGGAAAAATCCATTTTTCAAGTCAAGGACACTAAACAATTTAGCATCTCTTAGCTTGTCTATCAAGTCTTCGATAATTGGCAAAGGATATTCGTCTTTAATCATCTTTTTGTTAATGTCTCGATAATCTACACACACTCTTGTCGTTCCGTCTTTTTTCTTCACCAAAACCACTGGGCTAGCATACTCCGAATAACTTACCCTAATAATATCGTCATTAAGCCATTCCTCCACCTGCTTTTCCACTATGTGTTGCTCCCTCAATGCCAGTCTTCTTGGCCTGTGCACCACCGGAATATCATCCTTGAGGACAATTTTTAATTCAATTGGGGCTTCCTTCGTCTTCACTGGTTGATAGCCCTCGACACATCTGATAACGTCTTCCTGTACCTGAGGACTGCAATTAGTACCTACAACAAAATTACATGTTGGCCCCACATTAAAATTAGACAGCCAATCTTCCCCTTTATTCAAGATATGAACTGACCCGTCATTGAACACTACAGTGTAATTCTTTAAGAAATCTTGACCTAAAATAATAAGATAGGGGATATTGCCTTTAGGCAGCACATGAAAAGTTATATCAAACTGCTTATTGTCTAAAGTTACAGGTATGCTACATCTACCGAGAGATTTTACCGTACATTGTCCAAGTCCAGTTAACGAAAAGTCTTCATTTTCGCATTTAGTACGCATTCGCAAATGTTCATAGCAACCTTCGTCAATTAAACTGACATCACTGCCCGTATCAGCCAACGCATTAACGCTAAATTCGTGAAATAATAACATTTTAATTATCGGCTTCCCTAGAAAACGCTTGTTTACATTTGCCGAATGACACCGGCTGTCATGCACATCACTGTCACTTTCACTTTCGATCGCCATGTTGAATTCATTCGTTCCGAATGAAGCGCTGCCAACCTCGCCGCTGTCGCACTCCGCTCCGAACATCGCGCGCTTCCCTGCCACCGTATCGCCCTGACGTTGGTATCTCCGTTCGTCGCCGCTCGGATGACTCCGGCTGTCTTCGGATTTACGAGCTTCCGGCACGAACGAGTATTGCCGATTCCGCCCGAAGCGATCCCGATCGACTCCTGCACCCTCGTGTCGTCGAAATGGAGATGCGCCGCCATTTTTCTCATTACAATGTGAAGCAATATGACCAAAACTATTGCACTTGAAACACTTTAAGCCTTCTTTTTTCCGCGGGCATTCCGATGAGCGATGATTCTTTTCTCCACAGTTATAACAGCGTACCTCTTTGCTTTGCTGAATTTGAGATTGCGACGTAGACGATTTCACTTTAGACTTAACAGTTTCGTATATCTTTAACTTCTCCTTTAAATCGACGTATGTCGTCACACCATATAGTATGATTTTGTTCATTTCGCTATCCGGAAGACCGTCCACTATGTACTTTATAGCGACATAATCAGGCATTTTTCCTCTCTTGCCTAATTCCTTCATGATGAGCATGTAATCCAGATAAGATTCGTTATGTTTTTTCTTCCGGGTGGACATCATTTCGTGAATTGTTTTTTGATCAATCGTATCTGGAAACTCTTTTAGTATGGCAGCTTTGAGATCTGCCCATGACTTGAACGGGCGCTCGCTTTTGAGCCACAAAGCAGCGGTACCCGACAGTGATCTTCGTGCTATCACTAGACTTTGCAGAGGCGTCCAATTAAAGATTTCGACATGGTCGTCAATGTCCTGCGCCCATCTTGCGCAAGGATAAGTCTTGTCCTGGCCGCTAAATTTCGGGATAGTGTCCTCCGCGAACTGCAGCAGATGACGCGCCAGGAGGTCACTACTTTCTTTTGCAGAAGCTGCGCCTGCACCGTCTTCATCTCTTGGCATCTTGGTATTCCGAAAATATCACAACCTATAAAACCACGTGCCGCGTCGTGCGTCGTATCGTCTTTCTTCTTTCTTTGGCGTATCCCGGACGAGCCCCCAATCTGTGGTGATATTTTCTAAATGAAATGCTCGTGGTTCCAAAACTTCTTTTATTTTCTATCTTCGTTACAACTCAGCAAATCTATTCTATCGTCTTTAAAATTATTACACGTCTTTCTTTCGTCTTAACGCAATCCTCCATCTTCTAATACTCTCCTCTCTCTCTCTCTAACTAACTAACTCATCCCTTTCTTACTGTCACTTCTTCCGTCTCTTTCATACACAATATTACACTAGCTTTCTATCTCTCTCACTCAATGTTGCCACCCCACATATATGTTGATTTTGTTTAGAAATTCTGAAACCGGAGTAAGCAGTCCAATTGTAATAAATAGCTCTGGCGGGAGCGGCAGATTTTCTTTCGCGAAAATACTCTTCGAATGTTAGCTTATAACTAGTCGTTCGCTGCGAACGTAGACCTCGCGACTATTAAAATACAATATTTATTTTCACAAAAAATTAAATATCTCAAAAACGGCTGGACCGATTTTGATGCCCAACGAACTTGAAAATTCTATTAACCATCCCTACATATATTCCAACTTTCATCAAAATCGGAACAACGGTTCGAGAGTTATCGCGGAACAAACATACATACATACATACATACATACATACAAACAATGTGTTTTTCGCTCTAACTTGAATTATAGCCCTCGCTCGCTTCGCTCGCTCGGTCAATTAATTTATCCTTCATAATTTTATAACGCTTCGACTATATTTATTTAACTATCAAAATAGTTTGTAGACTTTACTGCAAATCCCAAGTGCTTTCTTAGTAGACCTTATCCAATTTTATCCGAGTCAATGAAGACTTCAGTATGGCAAATAAATTTTTATCTATCCAAACGTTCTATCAGTAAAGCAATATACCGAAATTCGAAGGTATTTAAAGATTTTATTACGGAGAGTTTCTCCGATACTCGCGTTAAAATTTAGTATATTCTGAACCGACTCTTAATAGACTTCGCAAGTGCAATTTTTGTATCAGATACAGATTTTGTGAAATTAGACTGTGATTTTGAGGTACGGTAATCTTAAAAATTAAAAAAAGGTTTATATATTCTATTTTCCACACCCATGAAAATGAAAAACAAAAAATTGGTCGTTACGGCAAGGCCCGGCAAGTGAAAAATAAATGAGCATCGTGGCACGACGCAAAATACCGTTTCCCGTCACGCCGCGCCACATCAAACACTTCTTCACTCTGAACACATGCATGCTATACGACTAAATAAATAAACATCAAACTGACGTTTTACATCAATAAAAATAATATTCGCCCGTGACCATTATCCCTGCCGCGCAGTGTACATTACCGTGTGCGACGTTTGGCGTGTGTAGAGTCCTTACACTACCAGATACCGTCGCGGTCTTAGATAGGAGCCGAGTTCCGTAGTTTTGTTGGATACATCTTTTGTTGCGGAGAATTCAACAGTTTTAATGGAAAACCGTTTTCGGAATTGAATTTCACATATTTTGATAAAAAACAGTGTGTACTTTTGATATATATGACGAGGAGTGGTGTGGGCGTTCGTTGTCAGGTAGCCATCAGCGTCCATTATTGCTAATTCAGGTGTAAGCAGATTCGAAACAGGGTAAACGCCCGGTTTCCGAAAAGCATGTCAAGTATTGAATTTTGTAACAGAGTCACAGAATTAATATTAGTACTAACAGAGTGTCATAATTAACAATCTGCTTAACAACTTTGGGTTTCTGTAAAGCTATTCACCGTAAAATTATCTAAAAGTTTTCATTCACTCATTCATGTTTTCTTTCTGTCCAACAACGCATAGTTTTGTCCCTTCCGTTGACAACAAATGTCAAATTCGACGGACGTACCTAGCTCTATGGATCTGACATTTGGAACAACAAATCCGACAAACTGTCACTAGGCTTTTTCAGAAACCCAAACTGTTTATAAATATAGATTATTAACTTGCTACGTATTTTTTTCATTGATTTGCGATTCAGAAACCGGGTGTAAGTCTGGAGGGGTTAGCCGTACATCGCCGCATCATTTGAGCAGTGAGCTGGACCGTCCACGTTGAACCATTTTTTGACGGCAGCTAACAACACGCGTCGAAATTGTGTTGCAAAAAAGCGCCACGGCCTATTCCCGATATTTCTCCACGCGTGTACCAAATGTCATCGAAATCCAGTAGATTTTACGTGATTGAGAAACAAACATACGTTGTCACACTGACACATTTTATATTATTAACTAGCTGGCGCCCGTGGCTTCGCTCGCGTTAATCCTTTCTTAGCGGATGTATACGTCATAACATCTACCTGCATGCCAAATTTCAGCCCGATCCGTCCAGTGGTTTGGGCTGTGCGTTGATAGATCACTATGTCAGTCAGTCAGTCACCTTTGAGTTATATAATAAAGATGGGATAATATAAAGTTGTTACGCGATAACAAACATCATCATGTGTGACCAGGTTTAAGCTTTTCATTTTCATTTCAGCGAGTCATTGGGAAGCTGCAATAAACTTCGTGACAAAATTATATACGGTAAATACACCGAGGAGAAATTTCCTTAAAGAAGTGTAAAGTAGCAGGAGATGAAGACAAAAGCCAAAACGGGCTTATAAACTATCTTATAAAGAAAATAGAAGACAATCATAGACAATTATTATATTATTAGATAAACATCGCAGTTACATGTCTTATTTAACTCCAAGTTTTAAATAGAGATCATAATGATGACTAAAGATAGACTAGACTAGACTAGACTAGACATATATGGGAATCATTTCAATGAACTAGTGAATTTGTGTTAACTTATTTAAGGTTTAAGGGCACATTTCAACCTGAAATGTCCCAAGGTAACTAAAGTTCGGGAGTTTTTCCAAATGGCGAAAGTTATTTTTAAAGCAGTGGTGTGTTGCGTGTATTACACACAACCGTGTTAAATTTCCCATATACTGCACTTACGTCTGTTGATTCGCACATTCATTACACATAATTGTTTGTTTAACTATTATTTTAACGCTTGTTAGTGGTAATTAATCGTCTTCCAAACAAACACATCTGTTTGTTTATGTGAAGTCAACTTGTCACCTTTAGACGTTTGACAGTGACGTTTGACGGTGACGTTTGGAAATGGTTCAGCTACAACGTTTTGTTAGAATGTTTTTTATTTACTTATATTTGTAAATAATATAGGTAATTGGTCAAAATTTATAGAATAATAATTTGAGCAAGGATTTTATTAGATTAACTATATTTTTCTTCATCGAGAGGAATGCCGCCGCTCCTATAATTTTGTCTCTGGTCGAAATCTATGTTTGTCTCTGATTTCGTGTCAACGACACTAGGCTGATCTGACGTGGTAAAGGAGAGAGACCTCATCCAGGATGATCTTTCTTCGGTATGGAGGCGCGCCACAGGGCTGCACGCCTCGCTTGTTAGAGCCACCATGAGCGGAAGATAAGATGGAGCGGTCATGTGAGTTCATCTCTCTTGTGTTCTGCTAGCCTTTGTATGAATATTGTCGGCACGATGTTAATAGCATTCTATATTGTTACAGAAGGTGCCGCTCCTAACCCCTAACTTCTAAGTGCTAAGCTTAGGTTTTAAGTTGTTAGTTTACGCTTTATTTTTCAATATTCCACGTTCCACGTGTTATACTTTATTAGTTTATTTGTTTAAACTTTTTTCTCTTGTGCTTTGGCACGTGATTTGATGTCGTAACATGGTTACTTCAAAATAAGTTTCTACTTATATTTTACTTCCTTTTCGTTGTACTGGTTACAATGACCCTGATCCTAAGGGTAATCTCCTTCTTTGGATAAATAACCCCTATTTATCCCAGTAAAACAATAACACTTCATGTAAGCAAAGAGGATTGCCGACCACCATTCGATGACAAGACCACATTGCCAGGTGTCTCCAAATCAACAATCCAGGACCCCCAGCTGTTCCTACATTACTGGGAATGACGAGGTGATACAATTTACTGGAAGAAAAGAAAGGACTTAAATGGGATTTACCAAGTAACATCCATTTTATACCTAGAACTTAAACTTTAGAATTTATTTTAATGCAAAGACTTTGCCTAATATGATTTGTTCCTAGTTTTATCACATAGAGAGGACGCTCTCAACCTTTGTTAAAAGGTAGGTCTTATAACCAATATTAAGAATAAGGACATTTTTCTATGTCATGTGTTTTTATAGGTTATGATAATTAGACTTTAGTCTTAATTAGTTTGTTTTAAGAAACATGTAAGAAAAGAAAGGATTTGTTAAAACATTCCTATAGAAAGAATTAGTAATAAGGAATAAGAATATTTAACTACTAAAAAGTGAGTTTACCAAATATGTATATTTTCCTGTAATATATTTAACTTGATATATAAACAATTAACTTGTTTAATTGATTTCAACTAATAGTTGATGGCGCCCTTGTTAGAATTGAAACACAACATACATCTGGTCCCTTTCTTCAAATGTAACATTCCACAGAGCGACAAGAACCCATCGACCCACTCCGGAGTCTCCTACCTAACGCACCACTGAGCTGGCTGTGCGTTTGTCCACCGGTGGCAGGCCGTGTTTTACACGCCTGTCCTATAGTGGGTAATAGGTGAATGAAAGAGTTGGTCAGGGTCAACCTCGGAGAAAGCACTGCGACCAGATTGCGGACCTTAAAAAGGGAGATATAAGGAGCACCCATAACCGGAGAGCATGTATGAAGAGAGTGATGAGTGTAGAGGAAGCGAGAGAGATCTGTAAGAATCGTAGTAAGTGGAAATCGCTAGTCTCTGCCTTTTCTCACGGAAAAAAGGCGTGATAATATATATGTATGTAATTTTCAACAACATTTTTTTCCAAAAAAACAGAACTCTTATATTTAATACATACAAATTTATAATCTAACTGTCCCATAAGGATGTAAATAAATATAACGAACCTTTCATTCCCAAAGGAATGGATGACCAGCTAAAACTTATGTAAGCAACTTGAAGTAAAAGTACCAATTTCCCCAACTGAATATATCAAAACCGAAACCGCTGTAATATTTGCAAAACTTTCGTAAAGGAGCAAAGCAAAAAATACTTATGTTTATTTAAAAAGTAATATCGGAGGAGATGTTTCACAAATATTTACTTGTTTATTGATCTTGACATTGAGATGTTATTTTACTTTGGCATATTTATAAAAAAGGTAAAAAAAATATCCTGTTAATCGAGTTTGTGTCATTTTTTTCCTAGTCACTTAGGGTGTACTTAGTTGTATTACTTATTAACTTTTGCTATGGGCTTCGCCCGCGCTCACTTACGATAAACAAATTTTAAGTTCCTACGTTCAGCGATTTCGTCTCTGTGTAAATATACCAATCAATCAGTTAGCATCCAAATTTAACATCTAGATTATTGTCTAGGATAAAAAAAATAGCAACCATGGGACGCCTGGCAGATGTAAAACATTTGAGCATCGTAGCACGGCTCATCATGCCACTTTCTTTCACGGCATTCTGGTCAATTTTTCTGCCAAACCGCGCCAATAGATGTTTTACAACAAGCTAGTTATTAAAAAATAAAAAAAACACGACTGACAACTCACGTAGCTTATGTCACTCGGAGGAATGCAAGGAATCAAAAACATCTCTCACATCAAAATCTATTAAGCCGTTCAGGACTTATGGTGAAATAAAGAAACTTACATACATACATGAACCATGAAACCATGACCATTTTTGGTCAGAAGTGTAAAAAAATAGCTTACTCCAGTTACATTATAGAATTTCCTCAAACCAATTCGGAACTAAAATCGAAATGGCCACATCGACGATAAAATTTTAAAGGCAACTTTCTTGGCACCCGACTAGTACAGAGTATTAAAAATGTACAGAGCCATAACAAAACCCACATAAAACATGATTACGCAACATTTTCCAATTCAAATGGGCGGTTAATATTAAACCAGACTCATTAGGCTTTTATTACAAAATGTCGATGGTCTAGAGGGATAGGTAACTAATAATTCGACGACCTTCGTGGCCTAACGGTCATCACGCCGCGCGCCGTACTGACTGCCACACCAGAGGTCCCGGGTTCGATCCCCGGTCAGGTCAAGATGGAAAATGATCTTTTTCAGATTGTTGTCTTGGATGTTTATCTATATATGTATTTGTTATAAAATATAGTATAGTTGAGTTAGTATCCCATAACACAAGTCTCGCACTTACTTTGGGGCTAGCTCAATCTGTGTGATTTGTCCGTATGTATATATAAAAAAAAAATTGAAAAAGTTGAAGATTTTGTAACAAACCAGAAAACAAAACATAAATGCCAAATTATTCTGAAAATTCTTCGGGAACGAAGCTTCACGGAGCATAGCTAGTAAAACTTATTATTGTTAACACCTACTTATATTACCATATTCTATGGAATAAATGATTTCTATTCTATTCTTATTTTCCCATTAATATATCTGTTACGAATAGACACACACGACTATCTCCTTGCTAATGCTTGACCCGCTTGTTCGTTTGTCGACTTATGTTATAAAAAATATCTGTCACTAAATGATATGGCTTAATATGCACACACATATTTCAATTTTTATTATATGGTTTACAATGGAAGCTTAATGATAGCACAGAGCATACGATACGCAGGTTTATATTACGGCCTTGTACGTCACACATTAATTTACATTATCCATCCATCGCGTCCGCGGTCTCCCTCTCTTGCTGTAGCCACCTTGAAGATGCCACTAGATGGCTAGATCGTAGATCTCTTGTGACAAAGAAAAAACTCGTAAGAGGCTTAGAATAGAGCGGATTGGAAGACTATGGGAGAGATCTTTACCCAGTAATGGGACAACAGAGATTAATTAAAAAATGTAGTAAATTTAAATATTAATATTTCATTCTGTACTATAGTTATTTTGTGTTGTTCACATTGGGTGATGCGTTAATCTCATTCGTAATGTATACGTAAAAGGTTTTCTTGGGTTGTACTCTCATTCAGAATCTCAATGCTCCGAGAAAGAATAAAAGGTAGGATTCCGTGTGTTGTAAAAATTAATATGTAATTTGTTCCGGGTTTTCTATTACCGGATTTACCTTATTCTTTGTAAGGAAATGAAATTCTGTACATTGCTAACTTAACACTTTGCTAACATAACACACGTAATTACTACGAACACACAAACACAGCTTGCCTAAACATCTCTTATTCATGATCATGTATCAAAACGTACCTCAATTAAAAACAGCCAGTTCAAAAGGCGAAAATATTAAGTAATTCAATTCAAAGCACTTGCTTCTGTACAGTTAAACGCTAACTGAAAAGAGCACGCTTCATAAATAGCATTTAGGATTCAAAACATGAGTACGTGCTTGCCAGATGAAATAAAAAATAAAAACACCGGCCCCGCGCGGTCCAAAATTATATTCTGCTAATCGGATGTTAAGAGCGTGCGAGCTCTGTTTCTTTTGCTACTCTGTGTTATAAGGTAACAATTTGTAAATGTATGTTCGCTTCACGTTTGTGCCGGAATTATTTGAAAAAACAGCACATGGAGGAGGGCAAGTTTTTTTTTTTGAGATTTCAGAGTCGGTCTTATAAAAACGTTGCTGATATTCTTTTTACGAGTACTTTTTTTTATTTATGAGTTACTAGCTTTTGCCCGCGGCTTCGCCCGCGTGAATTTCCCACGGGAACAGTGCTTTTTCCCGAGATAAAAAGTAGCCTATGTGCTATTCCAGGTCATTATCTACCTCTGTACCAAATTTCATCGAAATCCGTCCAGTAGATTTTGCGTGATTGAGTAACAAACATCCTCACAAACTCACAAACTCACATCCAAACATTCACATTTATAATATTAGTATGGATTTATTACTTTTACGATTATGAGTACTTTCACTCCTAATAAGGTTGCTGGTATTTTACAAATGTTTCTGTTTAACATATTATAGGATATTTTCGGATAAAAAATTCGCCATGAAAACTGTAGTATAAATAGACATACCTATGTTTATATTTCTGAAGGCACAGGCTCATGCGAAGTCCCACAGAGTGTAATAAAATATACAGAGTAAGCAGCGCTTAACATCCGATTAGAAGGAAATAAAATTTTCGTGATTCGACTGTTTTATGCGTCTTTTTGGTCCCAAAAAGGTTTATTGAGATCCAAATGCAATTTAATAAACGTTTTACACCATAAGTTGTTGGGGTATGTGAATGTGAGGGTGTGGTGATTTATTGATGTGTGAGGTCTTTCCTCTCGCTTTTCTGCAATCTGTGGAAGTGACTTTGTAAAAAGGGACAGAAATGTGTGACAGGAAGCCGGGAAAGCGCGCGTTATTTTGATTTGAACAATGAGCGCGCGCAGTGATTGAATGTTACACATCATACGCGAATAGTGTAAGAGTCATTCGTTTTCTTTTCTCTCTCTCTCTCTCTTCAGCCATTTTCAACCCTATGGGTGTAGGCCTCCTTCATCGTATGCCACTTCTCTCGGTCTTGGGCAATCTCAATCCATTTCACGCCTGCTGTTCTTTTAACATCATCCGCCCAGCGCATTTGCGGTCTTCCCTGTGGGCGTGTTTCGCCCCACGGTCTCTACTCCACCAGAGCTTTGCACCATGAACTTTCTTTCCTGGCGACATGGCCAGCCCATTGCCACTTAAGCTTCGCAATACGTTTGATGACATCCGTGACTTTACTGTGACTTCTGAGCCACTCATTTGTCTTGCGATCTTTAAGTGTGACACCAACCAGTTTTCTCTCAATTGCCCTTTGAGTGACTCTGAGTTTGTGTAGGATCTCCTTAGTAAAAACCCAGGTTTCGGCACCATAAGTGAGTACCTGCAGAATGCATTGGTCATGTATGCGAGCTTTTTGTTCGGGTGTCAAGTTCATCTTGAATACATAGTCGATTCTGGAATAGGCTGCCCAAGCTAATCTTATTCGCCTATTGATTTCATTGGTCTGGTTTTCTTTCCCCATCACCATTTCTTGACCAAGATATACGTATTTTTGCACCCTTTCGATTTCAATGTCTTCCACTTTGATGTTGGTTGTGGTGTTAGGGCAGTTGGTCATGACCTTTGTCTTGCTTAGATTCATCTCTAGTCCGCACAGTCGAGAGGCACGGCTTAATTCCTGTATCATGGTTTCTAGTTCTTTGGGGGTTTCGGAGAATAAGACGATGTCATCTGCAAATCGTAGGTTAGTCAATCGCTTTCCTTCAATACGCAGTCCATACTTAACCCAATTTAGTTTTTTGAAGATGTCTTCTAATACTAGCGTGAACAATTTTGGAGAGATTGTATCTCCCTGCCTAACACCTCTCTCTATTTTAATTGTTTCGGTTTCCGGTGGTAAGTTGATCCTCATGCCTGCGTTTTTATAGATGTTATGGATGAGGTTCGTATAGCGATGATCAATGAGAGCATTTTGCAGAGACTCCATAACGGCCCAGGATTCTATGCTATCAAATGCCTTCTTGTAATCGATGAAGGCTATCCACAGTGGCATCTGATATTCCGTGACTTTTTCTATAACTAACAGCCAGAATATGGTCCACTGTACTCAGCCCACTTCTGAATCCAGCTTGCTCTATGGGTTGGTAGAAATCTAGCTTTTAGGTCAGCCGAATAGTTATGATTTTGGTAAATAGTTTGTATAACTGTGATAACAAACTTATGGGCCGATAGTTATTCAAGTCACACTTGTTGCCCTTTTTGAATAACAGAATAACTGTTGAACTTTCCCATTTTTAGGTACTCTACCTTCTTCAAGGCATTTGTTGTACAGACCTTTTAGATATTCAATAACAGTATCTCCACCCTCTTTGACCATCTCCATAATAATATTATCCTCTCCCGGTGCTTTTCCATTTGATATTCTATTTAGGGCAGCTTTTATTTCGGTTTTAGTAATTTCTGGTATATCTTCCGAACCAATATTCTGTATCTTCCTGTTTTTGATAGTATCAGGCTTGGGATTACCAGAGCGATAGAGATCTTCATAATATTCCTGCACGACACTTAACACTTAACGTTTTCTTTTAATGTAAAGAATCTATTGGCGCGGTTTGACAGTCAAATCAACTCTAATGCCGTGACAGAAAATAGCATGATACGTCATGCCACGATGCTAATTTGTCTTACATCTGCTTACGTCGTGACGCTCGGGAAAAGCACTGTTCCCGTCGAAAATTTACGCGGATGAAGCCGCGGGAAAAAGCTAGTAGAGTAATAAAAGAATACAAATAGCATCAATATGCAAAGAATACCACAAAATCTCAACAATATCTTCCCGATCCGAATAGTACATTTAGATGTAACTGCCATCCATATCGTAAAAGTTGATAGGGCAGAACTCTTACTACCATGAGATGGGTAAATTGGGCAAACAGTCCGACCAGAACCGGACCCTTTAAAAACGTCTACCTACCTAAGGCCGTTTAAGTATTCAATGAGTGTTACGAAATGAATCGTTTGCCAAATGGGACTTAGCGTACCATAGAGCTAGAAGATTTTTTTAAAATAATAAATAAAGACACTGACAGCTGAGGAAGCGGGATGTCAGATATGGTATTGCCTATGTTGGTGAAGGATAGGTAAATAAATATCTTCTGCGAAGCTCATTTTTGTCAAGTTTGACATTTTTGGTGTGTTTTGGTTCCATAGAATTTCTAAGCAATCTGTAATTTTTTTTTAATTTAGAACACACTAATATGAACGTTTTTGGGCTTCATTTGACAATCAAGTTTATATGTCTATTAAAGAATGATTTTTTTTTCTATGTAAGTAGCGTACCCATTCCAACCCATTCGCCTAAAACTGGGCGCGTTTGCCCAATAAAAGTCCTGACACAACACATCGAGCGGCGGCCATTACAAAGGTACAGTTTAGCACACAAAAGGGCTATAATGTACCTTCCTAAATTCGATCCGGTCAGGCTCGTCGTGTACACGGAACCCTCGGTACAAGGGTCCTAACAAAACGTTACAACAGGTTTCCTTGCGTGTTGTGACGCGGTTAGTGGGAACTTGTGCCATTTTTATTCGTTTTGGGCGCCATTTTGAATTTTTTTTTTGGTGCACTCAAGATGCAGTAAGAACTAAAGTACTTTTATTTAATACATAAATTAGATATGCTGAAAAAATTCCATGCGAGCAGGGGGCCGATTCTACTAATTACAAACGTAGATATTTTGTGTCAATTGTGTCTCAAGACCCAAAGAAATTGAAATAAAGTGACAAGATCTCTGTAAGACTCCTATGTTTTATTACGATTTCTTTGACTTTTAAGACACAACTGAGGCACGACATCTACGTATGTAATTTGTAGAATCAAGGGCCAGGACTTGAACCCGCGAAAAATATAAAATAATAAAATTTCTTAATTATAAGATTTGTTGATATGAGAGCTGCTGTAGTTTATATTTTTATAGAATACATCACATAATTTAGATGCCTCCACATAAAAGGATCACATCAAGTGGAGATCCAGCCTCTGATAATTCCCGTGATATTTATGTCAGTCAATTCAATGTGAATTCGCCACTATAACCGCTACATAAAGGACAATGTAGGGTAACAGTACTGTTGAGGTTGTAGATACGTCAAACTATAGGAATAAATAATCTATTTTAGCAAAGATTACTGACATTGGCTGATCAGCCTTATCTTTAAATTATGCCAGTAGAATAACGGAAAAATCTGAAAAAAGTTAGCAGTTTTCGTGTCATAACCATTCAGGGGGGTCCACAATAGCCAATCTTTGGTATTTCACGTAAACCTAAATGATTAATGTAACACGCACCCTACAAAACATCCTGAAGGACGGCCAACAAAAGACTCGTTTTATACTTTTTACGTGTCACTTTTTGCGACTACAATCACCTCTTTTATGCCGTCGACGGCTTCTGAAGTGGGCGTGAAAAGATTGCATTTTAATAAACAATTTATTGAATGCAACATATTTTGTACAATTTTATAGCAAGATTATCCAAGATATTACCTATCTTTTCTATAAAATACCAAATAAAAGCGTCCTTAAAACATTGTTGTAATGTTTTAAGGACGCTTTTATTTGGTATTTTATGTAAAAAGTAAGCTATCTAAAATATCAGTATAGAAAAAAAATATTTTTGAGGTAGGTATTCGGAATTTCTTTAAAATCAGACATTTAATTTTAGACTTGGAACTTGGATCAGTTCGAAATAATAGAACCGTAGTAGTGTAAAAGGGATGGAAATTTTGTAAACCTATTATTTTATTAAACTGAAAATTAATCGAATAGTAACCATGGAATGCGCAACGTCATAATAAATCTCATTTTGACGTTAAATTCAAATTATCGAACTACAATGGTCCTTTTAATCCCAATTCAGAAATTCGAGCGCTTTCGTCCAACCGCACGCTTCCAAATCCGAACACAGTTTTAAACGTTTTAACTTTTAAACAGCGAGCGAAACGAAATCGAGTAAAAACTCCTGACAATGACGTCAAATGAAGCATTCTTTTATTTTTTGTGGGAAGGAAAATATCGAAGCGTTCGCAATTTGAAAATGAGTGGAACGTATTCGATTCGAGCACAGGAAAAATAAAGAATACAATACTCTATGTCACAATTTTGAATTGAAACAATTCTTTAAACGTAACAAAGTCTGTTCCAGCGAAAATAGTCGGAGATTAAATACCTGTTAGCAATCTTCATATTTCAACTGTTATCAAGCACCTATTTTTTTGGAACAAGGGTTGCGTGCTAATAATTATGTCAACAGACCTTGTCATTTGGAGCTAATTTTTGGAACTTTGAGTAGTTCACATAAATAAGAGTTTTTGTACGTCGAGGGTTCTAACGGTAGAGACGCCAGTTAACATTCAGTTTGGTTATAATATTCAACTCGTGTGGACATCCTAGATTGATTTGCACTAATTACCTAAATACTAGTCGTTCGCTGCGAACGTAGACCTCGCGACTATTAAAATACAATATTTATTTTCACAAAAAATTAAATATCTCAAAAACGGCTGGACCGATTTTGATGCCCAACGAACTTGAAAATTCTATTAACCATCCCTACATATATTCCAACTTTCATCAAAATCGGAACAACGGTTCGAGAGTTATCGCGGAACAAACATACATACATACATACATACATACATACAAACAATGTGTTTTTCGCTCCAACTTGAATTATAGCCCTCGCTCGCTTCGCTTGCTCGGTCAACTATAAATATTTAGTTGTGTATTCGGATAATAACTCAAGGAGCTAATTCCTATTAGAACTAGTCGTTCGCTGCGAACGTAGACCTCGCGACTATTAAAATACAATATTTATTTTCGCAAAAAATTAAATATCTCAAAAACGGCTGGACAGATTTTGATGCTCAACGAACTTGAAAATTCTATTAACCATCCCTACATATATTCCAACTTTCATCAAAATCGGAACAACGGTTCGAGAGTTATCGCGGAACAAACATACATACATACATACATACATACATACAAACAATGTTGTTTTCGCCCCAACTTGAATTATAGCCCTCGCTCGCTTCGCTCGCTCGGTCAATTATTTTATGTGACAATGTGATTGACAATATTAAATTAATGATAAGAATATCAATTCAATTTGTATGAACAATTCGTAATAATAAGTAATTTGAAGTGATTGATAAATCTTTTATTTAACTCTATCAGTGTTAGCTGATATCAGAAGTGGTACAGTGCTTTACACGCGCATAATAGACAAAAAAAAGGCGAAGAAGTGTGTTCATCAATTTCACATGACGTCATGACGTAACAGCAAGTCTGATGGCAGCGAGTGCACCCTGGCCGCACAGAGTGCAGACCTGCAGGCTAGGTCCTAAGGAAGGTAACTCAGGCAGTAAATGAATTGGAGTTACTGTGAGTATAAACAATATTTTATAAGTTAAGTGCATACAAAAGAATCTTTACATAGGATCCATTGACTGATAGATAAATTACTAGAATTTCATAGTTGGATGTTGTGTTATTGTACCATTGTCAAACTTTTTCAAGTATCGGGTGTTAAATAGCAGAAATGATCTGGGACAGTTTGGTATGATTCTTCATTACTTACGGAACGACCAATGTGTTTGTATATTTTTTATGACGATGATTTTTAAAATTGAAGTTAGATGTGGGGATTTGTTAAGATGTTTAAACAGTAACATTTATAAATGAATGATTAATTTTCATCTCTCAATTATGGTGGTAATATAAAAGAAAAATCAATGTAATGCGAAATGTTAATTTTGTGAAGTAGTTTAGCTGTTTGGCACAGATAGCGAAAACTTAGATCTAGGGTCAGGTAATGCCAGCAATGAAGACATGTAAATTTTTATTATTATGTTGAGTGAAAGGAAATATTGAAAAGTAGAATTCTATAAAGGAACTGATCTATTCTAGTAGATATTCTTTTGCAATAGAGACATCATCTCGATGTGAGATACTGATATGCAGGAATTTTTACGACAATTTGTTATTGATAATTCAGCTACAACACCGTCGTGGAATTTAGAGATATTAATGAGCTATTTGCACTCTTGTGTAGTGTGCATTATATAATACATTACGGTTTGGTAAGAGGGCTTTAGCAGATATTGATGAAAGCAAGGCGTTCTTTGTCATGATTTGATTTTAGTTTACGGATTTATAGAATTCAGGCATGTGTAGTGTACGTTACCTACCACCTTAGTAGCCGATGTCGATAAGATAAATAATTATAATAGATGCTTGCGGTAGATGCAATTTTATATGAAAATTGGCACAAATGTGATGCGCGGCAGTGAGGCGAAGGTGAATCTTGAACTTGAACTGATTGATACAAAAATATCCACTTGTACAGTAAATGCTTATTGGGCGATTTGTTGTGCGGTGTAACGGCATGTGAAACCGTACAACATGAGCGTGTTAGCAAGTTTAAATGTTAAATAATTCAAATAGGTCAAAATATTGCTTTGATAAACGTGCTCTAGTAAATCATTAAGAAAAGTTTAATAATGGATAAATTTTGAAATGTTTTTGTGGGGACTGAAGAAATGTAATAGAATAAACTCTGATTACATATAGTCTCTTGGATTGGTCATAATATTGCTTTGGTAAAATGGATAAATATTGAAATGTTTTTGTGGGACTGAAGAAATGTAATAGAATAAACTCTGATTACATATTATAGTCTCTTAGATTGAAATGTACTCTGGTTGTTTATGTTGTGGCAGACTTGGGTGCTGAGGAAGTGTAACAGACTGTACTCTGGTTGCATAAAAGTCACCTCGGACTGACGGTGCTGAAGAAGTGTAACAGATTCGTTCTGGTTGCATAAAGTACCGAAGGTTGAGGGTACAGAGGAAGTGTAACAGATCCGTTCTGGTTGCATAAATGTACCCAAGATTGAAGGGACTGAGGAAGTGTAACAGATGCGCTCTGGTTGCATAAAGTACCTGAGAGAATTGTGGAACTGGACAACAGAGTATAGTTTTAGTAACATGAGTAAAGGGAATTTAAAATGCTGGATTTTGGAATTGGTAATATTATGGAAAGAAAAACAGTACGAATTGAGATAGAGTATGGTTCGCTGCCTATATAAGTCTAAAGGAGCGAACTTAATGACTATGATGAAGTACGTGTTCTCTGTGATGCGTATACGATTTAAAAGTTTAAAAGATTACTTCAGCGTTTATCAGAGCAATATGAGCAGATGAATTGATATAATAAATGTACGGAAAATAAAGAAATATGAAATAAATTAAATTGTTGGAAAATTAAGTCATGAAAGGCCGAGCGGTCTTAAAAAAAAAAAAGAAAAAAAGTTTAGTATTATTATCGTACAATATAGGTAATGTGGTGCTTCGAATGTTTCAGAGATTTTGAGAGCAGCACCTTGGCGCAACACTGTGTGCCTGAGGGCAGGCACGTTGCAGCATGGCCGTGTTAGCAATCTTCATATTTCAACTGTTATCAAGCACCTATTTTTTTGGAACAAGGGTTGCGTGCTAATAATTATGTCAACAGACCTTGTCATTTGGAGCTAATTTATGGAACTTTGAGTAGTTCACATAAATAAGAGTTTTTGTACGTCGAGGGTTCTAACGGTAGAGACGCCAGTTAACATTCAGTTTGGTTATAATATTCAACTCGTGTGGACATCCTAGATTGATTTGCACTAATTACCTAAATACTATAAATATTTAGTTGTGTATTCGGATAATAACTCAAAGAGCTAATTCCTATTAGAATTATTTTATGTGACAATGTGATTGACAATATTAAATTAATGATAAGAATATCAATTCAATTTGTATGAACAATTCGTAATAATAAGTAATTTGAAGTGATTGATAAATCTTTTATTTAACTCTATCAGTGTTAGCTGATAAATAGTTATTCCTCGTAGCTACATAACAGTAGTACAGCTTAGCAGAATTTGGCCGAACTAGACTACTTACCAAAATTAAATTACTAATGTTTTTTTTTAAAGATATTTTAGATTTAATAAAGTTAAAAATACAGATCTGACGATTATGTAGTTAGAGTTACCAGACAGCACACACTATAACTTTTTAATTGTAAATTGTTTTGATCGTTTTTAGATCTTATATGTAATGGAAGCATTCCAAGGTCCAGTCTCTTGGTAATGTGACACGATAAGTGTGTGTTTACACGGTGTTTGATTTCGGGCACTTAGCCAGTGGGGTGCCGTGCCGCAGGTAAACGGCGGTTTATAAACGATGCCTGTCGTCTATCAAACTATGAAAGTGGGTCAAATTTGTCTTGCAATATTTGATTACAGACAGACACCGAATCTAATTAAAAGAATTTAAATATAAGCAACGGGAGCTAAAGTGTTGCTAAATAAAAAATAAAGAAAAAAATACTGTGACATTTTTCATATCGTTTCATTTCCTAAAATCATTGACAATTTTTTTTTTTTAATTTTTTTTTTAACTTTATGTGTGCACTGCACACTTCTACAGTGTGCTATTTTTTTTTTATTTTTTCATTAATTTTAAAGTCAATACGGAAACAAAAAAATCATATCTGATCATTACCATCTTGTGCATGTTTATTATTGACATCGTATGACACCTTTTAGTCAATATACAATTTCAATACAAGAAACTTTTTACTCCATACAAAAGTGACCCACCCTAGTGCACAATATAAATTACTTTTTCGAATGATACACAAATATGAAAATATGAAAATAATTATTATCATTATTGAATCTACAGCCTACCTGTATGCTCTATTTGTTTTGATAGCCTACATCATTTTCCCCATTTTAATTTGCATACCAACAATAGATCAAACATTTACAAAACTGTACATCTCATCTTCTATAACATCAAAAGTTAAGTTAATTAATAAAACAAAATTAGTTTACTCACCTTTGCGAATTCAATTTTGAGTGTACAGCATCCGGAGTATATGTCGCAGCCGTGTAGCGCCTCTTTCGCCCGCGTCGCAGACTCCACTGTTTCAAATGTGTTACGCTGTTAAGGAATATTATGTACTTTTTGTTGGACAAACACACATAAATTACATAATAAAATACAATTTTCAGTCTCCAACATCAACGACCTTAACGGTGTCTCTCTCATTTTGCGATATGCGATGTGTGTGATACTAAAATTTCTGCATAAATGAAAAAAAAATAGCACGTGATATTTGGAGTAATGGCGAAATAATTCACCCCAAATATAAAATAGTTAAATTTATAATAAGGACTAAGAAGCAATTTTATTGTTGTTGTATCTCTATACATTCTCTATTCAATATTACAAAATTTGAAATAAGAATCGACAAATCAAATATAACCCTAATAAACAAAATGCATATGTATCTACGATTCGAAATTTCGAATACCGAACTCGAGTCGTAAAACTGAAACTCATCGAAAGCCAATCCATATTGTAGCTGAATATCAAACTGTTATTACGCGACCAAGTTGCGGAGACGTTGCGATTATTCAGACCGCACCAGCTTGGCAGCGACTTTATTTTATCTAATAACATTTAGGGGGAGTACATTGAGGGGATGAAGAGCGGAGCTTTATTTTATTGTAAAAAAAAACTTTACCCTATAAACAAACCATTTATAGGGTAAAGTTTGTTTCAGAGGCAGCCGGAAAAAATGAAACCACGTCGAATGTCGATTTACCGAATTGAAATTTCGAATATATAATTCCGTAAACTTTAAATAATTAAATATTTTACAGAGGCATTGCATTTTACTCGGGTTATTGTAAATTCGTCCCTATAGTTAATTCGGTACCTAATTAATATTCCATACATTCAAAGTTAATTAAATAAATAACTTCTATAAAATTACTCTACGACATTTTGAAAAACATGTAAACAATGAAAATAGTCCGCGTAATCCAGTCCCATCCCTAAAATTGACAAGCGTAGTCGTCGCTACTCTCCAATTACATTACAAACTTCAAAGTAATTTGAATAAAACTCACAACTTTAGTTACAAAAATGTAATTAGACGGGCTTATTTTCATTTTATTAAAGCCGATAAAGAATCTCTCCGGCATAAATAAAGAGCTCTTTTAGAAGAAAAAAAATAATTTATGCTTTACTGTGAAATGGCGTCGACAAACGACTAATCGGCGGGATGAAAAACGCTTTAGCGGCGATAGTTTAATCAAATGAAAACTGAATGATTTAGATGCGCAAGATATTTTTACACGCACGTTCATTCGGTAATGTAAACTAAAGATATATACAGATAAGGATAGATCCATTAGTTGTATATATTAACTAGCTGGCGCCCGCGGCTTCGTTCGCGTTAATCCTTTCTTAGCGGATGCCTACGTCATAACTCTACCTGTATGCCAAATTTCAGCCCGATCCGTCCAGTGGTTTGGGCTGTGCGTTGATAGATCACTATGTCAGTCAGTCACCTTTAGCTATATATAGACTACGCCAAGGGTTCCGCTTCCATGGGAATTTCGGGGTAAACAAATTGCTAACCATTGAATTACCTAGAGACCGGATCCGGTTGTGTCAAACTATAATGTGCAAGGCTGGTATTGCCACTACACAGTCTGAATAACCTGAATTGTTTTGCTATTGTACACGGGTTTACTTTTGCACTCTCGATATTTTGTAGCGACAAAGGTCATTGTTCTCGCGCGTGACCTTGGCCGTGCGAAATGTGTTTTCGTGAATATCCCTGAACTTGGTTCTGTATTTACAATTAATTAATTCTGTGAATGTTATTAAATGTTGTTGCAGGATTTCAAGTAGAAACTTTAAAGTACAATCAGCGGCGGCTAAAACTGACCCCGTTATATCTCACTGAGTCACTGAATCTTGTCTAGCGATGTGGCGCCGAGAAATTTCCAATTCCCGAAAATTTCTTCCCTTGAATATTTCCGAAAATTCTCAGAAATTTCTCGGGTTTTTAGGAAAATTTTCTGTTCTCGAGAATATTTCCGAGAAATTCCCAAGAAAGTTACCACTGTTTCTTTGGAAATTTCGGGAACCGCACACCTCTAATCTTATCTCACGGGGGTCAGGGGGTCTAAAAAGGCCACTTTAACGAATCAGAATATGATTCATTTCTCATTTCTTAAATATTTAAAAATGAACCTTAGGAGCGGCTACATAAGTCTCATTTTTAAATATTCAGGAACTGAGAAACGGATCATATTCCGATTCATCAAAATGGTTGTTTTAGACCCAAGGTGTATCCGCCCCGACTGTACTTATCGCTTTGGTACAGTCATCAACTGCATCTAGGAGCTGCATCAACTGATGACGTCAAAGTTCTAACTTTTCCTATAAAACGAATGTAATATTTTTTTAGGATTCGTTGGAGTTCATTATTCCTCCAAATTTTTATCATTATCTTGTGTGATAAAAAAACTTATTTAAAAATTTGTTTATTAGAAGCGACCGCGTGTAAGTTTTAGTTCGCTTTTTAGCGTTAATAGTTTAAACATAAAAGGAAAGCTATAATTAACCCTAATCCAGAAAAAAGACAAAATTCCATCTTTCTTTAAACTACTGGCTACTGGAATCTAATTTACGACCAACGTTCGCCGTTTTATATCTGAAGCTAAATGAATGAGCGCACAGAATCATCCCTTAGATAGATAGATATATAGACAAAGAACTTTATTTGTAGCCACAACACACACAGTTTCATACAACAAACAACGAAAAACAATCAAACGAAAAAAATAAGTGTGTGTTGACAACATAGAAATATGGTTGACAATAAACCTTGAGAATTTTTGAATTACAATATCAGATTCAGAGATTCATTTATTTTGTCAGACATAGGTCATACATGTTGTTACAATTTCAAATAGTGCTCTATGCTGCGCCATTTGGCATACAAATTTCAGTCATCAAATCAGTTGTCCATGGGCAGCGGTGTTATAAATATTTAAATAAATTATAAAAAAAATGATTTTAAAGATAAATGCGATTCATGCTATGTGTAAATAATGTCATGTCTGTTGACTGTTGAAGACCTTAAGTCGTAAGTTTTAAACAAAAATTTAAATAAAACAAATGTGCAAGACCACATGACAGAAGTATGTACTTCATCGAAAAGAGGCATTGAAAAAAGAAAAGAATCGAAAAGAAAATTTGAGGCGAGGTCACTGTGACCTCAAAAACACTCATAAAATAAAGTGCTCGATGCGCCTAAAGAAGTTTCACTTTTAAAGAAAAGCTACTCATCTGTTGTCACCATATTTCGTACCTAAAGTCCGCTGCTACTAATTTTATAGCCGAGCATTAAATGCAGTAACGATAAAGTTCTAGTGTTTAAGTTTTCTATTAATTGGATGCTCGTAACATGGGAGCAGATAAGTGTACTTTTATTATGACTTTTCACACCAAAAGATGTGTATAAATTAATGAATAATTCAGAATCATTGTACTAATGTACTTTCACCAGTAGGAAGGACGCCAATGATTCTGAATAGTGGACCGGACAACTTTTTTTTGATGCTTCTTTTAAAAGTCGGCAACGCATCAGTGACCTTCTTAGGGTCGCTGGTGTATATGGACTGCGGTGATTGCTTACCATCAGGCAACCCGCATGCTCGTTTGCCTATTATTCTATAAAAAAAGCCCCTAACTAAACGTACATTCAATGACGTCGCGCGTAGAAAATGGACTTTCCCTAAAAGCACAGAATTAATATACGTACTAATACTAATACGAATTAATATAAGTACTCTAAAAGTTTGAACTCTAATAAATTAGCTCTGGAGAATAAACTCGTGCTAAAAAGTCGCAAAATTTGTTTAATTGTACGTATTCTATCATAAAATTACATATTTTTAACAATTCTCATACCTTGTCCGGTCCCCTAAAAGTGGCTCTCCCCCTAAAAGAGTAACTTTTTGAATGGGACCGACTCAATTCGACCGAAACGAAATCAGCTGTCCTGTGCGTGCCACAACTATATTATAATGCAGATGAGTAGGTATTGCGAAATAGTACGGAACAGCTGATTATTTTCATCGCTTGGCTATATAAAAATTAAGTGGTTATACCCATAACCCTAAATTCCCATAAAATCCATTGAACCTATCGACCTACTTTGTCTAAAAAGGTGAAAAAATAGCGCCATTTAATCTGACTATGTGTTTATTTACGTTCCATTTTACTGCTTAAAAGTAGGCTACCGTAAGCAGGTAAGGGTGGGTACTGAGTGTCAGCGAGTTCAAATCCCGTCGTATGCACCATTGACCTGCACCATCCATGGTGCAGATGAGACTAATTATGGTGCAAACGAAACTGCGGATACTTTCATATAATGGGCTATTTCAACGTATTGTTGATAAATATCAGTTACAGTTTCTTCTAACAGTAGCATATTATATTACCTAGGACTAATACTACAACGTTCTCAAAAATATTACATAATTTCTATGACTATGTCTACATAGTATGAGTAATAGTCTTCACCCACTTTAGATAGTTTGTATGGCAGTAATTATCAGTACTTAATTTGATTAAACCAGGGGGTCGATTCCACTAATTACAAACGTCTCAATTGTTTCTAAAAAGCCAAAGAAATAGTAGTTAACCGATAAGATCTCTCTGCTTTAGTACTTTTGAGGCTTTTGAGACACAGCTGAGGTACGATATTTACGTTTGTAATTTAGTAAAATCAAGGGCCAAGTTAGGTGAAACTAAATAATTTTGTAAAATCGCTCCGCTCTTCAAATCGCTATAACTCGAGCCCCGCCAGTAGGAAGCCGTGGAAAAATATACAACTTGAATTTTATGACTCGTTCTATTTCTATGAGAGGTACGTATAAATACAACAGCTATTTCACGCGTAGGTTAAGTCACTTTTTACAAAGGTGTACCGACCGGAATTTTAAGATAATGATGTACCAAGAATTATTTGTGAACTGAATATACAGGGTTATTTTTAATTTACTTATGACCTTTCTAGGGGTGAAAGTACTCATAAATATGAACATCTTTTTGTATGGGACCGACTCTGTAATCTAAAAAAAAACAGCTGTTCCATACATTTTGGGCGAGTAGGAAAAAATCAGCTGTTCCATACATTTTACAATAGTAAAATTGTAAAATGTATGGAACAGCTGATTTTTTTTACATGACAAATTTTTTTAGATTAAAATAACCTTGTATATTTTGTTTCGATTTATAACTAAACTACGTTTATTGACGAACCTAAATTATTTTTCCCATAATAATTTTATTTATAGAGAAGCGAATAAGGCATTTCTCCCCGCGGGTAGCGGGCGGGTGAGACATACCTTCCCCGCGCCGCGCTGTAAAAGCAGTAGTCACTATAAAAAAGTGGTCAGTTTGGTAAAGTGGTCATTTTGGGAACAGCAGTAGTCATTATGAAAAAGTGGTCATTTTGGTAAAATAGATATTATGTACCTAATCGCTGCTAAGTTTAGAACTGCCATTCTATATGATTGCTATCCTATATGACTAGCATGGGAACAGGACTTTGTTCCTGTGGAAATATCGGGAAATCCTCTCTTATTGCTACACTCCCTAAGAAACCTACATGCCTTTCAGCTTCCTACGCCCAGTAGTTTTGACTGTGCGTTGTCTGACAGTCACTCAGTCAGTAACGAAGATATTGTTTCTATTGAAAAGGATATTCAACCATGGCCTGTACGCCATTTTTCTTGAACACGACGATCCTCTGTACTTGTCCGTGCGGTGTGCTTATTGTGTGTATCACGTCCTGAAACAAGAAAAAAATATTTTTTTAAAATTTGAACGCACTGGATAGACAGGAATAGCGAACCAGAGGGGAGGCCTTTGCCCAGCAGTGGGGCACTAAAGGCTAATTAAAAAAAGAAAAGAAATTTTAACATACTAGCTGCGTCCCGGGGCTAGCTCCCGTGGAAATTTTTGGATAAAATTACTCTATTCGAGCTTTCTTTCTATCAAATTTCATCGAAATCCGTCCAGTAGCTTTTACTTAAAACGAGTAACATTCAAAAATAGGTACCTATTTATTTCGGGTTTCTTGCATTTCATAAGGCGAGTAGATTTTTTTTTTAAATCGAATGAAATCCAACGCAGAAGATCTTCAACAAATGAGCACTAAAAATTTTATTATGAGCCGATGTATCTTAGTCTGAGAGCTATAAACAGTTTTATGGCCATTATCGCTATAACCTGTCCAGGACATAGTTGCGGCACTAGACTAGCAGTAGATAGATCGATAGATAGATAGATAGATTTACCATTTACAGAAAGAACATACAAAAAGAGACAAAAGTAAATACAAAAATCAAGTGGTAATCAAGTGGCAATGACACCCGCCTGAGGTCGGATAGGAACCGAGTTCAAATCCTGTGTCACATGAGTTTGTAGACCAATCTGACTCATGTATGCTAGTTTTCTCATAGACCACCACCTGCTTCCGGTGAAGGAAAACATCGTGAGGAAACCTGCACATTAGCTGACTGTTTGTATACGGATACTGCCACTAGATGGCGGTAGTCGTAAAAGTCATGTCAGATACCTTTAGGCGACTTGAATAAAATCTGACACCAGTGTTAGTAATAACACACTCGATAAGAAAGAAAGGACTAGACTAGCCAGACCGCTAAGTGCACTAGCACTAGATAGTGTTAGTTCTGTCTGGTTATTGTCAAAAAGATTTTAGAAAACAAGAATTTTATTTGGCGAGAATTTTTGATATAAATACATTTATTGGCGCGGCTTGGCCGTAAAATCGACTCGGATGCCGTGACCGAAAAAAAGTGTGATCATCGTGCAATGCTCAGATGTTTTTAAATCTGCCTGCTCCCGTCAAATGACAGCTTACTTTTTTTTAGATCAGACTCATAATCACTAAAGTGGTCTATACCGACCCCCAGGGGTTATATCGACCCCCTGTGGAGTGAAAATCGACTACCACCCACACCACAACACACAGGAAGTATATTGGATTACAGACAGATTTGAACAGTGAAGCAATACATTTTCAATTTCAACCCTTAACTGAGTCATTTCGTACCCTAACTGAGTAGTTTCATCCCGTAACTCGTTTCATCGCAAAATGTCTCTTACACAAAATGTCCATTTCCAAAATGGCCTTTTCGCAAAATGGCCGTTTCGCAAAAAGTCCCTTTGCAGAATGGCCCTTTCGCAGAATGGCCTTTAATTTGAGAAGTCATTTTGCAAATAGGAAGACATTGTGCGAGCTAAGCTTCTTCTTCTTCTTCTTCTCAGCATATTTTTGTCCACTGCTGAACGTATGCCTCTTGATTTGACTTCCACTCTGATCTTGATGCGGCGATTCTGGTCCAGGTCGGTCCTGCCGTCTTTTTGACATCGTCCGACCATCTGGCAGCTGGTTTGCCCACACTTCGTCTTCCTGTACGGGGTCGCCAGAACAGAACCCTCTGACTCCATCTATCATCATCTCTGCGGAAGATATGTCCAGCCATTGCCACTTTAGGCGCGCAACTCGTTCACCTATATCCGTGATTTTTGTGCGCCGGCGTATGGTTTCGTTTCTGACCCTGTCTCGCAGAGTGACTCCGAGCATTGAGCGTTCCATGGCTCTCTGAGCCACTTTAAGGCGGTGGACCGTTCCGACTAAGCTTATTTTATGCATATTAGATTTGTGAAAGGGACATTTTGCGACTAGGGGACATTTTGCGAAAGTGACATTTTGCGACAAAAGCTGTAACTGAGTCAACGCCGCATACTGCCCCATATGCAGGGGAGATCGATTCCGTTCCGAGCCAATCGAACACGATTCCGAATTCAAATCGCATGCACAATTACTTGGGAGACGTATCGGCGTGGGTTTACACTTCGGGGCAAAATTATATATGGAGCTCTATTTTTGAAACGTACGGTTCACCAAAAGGAGCGAGTGATTTTTATTCGACAAATGTGTATATAGAATGAGAATCACTAATTTTCGTAAAATAGCATCTTTGATAATATAAAATGAACACGGACACTACATATTTTCAATTCAGATCTGATGATTAACCATTACCACAGGGCGGGCGCTTCATAGAAACGGCGCGTCAAATATGCCTACTACTACTACAAATGAAACTGTATATCCGTGTCCGTGAACACGTCAGTAACACGTCAATGTGTGCGTTTTCATAGTCGAACGTCCCACAGTTACACAAGAACGGGGGAGAAGTGCGGAAGGAGCGGGGGGGTGCCATATTGCGGGAGGGGCAGGGAGTTTCCTTTCTGTACGTAGTACTAATATTAATTCTGTGCCATTACTACTACTTGAAATAAATTCAAATATGAAACCAAAATCCATATTTTTAAAATCGTACTTATAGTAAAAGTGTCAAAAAAATACATTTTCGTACAAAACATTTCACAAAAGCCCAAAAAATACCTAGAAATATCATCCAATCAAACAAAAGAAAAGCATGCAAGCAACTAACAAGAGTTATTAACCCGTTTCAAAACTAATTCAAATTACGAAAGGCATCATTTTTCTACACTAATTAATTGAACTTGTGTTATTAAGTGCACAATCAAGCAAAGTGTTGCCACACCCCAGCCTTCTTTACGCTATATTAACAACTTCAGCTGACTTGTTAAACTTTGAAGCGTATTTTTCCCCGGATGATCATAAAGTAATTTATTAAAGTTGATTATCTTAGGAAAATATTATAATTATCGACACCAGCCAGCAAAAAAAAGTTGTAAAAAGTCTTAGTTTAAAAATTATCTAACGAGATAATTTTTAAACAAAGACTTTTTACAACTTTTTTTTGCTGGCTGGTGTCGAAAATCTGAATGCAACGCTTAAAGACTGGAGAACGAACGCGTCGGACAGATGGCGTGCTAAAGATGAAGCCTTTGCTCACTCGTGGGATACTATAGGCTAACAAAAAACAATTGGCACAAGTTTTAATCAACGAGTATCATGACGGTCGCTTCAAAGTAGTCTATTTGATAACATTTCTTGTATGTAGCCTTCGCTTCTAAGCAGTCAACGTGGAAATATTTATTAGGCTTTGTCCAGCTGTGGACTTCTTTTGGGTGAAATGATGATGATTAGAACTAAGAACAGAGTAATAAATGTCAAGCCGAAGTAAACGAATTTAAATAAGATGGGACCGCGTCTTCTACAGAGGTCAAACGACCGCCTTCCGAGCCCATCATCAGATCTATTTAATATCATGTATGCATATTATTTGCGATGTATAGTTCTTATTTACCTTTTTACTAAACAGTTTACTTTTTTAATAAAAAAAACGTTTTCTCCATTCTCAATATAGAGTGGTACATAATTGGATTGGAGTATGTATAGTTAAACCCGATAAATGCGTTCTGGCTAAATCGAATTTTGTATTTAATCGAATCGTTTCATAAATGGGACGCGACATAATTCAATATTATTCACATTCCCATACACTGAACAGTTCCATTTTTGTAAACAAGTACAGAAAACACGTTAACAAAGACTCAGTAAAAATAAAACTTGAAAGTTAAATCCGAATAAGAGTTTGAACAATTTATATTTATGGGTTAAAATACCATCCAAAGTCCAACATAAATAAATAAGGGTTTATCGAAACCACAAAACATAGCTTACCTAAAGCACTTAAATGATTATGATATAAAAAAAATGTCACTAATAACACACGTACGATGTTTTGGCTCTCCATAAACAATAAAAAATATAAGAAAATTTTGGCTTCAAAACTGTCATTCGTTCGTTTCAAAAGTCATCGCAGCAATATATAATTGTTTCATAAACAGAACACGAAAAATACTGAATTCAAAATTTTATTTATAAATGCGGCCGAGAGTGGTCGTTTCCCCGTACACTGTTGTGCACTCAATTCTGCCCCCGAGTGTACTACACCACGTGCCACTACCACACGGCCACTTGTTGAAATTGAATTCCGCTCCTTTTACATCGGCTAATAACATTTGCGACTGGCGTTACTAAGTTTTTTAATAAAATTTTATTGTAGCCGTATCGGGCTACGGGAACGGTTTTATTTCAGCCCGCGTAATACAATGTTGCGCTGCTCCAGTGTATATGCAAAATAGAGTAGCGAAGGTATACTCCTGTATTGTTTACATAAGAATTACTTAGTCTGGATTTTAGAATAATTAGACGGTCTACCAACGCCCTGGGTTCTTGAAGGTGGTCGACGTCGGAGAGGAAGGCCAAGGAAAAGATGGCGCGACGACCTTGACGCTTTCCAGCCGAATTGGCCGAGCGTTGCTATGGACAGAGATAGGAAGCAAGTAGGGGAGACCTTTGCCCAGCAGTGGGACAAACATAGGTTAAAAAAGAGGATCTGTAATCATGACATATTTAGGCAACACTATCTGTACCCGGACCGTCGTTACCGTGGAAATATCGGGATCATTGCGTTCCGAAATCGGTTTATTAGCAGAATAACAAAACAATCAATCAAAGTTTATGTGCATGAATACAAGTATTATACAAACATCCAAGATTCATAATTCAAATGTCAAGTGAATCGCATAGTGATTTTCTTTTCAATTAAGTCGTTTGATAAATCCTTGATTTTGATTCCAAGAAACACTTAATTTTCTTTTTGTATCTCTTGTCAAATTCATTCGTAATTCTGTGATAATCTCTTTCATATCCGAATCTACACATTTGTGCGTTGCTTATTTTGCAACCAAGTGCGTCCCTTACTTAGTTTGCAAGTGTATTCCGAGTTTCAGCTTTAAGTACGGTTTTAGGAGTTAATTTTGCATCATTTCGCTACATCCTGGCGATTCAGGTACATCCGAATGAAATGAGATAAAACTTTGTTAGAATAGTAAAATTTCAACTACAAATATATAATTGAAATGAAAATGATATGAAAATTATTTTATTTAATTGGCTAAAAATAGCACTTTCAAATCGTAGTCGTATAAGTACTTGTTTTTTAGTTAGTTGACGTCAGAAAACTACACACTTTACAGCGCAAGTGGAGAAGAGGCGGCGCAACTAACTCCAGTGCTGCATTTTCTCCAAAGACGTCACTTTCTAACATATGTGTCATACAATTAAAGAACTATCTATGTGGACGAATATACATTAAATTTTTATATGAAATGTCAGATTTATAAATTAATTAATTTGAAGATTAACCTAATTCCCACATTCCTCATTGATGATCATTCGCTACCATTCTATTACAACACTATTTGGACGACATACCCATCGCTTCTCTCGGAACCGACGACTCTGTTATTTAGATGACTTGATTATCATAACCGTATCTTTTTTAATCTGACTCGGAACCAACATTTTTTTGACGCTGCTCCGCACGCGGTGTGCTCGCACCTCTAGTTATACTTAGTTTCACATCATATGACTTCTCTTGTGTCATGAAAAGAGATGTTTACGAGTATTTTGCTATTCCGTGCTGACTTATCCAATCTCTTGTTCAGAAAATGTGAGCTTGGCTGTTTATACTCTCGTCTGCTCGGCAATCGCTGCATCTGATGTCACAGAAAGTGGGTTACGGGGATCTTAGACACCTGCGATACACACGGTCGCAAACGACAAGCCAACTTCTACGCGATGATTCATTATCATCAGCCATTTTCGTCCTCACCGCTGGGCACTGTCTTGCTTTTGTTGGATGAATAAAGAGGATGGGAATCAATGCAGATCGGCGCTACCCGCTACGCTACACGATGATAGAGTATAGAGATTATAGAGAGACATAACCTTTTATTTCCACAAAATTACAAAAATTATGTACAAATGGTGGACTCATCGCTATATGGCATTCTCCACCAGCAAATATTAGACCAAACAGAGAGTAGTAAGGTGGTAACTTTTGTGAACACATTGCCAATGGTTTATCTTTTGCCGTGTTGGTACACGGCAAAAGATAAACCATTGGCAATGCACTCACTGATTGGTATCAGTGAGGTAGCTACCGCTTACGATTTCACGGACAAACCACTGAAGTTTTGGCATGGAGATAGTTGATACGAGGTCAAATAATAGGCCACTTTTTAAAAACAACTCAACCCCACCTGCTCAAATAAGAGATGAAAGTTTGTATGAACCCCGTCAACCCCAGATAACTAATACTTTTTGTCACGGGCGAAGCCTAGAGTAATAGCTAGTATGTAAATATTATCTCACGAGCTGTGCCCCGGGGCTGTACTTCTGTAAGAATATCGGGATAAAATGTATTTATAATATTATAGTAGGATTCTTACTAGCTGTGTGTAGTCAACACATACGCCTCAGACACGCTCGTCTTAGAAATTGAAGCATCCCAGTTCCGTGCACTATGTTGCAGAATACATGCACATTGCACATACTTGTGTATACATTTTTCATCAACTTTCATACTTGAAGGATAAAATGGACTTTGCTTAGCTTATAGCATCATCCACAGCTATTTATTACGTAGGGCTAAATGTTTAAAATAAATATTTTAAACAAATGTATACCCAGAAGAACGTTAGACACATATCTTTTGCGTCGACTTCAAAAATACAATTTATTCCGTATTAGCCCCACACGGATTCGCCCCACATGAAAAAAATCCGTGTTCGCCCTACATCTTATGCCTGTATTACGCTACACTTTGAAGACAAGTTAATCAGAGCGTAAACATTTCACCAAAACAAAACATGACAATTTCTTGAAATTTACTCTAATTCCCATCTTGCTGAAAATGTTCATCACTCGGAAAGCATTGTGACACCAGACTATTGAGATAAGTCTAGGCAGGGATCCAGCCAGCGATGTCGAAACCAAGATAATCTGACAGGAGAATGACGCGCACTGCACCCATTGGAGCTAGCTTGGATGGCAAAAAGCAATGTATGACAGGTTCAATAATACGTTCAATTAGCTGCCTAGCCACTTAACTAAGCTAGTGGTTCGCCGCGATTATTATTGCGATTATTATTTTTAAAATATGAGAATCATAAAAATGCGTAGTCTCAAAAACGGCTGAACCGATTTTGCGCAACGAACGAAAATTCTATGGATAGTTGCTACACGTATTCTTAATATCATCGAAATTAATTCAACGGTTCGAGAGTTATCGCAGACAAACATACATACAAACAATGAGTTTTCGCCCCAACTTGAATTATAGCCATTCACTCTTGTGATACCCCTGGTGTTACAGTTGTCTATGGGCAGCGGTGATCGCTTATCATCAGGTGACCCGCTTGCTCGTTTCCCGCCCTATGTTATAAAAAAATCAACCAACAGCCTGAATTAATACCGTTCAAATCAGCCATTCAATAGAACAGCAAGGCTCTACACGAATCGAAACGTCCGAGAGATCAAAGATACCAGTCAACGGCAGAGAAACCTGACCCCCCTGATGTATCAGAAATTATTTATTGAAACTTGGCCTTCAAAGAAGGCTCTTTTCCACGTCAAAAACGAATGAGGGATTTTCCGTGACCCAAATAAAAAAAAAATAGTTCCAGATGACTTCATAGATGGCGCTTAAGTAAAAGGAGAGTCAATACGAGAAGCAAAAATTCACGGGATTGGAAAAAAATAAAACCAAATAAAAAAAAACATCTAAAAAGTATCAATATTGTGATTTGTGCAACTGTCAAACTGTTAGGTGATTTTTTTCCTGGCTCTGGTTGACAAGAAAAAGCGCACCATATAGGTTCAGCCATTATTACGACTCGGCTTTCATAAAACGCCATCTGTTGAGACTTTTTTATAATGATTTATTTTTTCTTAAAATAGCTGTCAGATAATCGCTCATTATATAATCATAGTATATTATGTCTCAAAGCTACAAACTACTAGCATTTTGGAACGACCACTGCTGAGAAGAAATGTAGGATTTGGCCAGGATTCTCTGCAGCAAACTGGTACGTGCACCTGTGTCTTGTCTTCTAAATACATGTTCAGTACAGCAAGTTGCAGCTTAGCGAATGTCAGTTACCCAATAAATTATTGGTAGCTCTGAGCACAGAACGCAAAGTTCCAAACTTGCGAATCCTCAAAGGATATTCAGATGACACTCAATTTTGGTGCAAGTTAATGCAGCATTGAATTGCATTTGAACACACCACTCCGTTGCTACAACACTAGGAACGCAAAGAGACGTCTAGTATTCAAGGAAAATAGGTTCTATTTATTTATCTTAAGGCATACAGTGTTTACTTATAGTATTGTGTAACATGTAGTTCACTTCATTAAGTAAATACTAATGGGGGATTTTCCGAGACCCAAATTTAAAAAAAAGTTCCAGATGACTTCATAGATGGCGCTTAGTAAAAAGGCGAGTCCATAGAAAAAGCAAAAATGCACCGGATTGTCATTTTTTATAAATAAAACCTAATAAAAAAAACATCCAAAAAGTATCATTAGGTATGGTGATTTGTGCAACTGTCAAACTGTTAAGTGTTTTTTTTTGCCTCTGGCTGACAAGAAAAAGCGCATAAAATAGGTACAGCCATTATTACGACCCAGCTTTTTATAAAACGCCACCTGTTGAGACTTTTTTATACTGTTTTTTTTTCTTAATTTAGCTGTCAAATCGGCCATTAACAGTGAACTCAACTTATTTCGTTGAACTTTATCGCACCACCTTACTACTCTTGTTTGGTCTAATGATTGACTGGTAGAGAATGCCATAAGGCGTGAAGTCATCATCATCTGCCTTACCTTAAGATACTACAAACAAACAAACAAACAAACAAACAAACAAACAAACCTTATCCCATCATCTGGGGTCGGCGCAAAATGTCCTCTCTCTCCACAATTTACTATCCTTAGCCATAGTTTTATCAACTCCCAATACCTTCATATCCTCCCCAACACAATCCATCCATCTCTTTTTAGGCCTTCCTCTCCCCCTATATCCACCTTCTTTCATTGACACAGCTCTCCTTAATAAATGTTCCTCTTCCCTCCTCATCACGTGGCCAAACCAAGTGGGTCGTACTTCTTACCATATGGCGTTAAGTCTGAATAAATAATACTAAAATATTTTTTTGTGAGCCATCATCAATTTTATTTATCATCTTAGAAAGTTCAACAAATGGCATTTATATTAGTAGAAACAAACTATATGAACTGTATGGCCAAAAACAATATAATTTTAAACCGGAATTTGTATCATACGTTAGATGTTATTCAAAAACTTTTAAAAAGGTATGTGCTGCCGCAAAATCTTTGTATCTCACTAATAAAATAAAAAAACTCTAATGATAAGATCAAAGCTGCTTGGTCTATTATCAATAACGAGACAGGCAAATCTAAATCGCGCGACAATAATATTTCTTTAAAAATTGGTGCTAAAACCATAACTTCTAACGACGAAGTAGCCAACGAATTCAATAATTTTTTTGCCAATATTTCTAAGAATATCACAGGATCCCTCTCCTCTTGTCCCAGTGCTGCAGATGACTTATTAAAAAGAAATGCCTCCGATCCTAAGTCCATTTTTAGATTTAGAAGTATCACATCGGATGAACTCTTATCTGCGTATAAGGCACTCAACATGAAAAATACTGAGGATCTCTGGGGTATATCTGTCGCAGTTCTGAGCAGTATTATTGATTTGATTGCTCCTCATCTAACTGTGATTTTCAATAAGTGCATTTCCAAGGGTGTTTTCCCTGACCTCATGAAAATAAGTAAAATTATTCCTTTATTCAAACAGGGTACAAAAAATGATCCCACTAATTACAGACCCATTTCTATATTACCCGCTTTAAGTAAAATATTTGAAAAAATAATTTTAACGCAATTAGTCTCTTATTTTAACGTAAATAAAATCTTACATAATCGTCAGTACGGTTTCACTAAAGGTCGTTCCACTACTGATGCAACATCTACTTTAGTTCAAATAATCTACGAAGCGTGGGAATCCAGCCAAGATGTCATAGGTATTTTTTGCGACCTTTCAAAAGCCTTTGAGTGCGGCGGTAGACATGGGAGTGCCTCAAGGCTCCATAATCGGTCCTTTTCTATTCCTTGTTTACATAAATGACCTTCCATGTCTTGCCCAACAATTGTGTGAAGTAGTTTTATTTGCGGACGACACATCTTTACTATTTAAAGTCAACAGAAATAGTCAAAATTATGACGATGTAAGTAATATTATGATACTTGTGCTTGACTGGTTTACAACCAACAACCTGGCTTTAAACACGGACAAGACCAAGTGTATAAAGTTTTCTCTCTCGAACGCACCTCACAATGATATACCTTTAATAGTTAATGGCAAAGTATTAGAGTGGGTACACAGTGTCAAATTCTTAGGCGTTACCGTTGACTGTAAGTTAAAGTGGGATAAACACATTGAACTCACGGCCAAAAAACTTAGCTCGGCGGCTTATGCAGTGAGAAGGATAAGACAGTGCACAAACATTGAAACAGCTAGACTCGTGTATTTCAGCTACTTTCATAGCATAATGTCATACGGATTATTGATATGGGGAAATGCAGCTGAGATAGGGAAAATTTTTGTATTACAGAAGAGAGCAATTCGTTTTATGTACGGGCTAAAGCGACGCGATTCTCTACGAGAGCTCTTTAAATCAATAAAAATTCTTACTGTTGCATCTCAATACATCTTCAATGTACTTATTTTTGTTAAATCCAATTTAAACCTCTTTAAAAAAATTTGCGACGTACATAGTATAAACACCCGCAATAAGAATAAACTTTATACGCCCTGCTTTAGGCTTAAAAAGGTTCGGCGGTCTTTCGTGGGTCAAAGTGTAAAAATGTTCAACAAGCTCCCTGACCAGGCTATAAATTTGCCTATGCAAAAATTTAAAACATATCTTAAAAATACTTTGATGAATAAAGCGTATTACACAATAAGTGATTATTTGAACGATAAAAAAGCTTGGTCTCTCCCTACAACTTCGCCACTCCACACTTGATTGTATTCTTTTGTTATTGTGAATAATAACCTTTCCTTTCTTTTTTAAATTTAGTAACATTGACATTTAATTGTTAAACATGTACGTGTATTGTGATCTTCAAGTGACTGAAAGTATTTATTTTTCTAAAATGTTCAAACTGTTGACGGCGTCGTGGGCCGGGTCGTAAGGTTCCCTCTATTATGGTTGAGCTTTGCGATGGCTGACCCTCGCGTCAACTCGTGAACGGGTGTTGCCAGGGGGATCCTGCTTCGATCCTGATTCGAATTGTATTTTTATTTTTTGTTTTTAACCAATTTATTGTGGTTACTTGATCACAAACATAACATGTTTTATTATATTATTTTATTTATTTTCTTATATTTTATTTTTGACTGTACACAATCTAGTGTATGTATAAAGTTAATAAATAGCCCCTCTGGCATATTAGGCGACCAGACTGTTTCATGAGTTTCTTTCGGCATTTCTTCTCAACAGTGGTCGTTCCGAAATGCTAGTAGTTTGTAGCTTTGAGACATAATATATTATGATTAAATAATTAGTTATCGACGTGAAAAAGAGCCTTCTTTGAAGGCCAAGTTTCAATAAAAAATTTTGACTTTGACAACATAAAGATGTTTAGGTGCTATACTCGTAAATAAATGTAAAGTCAAAAGTGCAGTTAGAATCTTCAGGGCAATATGATCTTAAGGTTAGGCAACAAGGTATTCGAGATATGACCGCACTTAATGTCTTGACTGTACCTACCTACAGGGTACCTGGCAACACCATGGCAATAATTAAAAAGCTTTACCGTCCGTCCCGCGTTTACTTTTCGCTCCGACGGTTATGAAACTGTAGGCCGTACGCTTTGTTTTTTCACACGCTATATTCAACACGCTCGTTTGTTTTCTGCCCGCTTTGTTTAATTAATACTTTGGATGGTAAACGCGGAAATTTTAATTCATTTTTGGAATAACAATCCTTCTAATATTATAAATGCGAAAGTTTGGATGTGAGTTTGTGAGGATGTTTGTTATTCAATCACGCAAAATCTACTGGACGGATTTCTATGAAATTTGGTACACGGGTAGACAAATACCGGGAATAGTACATAGGGTACTTTTTATCCCAAAATTTCTACGGGAGCGAAGCCCCGGGGCTCAGCTAGTGAAACAATAAAATTTGACAATGTCCCGTCACAATGAAGCACTTGAATGAAACATTCCAAGAATCCCGAATGGTGAAATGTTTTATTTGTTCTTTCCCTTGGCTGGTCACAAAAGGAGTCCACAAAAATGAGGGATCCCTCAGGGGGTGAGATCTGCGAAACATCAAGATCAAAGGTGGTGCTATAACTACATAGTTGCGCCTTTTCAGATTCTCTGCCGTTACAATTCTCGATCTAAAAAACTTCAGTTACAGCTAACAACATGAACAGAAGACATTGAATGCGCAGAAGCGAGTTTAAGATCTATTTGGTGGAAGTTTTAAGTTTACTTTATGGATACCTACTATGTATGTATATTACTAGTGTGCAATAAAGTATTTTTTATTGTATTGAGCGGGGTGCGAGGGGCGCCGAGTATCGGAATATGTCTAGGAATACGCTGAAGTGTAATTGAAATGATACAGTTTTGTTTAAATCATTGTTGACCTTTTAGTTATCATTCTAAAGTTATCTTATCTTACACGCGGGGTCCGAGGTCCGGAAGTACTTCAAACCTTGGGTTTTTTTGTACTTACCCTAATGCCTTACTAACCCGCATCGGGAATTCTGTAGAAGGACTGCATGACCTTCAGAATATCACCTGTTGCGAAGTGCCTATAGTCCTCCAGGGCCGAAAATGCTGGTCCCAGTAGGTCCAGTCGCTTGTTTGCCAACGAGTCACAATAACACAAAATGTGTTTCATGGACTGCTTTGCTCCGCACAGGCCCTAAAGTTAATTCATAGTCCATTTTTTTGCCCTTAAAAGTGTACCATGCGCGAACTTACCCCCACCAACGCCACTCCACTACTATTGTTAATTTGAGTGTTAATTTTTATTAATTTTTATTAATTTATAAATTTGACATTTAATATATATATATATTCAATGTATATTCGTCCACATATACAGTTATTTAATTGTAAGACATATGTTGTAAAGTGACGTCTTTGGAGAAAATGCAGCAGTGGAGTTTGTTGCGCCGCCTCTTCTTCACTTGCGCTTTGGAGGCGGTGGTAAACTTAGCTTTAAGTAATTTTATAACGTCAACTAACTAAAAAACAAGAAAGTGACGATTTATAAGTGCTATTTTTAAGCCAATATGAATAAAAAAAATTGACTTTGACTTTGATTGGTTACTGTTATACAGATAAAATCTGAGCATAAAACTAGAAACTTATCAGAGATACAAAACAACATTGTGACATTTGTGACGGACAAATAAAATCTCTTCATTATCCGATTCAATTCGTTGTTTGGTCCACAGCGTTTATGTAAAACCCGGTTTTTATTTCATAACACTGGAATATTGACTGGCGTAAAACGAAATTGTGTATTTTGGCTAGCTTTTATTTTAACAAGCAATGTTTTTGTTTTATTTTCGTAAACTGTTAAACTGATAAATTACATGAATTTCTCCAGAGTAAGTATTTAACAGAATAAAATCATACTTTGTCCTTTTTAACGCCCGACATAAAAGAGGGGTTTCATAAGTTTTACGTGTTTGTGTATCTGTGACAATCTGTGTGCTGTTGATCTTGTTTTCTTTCGCTCTTTAAATTGTATTAAAATAATAATTACGATTATTTATTTATTTATTCAAAGTACCAAAAACAAAAAATAAGGTGGGTACAAGACATAAAACTAACTAATTCGAACTAATATTTTTCGATGTTACGGAACCCAACGTATGTTAATGTGAGTTCGACTCACATTTGACCGAATTTAATTTAATTTTTTTTTTAATTTAATTTTGTTTGAAATGTAATCGAAAGTGTTCTCAGACATAATTCATGGAAATCGGTTTAGCCGTTTAGGAGTAATCAGTATTTCTTCAACGTGTCAGGGGGTTTTGTAATGTAATTAATACTAGCGCCCCGCCCCGGCTTCGCACGGGAGGTACATACTTAAATTGTAGCCTACGTCAATCAGGCATAATGTAGCTTTCTATTGGTGAAAGAATTTTTGAAATCGGTTCAGTAGTTCCGAAGATACCCCCATACAAACAAACTCACAAACCATTCCCCTTTATCTTCTATACATATTGTTACGGGCTACTGGTCCGTGGATTTGGATAAAAACACCTGATGACGCTGATGAGACTTTATTCAGTTCACCGCAAGAGTTTCCACACAACGATGTCCAAATTGTCCAAACACTATGATCAGAGTCCAGTAATTAATCGCCAGAGTCGTCACTTAGTATTTCGCACTTGTATCTCTTCGATCTTTCTCTTAGCTCGTCTAAAGATGAACTCATCTCGGCGCTGAACAACCACGCTTATATAGGCAGATAATTTCGCTCTACTAACTTCTCGAACATTCGCGGCCGAACTGTATCGAACGATCGAGTGTATTGCTATCCCGCTCTCACACATGGCTGTCCTTTTCCTTTAGGTTGCAAGCGACTATAAACCCTATCCGTTAGGTACGTAAAGCTCATTATTGCTTGCACCGCCGATCATTTCTAGAACCGAAGAGGGTTCACGAAGCGTAAGTCTAGAACATTTCAGTTTGCGTACTTTTCTAGACGGCGCCCGTGCGTTTTCGTAACACTGCCCCCTTCTTAGAGATGCTCGTCCCGAGCATCATCACTACTACCATCATACCTCGCCAGACGGTTGACGTGCACAATTTTGAATGATCCTCTTGATTGATCTTCAATCCTATACGTTACGTCATTAATCCTAGTAACTACCTTGTATGGACCTTCCCAACCGCTCTGCAACTTTCCATTTTGGCGAGTTAGATTATGCAGACAGACCAGAGCGCCTTTCTCAAATATGCTTGAGTTAACTCTTCGCTCATTTGTCAATAATCCGTTTCGCCACGGAGAACCAGCATTGTTCAGTCGTCTTCTATTGCCATGCGTCGTCGCCATAGCACAAGTAGTGCATCTAGAGCACCAATCCTGCACGTCTTTCCGACAATGGAGCCAATAGAATTTCTCCCGAACTTTTGTTAAGGTCAACTTAGTGCCAAGATGTCTTCCTGAAACACCTTCATGAACTTCACGGAGTACATCTGGTATCTTGCACTTCGGAACAATTATCTGCAGGTGGAACTCTCTGCCGTTGGTCCGCTCCCATTTACGGTAAAGTATTCCGTTCTGTAAGACAATGCTGTCCCATTGTGCCCAGTATGCCTTAGTGATAGCGCTCATATATGCAACTTCACTCCACACTGGTCTAGTGTTGCTCCTTAACTTCCATGTGATGAGGGGATGAAGATCATCATCTTTTTCCTGATTCACTATTACCTCATCTTCCACAGATCCAAAAGGGGCAGCATGAGCCACTTTCACAGTAATCTCCTCGCAGTCATTATTCCGCGAAACTTTTCGCTTCCTGTCTCGCTGTCGCTGCCTGCTGTTGCTCCAGCCCTGTCTCTTGACCGATTCCCTTTCCTTGCTGAGCATGTCTTCTAACTTTCTGATTTTATCCTTCAATTCAGAAACACTTTTCTGCCATAAGCTCAGTTCTGCAGATTTTAATTCCAGCTTCTCCTGTAGGGCTACAATCTTACTTTTCTGGTTTTTCATTTCTTTTTCCCATAAGATTGTAGAGTCCGATTGTGGGTTGCGTCTTTCCCAGGTCAGCAACCGCTTTTCCTTTTGAGGGCAATCAAACTGCATGTGTCCTCGCTCTCCACACTTGTAACACATGATCCCAGAGCCCTTCTTACGTGGAGCCTTTACCTCGTTGACTTCCTCCGTTACTTCTCGCACTTTGTGAACCTGTCGCAAGTCGTGCCTGACAGCTTCGACTTCCAGTGCGTGGGCCAGTGCTTCCTTCAGAGAGGCGTGATGGCGGAGCCTTACGGCAGCTCTCACTTCCAGATCCTTGATGCCGTCTACGAAGGCTTGCACGGTGTTGGTTACCACCATGTTCGCCTCTGCTGATGGGTACGCTTTTCTGACAAGCTTCTCTATCTCTAGAGCCCACTGCTGGAGTCCTTCTCCTGAGCGCTGGACTCTGTCGCGCAGTTGAGCTCTGAAGACATGTTCCAGATGCCTCTCTCCATACCGGGATTCAAGAGCCTCCAAAAGATCTTTAAATCCAGCGTTAGGTAGCACCTCCAGAACGTCCACAGCTTTCCCTCGGAGCGAGCCAGTGAGGGCGGTTAAGCGCTGGTCGTCTGTCCACCCATTGGCAGTGGCGATCGTCTGGAATTGTTGACGATATGCAGCCCAGGATGAGGTACCATCATACGGAGGCAACTTCACGTTGGGTCCACGGACTACACCAACAGAACCACATGGTGCGACTGATACTCCAGAAGTTTCCAGACGAACAACCTTTTTCTCTAACTCTGTAAACCCAGTCCTCATGTTGTCGACGTCATTCCCAAGGCTGGTGACCCTTTCCTCTATTAAATCAACATCCTTCCGTAATTCGGTTACCACGCCGCTAACCTCGCATACTGCCGACAACACTTTTTGTTCCAGCTCCTTCTGTGCTGTAAGTTGTAAGTCTTGCACACTTTGTACAGCAGTAAATTTTTGATTCAAGAGTGCCTCTTGTGCAAGTTGTTGTTTTTGCAGAGCCTTAAATTGTTGCTCTTGAGCCGTGAATTTATTCTCGAGCATCCTTATCAGACCCGTCAAATCGAAACTGGGCGTGGCGTGTTGAGTGGGCGTGGTTTGGTGAGCGTGGCCAGTGGGTGGAGCCTCCCTCGGAGTAGGAGGGGCCACAGGGGGCGTGGCCTGGTCCGTAGATCCAGTGGGGGAGGCCTCAGCAGCACGCTGCGCCCGCGTCTTGACACCCTCGCTGGTGACGTCGTTGTCCCTCGGAGTCAATGGCATTATCCAAATTCCGCTTCTGACACCAAATGTTACGGGCTACTGGTCCGTGGATTTGGATAAAAACACCTGATGACGCTGATGAGACTTTATTCAGTTCACCGCAAGAGTTTCCACACAACGATGTCCAAATTGTCCAAACACTATGATCAGAGTCCAGTAATTAATCGCCAGAGTCGTCACTTAGTATTTCGCACTTGTATCTCTTCGATCTTTCTCTTAGCTCGTCTAAAGATGAACTCATCTCGGCGCTGAACAACCACGCTTATATAGGCAGATAATTTCGCTCTACTAACTTCTCGAACATTCGCGGCCGAACTGTATCGAACGATCGAGTGTATTGCTATCCCGCTCTCACACATGGCTGTCCTTTTCCTTTAGGTTGCAAGCGACTATAAACCCTATCCGTTAGGTACGTAAAGCTCATTATTGCTTGCACCGCCGATCATTTCTAGAACCGAAGAGGGTTCACGAAGCGTAAGTCTAGAACATTTCAGTTTGCGTACTTTTCTAGACGGCGCCCGTGCGTTTTCGTAACAATATAATAAAACAGTTAAAATATTTTGTCTGTACATTTAGTATTTTTGACTGAAATGGATAGAGGGACACTTAAAAAGAACAATAGAAAGCAAAAAAAATTTTTTGGAATTTCTTGTCTGTCTGTCTGTCTGTATGTATGTACGCGTTTCACGCAAAAACTACTGGACGGATTTGAATGAAACTTTTTTTGTTGTATAGCTATTAGGTCTGGGCAACATATAGGCTATAATTGATTTTGAAAACTGGAACACCTGATGAAGAACCATAACAGAACAGCTAAACTATAAGAAATATGAAAATGGTACCTTGGCAAAAGTTTATCAATCTGACGAGCATTTTCTGTTGACGACGTATAAAAATCGAAGATCAGGATCATCTCTATGAAAAACTCCAAGAGACCAGCTACACTATTGCATATATGGAAATGGCACCTTAGCAAGAGTCGTTCAACCTGATGAGCATTTTCTACTGACGTATAAATATTGAAGATCTGGAACATCTGTTCCTATTCATGAACATATATTCCCGCGGGACACGGGATAACGGCTGAAATTTTGAGTACTGGAGTTTAGGTTACTACGAAGCGAAACTCACGCGGGCGAAGCCGCGGGCAACAGCTAGTTATATTATAAGTATGATTATTTAGAAAACTTCTCTAAGCTTAAACCAATGTATTCAGACCATTATTTTGAGAGTCAAACATTGCTTTTGTTTGATGAATTCTATTAGCCCTCGGTCGCTCAAAGGAACTCATTATAAATTTTCCTTTTCAAACTTGTACATTTATTATTGACATAAAGTGTACAAAGCCAACAAACGGTAAATATAATACCTATGTTTACCCATATACAATTCTACTAAATATTATAAATTTGAATGTCTGTCTGTCGAGCATTTATGTCTAAACTGCTAAACCGATTTTAAAGAAAATTGTCATGGAGATAGAAGAAGACCAGAGGCACAGAATTAATATTAGTACTACGTACAGAAAGGAAACTCCCTGCCCCTCCCGCAATATGGCACCCCCCCGCTCCTTCCGCACTTCTCCCCCGTTCTTGTGTAACTGTGGGACGTTCGACTATGAAAACGCACACATTGACGTGTTACTGACATGTTCACGGATATACAGTTTCATTTGTAGTAGTAGTAGGCATATTTGACGCGCCGTTTCTATGAAGCGCCCGCCCTGTGCCAGAAGTTAGATAGGTTACTCTTTTTTTTTTTAAATTAATGTCAGCTTTTCGTATATTCTCTTGTGTTGTTTTCGTAACAAGTTGTTTTTCCATGTATGTATGTTGTTTTTCTTCGAGCTTGCGCGGGACCGGGGACGCTGGCGTGCTCTTTTGTGAGGCCAAGACTCACTTTGGGTCACTGAGCCCGGATAGTACAGTTCCCGTCACGTAAAAAGGCCGCTGGCGGTTAAGCTGCGCAGTAGGCGATATCGGTCTATGCGGTGAGCGGGGGTCGGGCGGGTCTCATCCGGCGCGCGCGATTGGTTCGTCAGTCGTACCCATGCGGAAGTTTCACCCCCTTTCTGCCATTTTACATGATGTAGCCTGTGGTGTGGCCCTAGAATAGCACCAACCCATCTCTTCCCGTGGGTGTCGTAAGAGGCGACTAAGGGATTTAAAACACCGGAGGATGGGCAGCAGCATCTTTCCGCGTACTATGTCATCACACTGCGATCGCCAACCCGCCTGCCAAGCGTGGCGATTACGGCAAAACCCCCCATGAAAATCCTTGGGGGAGGCCTTTGTCCAGCAGTGGACGTCTTTCGGCTGGGAGAAGAAGAGACATGATGGGAATTGTAATAGTAGTAGTTGTAATCAGCTTCTTCGACGTCCATGGAGAGGTAAAAAAGGTTATCACCTTTTTCAGGGATGTGTTTCAGGGATATATCAGGGGTATCCCCCTGACATAGGCCATTAATACTGTACGGCCTATTTTCCTGTTGTTCGTCCAACAATGTATGGAATAATATTGTATTACTAATCCCCGTGTTAAGGGATCAAGGGATTAAGCATTATAATATCAGAGTTAGTAGGGGATAAGTAGACTAAGACCATAGGCAAACATATCTCTATATATAACTAGCTTTCGCCCGCGGCTTCGCCCGCGTTAATTTCCCACGGGAACCGTGCCTTTTCCCGGGATGAAAGGTACCCTATGTCCTTCTCCGTACTTCTAACTATGTGTATGCGGAATTTCAGGAATATTGGTTCAGTAGATAAAGTGTAAAGAGGTAACAAACAAACAAACTCACTTTCACATTTATAATATTAGTTAGAATTAGGATTAAACTTGTTTCTTGATCATTAAGTTTTCTCAGGACTCTTTTTTAGGGTTCCAAAGTAAACAAGGGACCCTTATAATTTCGTCATGTCTGTCCGTCTGTCTGTCCGCGGCTTAGCTAAGAGACTATTACTTAGTACAAAACAACTGTAATTTGGTATAGATATACATATTTATTACGCGAACTGTAGGATAAAATCTCAAAAAGACTCCCTGCCTGCGTCTGTGTTTCCCGAGCACGTACAACCTGACTCTCTTCAAAACCAGAGTGAATAGGCTGCTTCTGGGTAAGCTCGCTACACCGTAAACCTCATCTCTGTCCTCGGGCAAGATTGCGGTCAAGAGCAAACCCATCTTTAATAAAAAAAAATGACTCGCTCATTTGCAATTATTATGTACAGTCAACTGCAGAAACCTGAACCCCCCCCCCTGAGATAGGATTCGGTGAGATATTGGGGGCTTCTTTGTAGCTGACTGTACTTACAGGAAAACAGACATTTAGTCTATGACTATACACGTACGTATTTGCTTCAGGGATTTCAGCAGTGAAGGTCATATTTACCTGAAACAAAGAAATGTTATTAGTTAATTTGGGGCCAAAATAAAAAGGTCAATGCTATTGCTATCGAAATGTCGAAACGAGAATATGAAACATTTCTAAAGGTTTGATATATTACATCACGAATTGACGAAGCTAATACAAGTGTCCCAAAAGATTTTTTTTTTTTTAAGATTTTTGTCTAACAATGACAATATAGCGTAATTCTAGCAACATACAGTCATTCATAAATCCACACTTATAGAAACTAAAAACTTTCAAAATAAAAATTCTGTAATAAATAAAATAATGGATAGGTTTTATGAGTTAAATATTGAAAAAATATGAAATTTTACTATTAATCTAAAATTTATTGTCTAAAAAAACCGGCCAAGTGCGAGTCAAACTCGCGCTCCGAGGGCTCCGTACACGCAAAGCATCTCACATTATAGTTTTAACTAAAAGACCAACTAGTTTCAAAAACAAACTTAACTTTGCAGTTCGATCTGAGATTCATACTGAATCCAGCACAAAAATAAGTCTGTAACTGTTTTGACTTCCAACAACATATTTCCAATTTTTGGATTTATTCCTGTATAAATATTGTTAGACCTTGCTTTTTGCCAAATTTCATAATTTTAGGTCAACGGGAAGTATCCCATAAGTTTTGATTGCTGCCTGAAATCGCAAAATACGCCTAAAATCGTAATATTTATGGTAATACATCTTGATCGCGTTGACGTATAATTTTGATTATTTTTTTGCTGAAAGAGACCATGGATCCGAGTATTTGATATTAATTTCAACTTGATACCTTTAAGCGTTCCTGAGAAAAAAAAGTTTGACAGACAGACGGACAACAAAATGATCTTATTAAGGGTTCCGTTTTTGCCTTTTGACGTACGGAACCCTAAAAATATGAAATTTAACCATTAATCTAAACTTTATTGTCTAAAAACTGTAAAACACTCATCGTACAAAAACAATATAGAATTTTAGGACAGTTAATTAGGAATATTTCATGGAAAAGTTAATTAAAGACATGAAACCTCCGTAAAAAGTTTAATTTAGCGCCCCTAATGAGCGGTATTGTGTTTTACGAGCTGTATTGTTTTAGAATATCTGCTAATTTAATTTGGACACCTTTATCTCAACGGAATAGAGTCGTATTTAGAGATAAATTATATGCTTTATAATATTTGCGAATTTAATTTACACAGTCTTATTTCAACGTGATAAGGTCGGGCTATGGCTGGTACAGTCGCTGATAAAAGTAAGAATAAAATGAATTGTTCAATATATGAAAAAAAATATTTATGCAAAAAAATGCTATTAATTAATCTAGTAACTAAATTACTGAGCATTTGTAGGATGTAATATATTGACTAAAACCTTTTATGTAAAGTGTCCTACCAATCTACTGCTTGGTTGACTGTCAGAGATCCGTAAATAGGATAAGTCCGCCTTTGTCTATTTACCAATTTATTTTTGCAAAATAAAGTTATTACAACCAAACAAGACATTCGGTCGTAAGATTTAGTTCTTAGGGCCAATTTTCAGTAATAATAACAAGGTTTGTTTAAAACTTTTAAGCGTGACTGTACAAATTCAAACTAAATTAATAGAAAGGTCTGAAATGACGACCGTTTACGACCAGAGGTCTATAAAGGCCAGTTTGATAAATCAGAATATGATCAATTTCTAATTTCCTATATATTCAGAAATGAACCTTTTCATACTGATTATAAGGTACTTTTTAGACTTTTTGGACCTCCAGTTTACGAGTTCAGTAACGGTCGGCAAAGGCACGTGCAATTCTGATTGTAGTTTTGATCGCACATACCTGCAAAATTACCTAAATTATAATGAAATTAACTTTTGCCTGCGGCTTTGCCCGCGTAAATTTCCCACGGGAACAGTGCTTTTTCCCGGGATGAAAGGTACAGTCCGCGAGTGTAACGTTGCGTTTTATTTGTTCTTTTGAGAAGAAACAGAAAGTACTATTTTGTGAATTAGGTCATCTTTTGAAACCACTAGTGCCATCTGTTGTGCAGGTTGGAAATTAATATTGAAGATGTTTTGACATCTAGCATCATAGAGGTCGCTGTCCTTTGATGATATGGAATATATTTTGAGATTTCTCTTGATTTTATTATTTAATAACCGGAATAAGTAAATATTCTATTCCTAGTCATGTGTTATCCTTTATTTCAATAAAAGGTTTTAAATAAAACTCATCGAATTATAATTTTTATTGTTTGGCAGAACTACTAGGTGTTAAATGTCATAGATTTGACGTTTAAAAAAAATAAAAGGGACGCGTTGACAAAATGGTCGGGACCTCAGCCGGGAGGCACATGATATCGTTTCGTTTCGTCGCCAGGGTAAAAATGAAGGATAAACCTTTATAAAAATAGTACATACAATGCACTAACAGCCAGCCAAATTGCAGATGAAATAGAGGCTTACCTGAGTATTTATGTGAACGGTTGGATGGATTGCTTATGTTACGCAGATTTAGAACCGATCGTCACTTGTAGACTGGGTTCATGGATGGGGAGTGTGTCGTAGATTGTTTTGATCAACACGAGATACTCATGGGATTTTACAAGAAAGAATTTTAAAAGTAAAAATTTAAAAAGTTAAGATTTAAAAATACTTAACTCAGTTCTTAATGTTTAAAGTCTTGATATTTCATCACTGCTTGAATAGTTTTTACTATACAGTAGTCTCCTTTAAATAAACATCTTTTGAGGTTTAAATATTTGCCCAAATAGTATAGGGGTGATTAGTTTGGTCAATCACAACGGTTGGAGAACCTGTCGGCGTGGAGAGTTCAAGATATACCTGCAGGAGCACCAGGAGACCGTGGTTGCGGCAACAGGAAACGTTTAATCTACGGAATCTTTGGTTAGATCCAAAAAGAGGTACCAAAATTCATCTTATCTTGCTACGTCGAAGCTGGGGAATCAACCTTTGCTTTCCCTTGTATTTGTTACTACACAAAATTGGTAGTTAATCATTTTGAGGAGCTTTAATAAACCACGCGAACCGAATATACTCTCACGACCCTTTATATTTGGAAATTATTATGTTCTCTCTGACTCGGTCATCCTTACACACAAGAGTTTTGCTCATAATAAATAAGGTTATCTAAGAGTTTACATATTATAAATATTGTACCATCCGTGTCCTCCTAGAGGGGTCATGTTTAAGAGTATAACTGTGCAATATTGTAATGATATCTAAATAATCAATAAATTCTGAGTACCTACCGAGTACAGACAATTTTATTTTATTTCCATTTAGCTAGTCCGGTTCCAGTTTTTTTAACAAATTTCTGAAAGACTCTTAACATAACATACCATAAAACACATTAAAATTACACATAAAATTACCTTTCAGTGGCGCCCACTTGGTTTATTAAAGCTTCATTTTGGTAGTGTATTATTATTTTCAGCTCATTGAAATAACTACTTTGTAATCAGGTTGTGCATTTATTTTTCATTTCCTATTTAGGGAAAATAAATACAATTTTTAGTTTTGGTTAATTTATTTTCTCTAAAATCAAAATAAAGAAATAACTGAGTTTTTTTTATATTCTATCTGCAAATTATTATTTTTTGCTGTGCTGCTGTTAGTGTATGCTGTGCCTTGTTTTGTATATTTTTTAATGTAATGTAACCATTACATTTATATTTTTTTTCTTTGGTGTGTCATAACTACCTATACCGGGTTAATGATAAATATTACCTACTATCTAGACATATAAGTTACTATATAATATAAGTTACTTTACAAATCACAAAATACATATTGTTATAAAACTGCTTATAATACAGGTACTTAATCCTTTTTAAATACTTTGTATAAATATTCACAGATTAGTGAAATATTTTAATACTTTAATTTCACAACAAATTTTAAATACAAGTACTTATTTACACACAGCGATAGGGCTGTGCATATTATTTTTTTGTGGTGATTTGTGAACATGATGTTCCACTTATTTTGTTTTACAAGTAAATAACTTGCATACTTATTGTGACAGAGAAAACATATAGGTTATATTAATTTCTCCCTTATACTGGTGTTTATTACTGCTCCTATATAAAAAAAAAAATGGATACACAAAGCGTTTATTTTCATTCGTTGCTACGCGAAGAGCTTATTTATGAGGTTTCTGTTCGATCGGAGATTCCAGAGGACACCGTTCCCAAATTGCGAAAACAGTTGAAGTCACTTTGTAAAGAATTTAAGCCGGAGGACATTTTGGGTGATGATATCAAACCCAGTGTGGAGTTGCCTCTTGTTACGGATAAAATCAAGGAATTACAAGGTATTTTGGATAATTATAAGAAATCTAAGGATCGTTATCAGCTCTCTCGTGCGAAGGCCTTATATTGTCATTGTTTGCAAAGATTGGAGAGGTTACAATGTGAGGAACCTGTGGATAAGGATATTTGTGCTGCATTACTTTCAAAGTTGAAACCTTTTCTTGGTATTTTAAACGGTTGGGATTCTAAAAAACAGGAAGGTGAATCCAGTTCTGGTTCGGTTGAAGAGGTTGCGAAGGATAGTCAGGAGCGTTCTCCTATTAATAAATTAAATATCCACAAATGGAATATTAGTTTTAATGGTCACACAAGTGTACATTCCTTCTTAGATATGGTATGTGAACGTGCTACGGCTTTTGGTGTAAACGATACAGTGTTGTTCAAATCTGCGTTTTGTTTTTTCACGGACCAGGCACTTTTGTGGTATCGAGGTGTCAAACATCAAGTTTCATCATGGAAGGAACTCAGTGCTTTGTTAATCGAGGAATTCGCACCAGTTGATTACGAATACAGATTGCTAAGCGAAATAAGGTCACGTACACAAGGTTCAGATGAACCTATACACATTTATTTTGCGGTTATGAGTGGAATGTTCTCGCGTTTAAATACACCACTATCTGATAAAGACAAGTTGGATATTTTATTACATAACATTAGACCAACTTATAAAGAACAATTAGCGTTATACGATATTAGTTCTATTGATGATCTCAAACTTAAGTGTAGAAAAATAGAATCGGCACGTCAAAGCACAGAATTGTTTGTTGAACCACCTAAACAATCGAACATAAATCCCGATTATGTGTACAAGTGTAAACAGACAAAAAATGTCACCGTTGTGTCTCAACCACCTCAGGTAGAAAAGAAATTTCCAGAACAAAGACAAACTAGTAACATTCAAAATCAAAAACAATTTATTCAAACACACCATAATAAACATTTTGGTAACACACAAAAACAGGATACAGTGAATAAAAATAAAAAAGTGTACTGTTACAGATGTAAAGTGGATAACCATAGTACTAGATTTTGTAGAGACAAAAGGTTATTATGTTTTAAGTGTGGAGAATTAGGCTACACAACTCGCTCCTGTCCTAAATGTAAAACTGGTTCGAATCCAAAAAACTAGGAAGCTCAAATCGATGTAAACTTAATTCGAAGGAAAAGGCTGATCCTTTGGAATGGAAAGAATGGTTAGGGATTGTATCTAAATATTTTAAACATAACAACGTTACATCGGTTTTGTTTGAGCCAAACGTAAATGATATTCGGCCTTATCTAAATGTAGACATCCTAGACTTGACAATTTGTGGATTGTTAGATTCTGGTGCAGCGATTTCAATTATAGGAAATAATGCTCATAAGCGTTTTATTGATTTGGGATATTCTTTAGAAGACACTAACGAATCAAATGTTATGGTTGCGGACGGTTCAGTTTGCAATACTATTGGTTATTTAACACTGCCCATTACTTTTAAGGGAGTGACTAATGTAATCAAATTTCATGTAATACCTTCTATAATTTCAAATGTCATATTGGGAGTAGATTTTTGGAAAAGTTTTAAATTAATGCCGGAGATTTTTCAAAACATATCTTATATTGAAGCACCTACAAATTTTATTCAAAATTCTAGTTATGTTGACAAGCCTATTAATTTTGTAAAATCTTATAATGATTTGAATTCTAACCAAAAAGAGCTGGCAGAAATTATGATTAAACAATTTCATGACGTTTCGTTTGAAAGCAAGGGATTAGGTAGGACACATTTAATTGAACATACAATAAATACTGGTGATGCGTTACCAATAAAATGTAGACCATATCCAATGTCACCCGAGAAATTGAAGGAATTGCATAAGGAAGTGGATAAAATGCTCGAGCTCGATGTTATCACACCTAGTGAAAGCCCGTGGAATAACCCAGTTCTTATGGTTCCAAAGCCAGATGGTACATGGCGATTTTGTTTGGATTGTCGAAAGTTAAATGCAGTTACGAAAGGGGATGCTTATGCAATACCTTATATACCTCAAATTTTAGATAGCCTTCGAAATGCTAAATTCATAAGCTCTGTTGATTTTAAATCAAGTTTTTGGCAAATTAAATTAGATGAAAATTCACAAGAAAAAACTAGTTTCACTGCTCCGGGTAAAGGTTTGTTCAAATTTAAGGTAATGCCATTTGGTTTGTGTGGAGCTCCTGCTCGCCAACAAAGATTGATGGATATGCTCTTTGGTACACCTTTTTGTAGTGATATTACAAAGGGTTTAGTATTCTGTTACGTAGATGATATTGTAATAATAGCTGAAGATTTTGAAACACATTTACTGCTGTTAAAACGCGTTTGCCAAAGAATTGAAAATGCAAATTTGACAATTAATTTTGAAAAAGTAAGTTCTTCCGTAAATCACTTAAATATCTTGGGTATGTGGTAGATGAGTGTGGATTAAGAACGGATCCAGAGAAAGTGCGTGCAATTTTGGAATTTCCTACACCAAAAACTTCTAAGGAGGTCAAAATGTTCTTGGGAACTTGCTCTTGGTACCGTAGATTTATAAGAAATTTTTCATCTATAGCAGCACCACTTAATGCTCTTACCAGTACAAAGATTAAATTTGTTTGGAACACAGAAGCTGAAGAAGCTTTCACTCGTTTAAAAAATTGTTTAGTTTCAGCTCCGATTTTAGCCTGTCCAAATTTTGAAATACCTTTTGCTGTACATTGTGATGCATCAAGTTATGGTATTGGTGGCATGCTAACCCAAAATATTAATGGTCAAGATCACCCTGTGGCCTATACTAGTAGATCACTAAATAAAAATGAACGTAACTACAGTGCAACAGAAAGAGAAGCTTTAGCTGTCGTTTTTGCAGTTGAAAAATTTGAGCCATATTTGGGAACTAGACCTTTCACTGTTGTCACAGATCATGCATCCTTAAAATGGTTCATGAATTTGGAAAATCCTACTGGACGATTAGCTCGTTGGGGTTGTCGTTTGTCACAGTACAATTTCACAATTGAGCATAGAAAAGGGAAAGATAACGTCGTACCGGACGCTCTCTCACGTTTACTCAAGGTTGAAGTCATAAACACTCCCTCGGTAAATGAAGACGATGATGAGTGGTATAAGAAAATATTTCAGGGTTGTACAGCATATCCGAAAAATTATCCCAACTACCGTATAGAAAATGGAAAACTGTTTAGATATTGCAAAAGTAAATACACATTAACACAAGAGTTTGATTGGAAAGAGGTTGTGTCGAAATCTGGGCGTGCAAAGATTATCTCGGAGAATCATGAACCTCCAACTTCAGGACACCTAGGAGTATTCAAAACACATCGCAGGATATGTTTGAGATATTTTTGGCCAGGAATATATAGAGATGTAACAAATTATATTAGAAATTGTGCCACATGTTCAGCTTACAAACACAAGACAACTCTCACACCAGGACTTATGGGTCAACCAAAACAGTGCTATAGACCATTTCAAGTTTTGTCAATGGATTTGGTAGGACCTTTGCCTAGATCTCGTTCGGGATTTGTACATTTGTTAGTGGTAACATGCTGTTTTTCAAAATATACCATGTTGTTTCCGTTAAGAAGTGCAACTAGTGCCGCGGTGACAAAGAACATTGAGAATTATGTTTTCTTAGCTCACGGAATTCCTGAAACCGTAATTACCGACAACGGGGTTCAATTCACGGGATCTGATTTTCGTAAATTGCTTGAAAAGTATAACGTTCCTCGTGTTCACTACGGACCTAGGTACACACCACAAATTAATTTAGTGGAGAGATATAATAAAACCGTAATGACAGCTGTCTCATCTTATGTAAAACAAGATCATAGAACATGGGATTTAAATTTATATAAAATACAGTTTGCATTAAATAGCGCTGTTAATGAAACTACTGGTTTTACACCATTCTTTTTAGTTCATGGCAGAGAACCGATAATAAATGGGTCATTTTATAAAGATACTGGTGATTGTGATTATGATATAGCCATGCCAAGGGATGAATATGCAGGTGAGTTTGGAGTTCTGAAGGAGATCTTTAATAAAGTACGTACAAACATTTTAAAAGCTCACGCTACGAACACCAGGTATTATAATTTACGTCGCCGTGAGGTTAAGTTGTCTGAGGGACAGGAAGTTTGGCGGAAGACGTACATACAAAGTGACGCTGATAAATTTAAAGCTACCAAACTAGCACCTAAGTACGAGAAATGTATCGTAAAGAAAGTATTGTCACCATTGGTCTACGAATTAGAAGGATATGACGGAAAATATCTCGGTACTTGGCATATCAAGGATATCAAGGTATGACTACCTGTTTCTCACATCGCTTATACCCGTTTCTTCCTTATTTTTTTTCTCCTCACTGTTAAGCAGTGGACTCTGGTTCTCTAGCCGTAGGACGTTTTTACGTGTTGCTTTGGTATATACCAAACAACGATGCCAAGGTTATTTTGAACTAGCATTAGTATGCTAGATTTTATTTTGAACTAGCTTTAGTTTGCTAAGTTTTAATTTAAATTAGCTTAGACTGCTAGGTTTTATTCTTAACTAACTCTAGTTTACTAGATTGTGTTTTTAACTAGTTAGTAGAGGTCGTGTTTTAACCTGGTTGCATGCTCGTTAGGAAATATTTTTGTACTACGGATAGTAGGTACATACATAGTTTTACTAACGGTTAGGATAGGAACACACAATTTTCTTTTGTACTTGCTTGGTGATATAGCTTCCAGCTGTCACTAAGGTTTTTTTTCTTTTAATTTTCTTTAGTCTGTAGACTATATTTAGTAATATAGCTAAGAGCTGTTACTTAAGTTTTGTGATATAGCTAAATGCTGTCAATTTTTTTCTTGTCCTTAGACATAACTTTAGTGATATAGTAATAATTACTGTCACGTTAGTAATTTTGTTTCGTTTAAAATGATAGCACATGTTGCATCTTTTTATTCATTTCATTGTTATCTCTTGGTAGAAATCATGTGGCACATTAGACCACTTACCTTGAGAATATTTTTTTTGTTTGTTGTGATGGTCCATGGCGGCTAGTAACTGGTTTATAGCTAGGATTGATATCATGTGGTTTGAAAAATATTCACTATATCCTAGACTATATACTTTTCTTTCTTACATGAGTAGAATTTCAGAGTAAATAGCTACTTACTGGGGATTGAGTACAACTGGGAATGACAGTTTGGACTCCTGGGAATAAGTGTGCTAGAACGTGACAGGCAGTAAAATCTGCAACTGCTACTGTTTATGATAGGGATGTATGATAGAAAGATGGATTGAAAGAAAGGGGAACATATGCTCGGACAGCAGTTGAAAATTAAAGATGGAATAACAACGGTCCTGGCAGTTGGTTTTCATTTTGGTCTGTATCACAGTAGGAAAGGAAATGTAAGTAGGTAAGTACTCAGAGTTTGTTTTGTGGTGGATAGGATTTTAAAATTTAACATAGTGAAATTTTAATATTTAACGTTTTAAAACTGGTGGTTATTTTCTGTTTTATTTTCATTATTTTTTTTTTGTTTCCAGCTAAGTACGCTGAGGGCAGCGGGTTTCTCCTGTGTCGAAACTTTTTCTGGGGGAGGGATATTGTATTTTATTTGTTCTTTTGAGAAGAAACAGAAAGTACTATTTTGTGAATTAGGTCATCTTTTGAAACCACTAGTGCCATCTGTTGTGCAGGTTGGAAATTAATATTGAAGATGTTTTGACATCTAGCATCATAGAGGTCGCTGTCCTTTGATGATATGGAATATATTTTGAGATTTCTCTTGATTTTATTATTTAATAACCGGAATAAGTAAATATTCTATTCCTAGTCATGTGTTATCCTTTATTTCAATAAAAGGTTTTAAATAAAACTCATCGAATTATAATTTTTATTGTTTGGCAGAACTACTAGGTGTTAAATGTCATAGATTTGACGTTTAAAAAAAATAAAAGGGACGCGTTGACAAAATGGTCGGGACCTCAGCCGGGAGGCACATGATATCGTTTCGTTTCGTCGCCAGGGTAAAAATGAAGGATAAACCTTTATAAAAATAGTACATACAATGCACTAACAGCCAGCCAAATTGCAGATGAAATAGAGGCTTACCTGAGTATTTATGTGAACGGTTGGATGGATTGCTTATGTTACGCAGATTTAGAACCGATCGTCACTTGTAGACTGGGTTCATGGATGGGGAGTGTGTCGTAGATTGTTTTGATCAACACGAGATACTCATGGGATTTTACAAGAAAGAATTTTAAAAGTAAAAATTTAAAAAGTTAAGATTTAAAAATACTTAACTCAGTTCTTAATGTTTAAAGTCTTGATATTTCATCACTGCTTGAATAGTTTTTACTATACAGTAGTCTCCTTTAAATAAACATCTTTTGAGGTTTAAATATTTGCCCAAATAGTATAGGGGTGATTAGTTTGGTCAATCACAACGGTTGGAGAACCTGTCGGCGTGGAGAGTTCAAGATATACCTGCAGGAGCACCAGGAGACCGTGGTTGCGGCAACAGGAAACGTTTAATCTACGGAATCTTTGGTTAGATCCAAAAAGAGGTACCAAAATTCATCTTATCTTGCTACGTCGAAGCTGGGGAATCAACCTTTGCTTTCCCTTGTATTTGTTACTACACAAAATTGGTAGTTAATCATTTTGAGGAGCTTTAATAAACCACGCGAACCGAATATACTCTCACGACCCTTTATATTTGGAAATTATTATGTTCTCTCTGACTCGGTCATCCTTACACACAAGAGTTTTGCTCATAATAAATAAGGTTATCTAAGAGTTTACATATTATAAATATTGTACCATCCGTGTCCTCCTAGAGGGGTCATGTTTAAGAGTATAACTGTGCAATATTGTAATGATATCTAAATAATCAATAAATTCTGAGTACCTACCGAGTACAGACAATTTTATTTTATTTCCATTTAGCTAGTCCGGTTCCAGTTTTTTTAACAAATTTCTGAAAGACTCTTAACATAACATACCATAAAACACATTAAAATTACACATAAAAACCTTTCACGAGGCCTAAGTTGAATTCTGTGGCTGAGCTTTGCATTTGTGTGAGTGATTCCGAATAGTAAGTGCGCAGCAGATTGCGCAGAACAAGTGACATCTCACACATCACGCTGGTTGTCAAAATGTTGTACAAACACTGCCTTTTTACACTAACTGTGTGCACTCACACAAATGCAAAGCTCAGCTTAGGCCTACTTACTGTACTTCTCAGTACTTCTAACTATGTGTATGCGAAATTTCAGGAAGATTGGTTCAGTAGATAAAGCGTGAAAAGGTAACAAACAAATAAATAAACAAACAAACTCACCTTCGCATTTATAATATTAGTTAGAATATAGTTAGGATTAGGTTAGTGAGGATTACACATACAAATCCTAAGATTTGTATGGTGACACTTCAGAATTTTTAATTCTCTAAAATATAAGTTAGAATTGATTCAAATCGGCACGCTGAGAGAAAAACCTCCAAAACTCAGCTAAAATTATGAAGGTAAATAGATATAAAAGACAAGTACAGTCACGATCATTGATATGTATCCTATTTTAGATCTTATCACATTGTGTTAAAGACTGATGTGTTTACATATTAACCCGTGATACTATTTTCAATTTCTTTATTCCATTACAACATACATTTCGTAGGATATTAACACATAATTAAAACAATATTTACAAACTAATATAATTAAGCCTGCATCACACGTTTTTAGCCAAAACAGGAGTTACTGAATCGATCCTGGTGCTAAATCTAGATCATTAATGATAATAAAAATAGTACATTAAGCTTCTCAAATAACTGCTACTACTTGTACGAGACAGAAAAAAATAATTTGCCTGTTATTTTTGCGTCTATACCTTCTAGAAAAAACGGAAAACACGAAAAACAAGGTTCACGGCTTTAACGAAATCGTTATGTAAAACACAAATCATAAATTCTACATAATGTTAAATCGCGAGTTTATTAAACTAGCTACAACTTGCTGGTTTTAGATTTTTGAAAAATAACTCGGAAAAAATGTTAAAAATCGTAGCAATTCACAAAGAAATCCCCCATACATTTTTACTATGGCAGCGAAACGCTCAATATATAAGAGTTCCAAAGCCACGAAAAATCAGTCTGCCGTAAGAATTCAAAGGGAATCCACGTCGCTCTGCTGCTCGGGAGGCCTTTAATTTTTGCGTGTTCGTGTATTCGCAGACAGCAGAGAGTAATGTAGATCAGAGTTGCATATTTATTACTTTTAATCTTTTTTAAATTTATATAGGTACCATTTTCATACTCATGATGGCCGACAATTTTTAATGAAATAGAAATCGTAATAAATCGCAATCATAGAAATCGTAATAAATCGAAGTCATAGAAATCGAAATCATAAAAATAAAAATAAATCCAAATCAAGATCCAAGATGGCGGACAGCTTTTTTTTTAATTTTGCAATATGGGTATCCCTTTATAAGTTTTTGTAATCAGTTATAGGTTCATCAGTTATCAGTATAGGTTTTCGGTGCGCTGATGACAAAAATAACATTTATTTTGAGATAAAAGATGGCGGACAACTTTTTTTTTCAATTTTACAATATGGGTATGGTTTTATAGGTATTTCGGTGCGCTGATGACAAAAATAACATTTATTTTGAGATCCAAGATGGCGGACAACTTTTTTTTCAATTTTACAATATGGGTATGGTTTTATAGGTATTTCGGAGCGCTGATGACAAAAATAACATTTATTTTGAGATCCAAGATGGCGGACAACTTTTTTTTCAATTTTACAATATGGGTATGGTTTTATAGGTATTTCGGTGCGCTGATTACAAAAATAACATTTATTTTGAGATCCAAGATGGCGGACAACTTTTTTTTCGATTTTACAATATGGGTATCATATTTAAAGGTTTTTAGGGACGCAGATGACGAAAATAATATTTATTTTGAGATCCAAGATGGCGGACAGTTTTCTATTTTATTTTACAATATGGGTATCATTTTACAGGTTTTTGGGGACGCTGATGACGAAAATAACATTTTGAGATCCAAGATGGCTGACAGTTTTTTATTTTTATTTTTCAATATGGGTATCGTTTTATAGGTATTTGGGGACGCTGAGCTTAAAATTAATGTTATTTTGGTCATCAGCGTCCCCAAAAACCCATAAAACGATACCCATATTGTAAAATAAATAAAAAAAACTGTCCGCCATCTTGGATCTCAAAATAAATGTTATTTTTGTCATCAGCGCACCGAAAAACCTATATAACCATACCCATATTGTAAAATTGAAAAAAAAAGTTGTACGCCATCTTGGATCTCAAAATAAATGTTATTTTCGTAATCAGCGCACTGAAAAACTTATACAACCATACCCATATTGTAAAATTGAAAAAAAAGTTGTCCGCCATCTTGGATCTCAAAATAAATGTTATTTTCGTAATCAGCGCACTGAAAAACTTATAAAACCATACCCATATTGTAAAATTGAAAAAAAGTTGTCAGCCATCTTGGATCTCAAAATAAATGTTATTTTCGTAATCAGCGCACTGAAAAACTTATAAAACCATACCCATATTGCAAAATTAAAAAAAAGTTGTCCGCCATCTTGGATCTCAAAATAAATGTTATTTTCGTAATCAGCGCACTGAAAAACTTATAAAACCATACCCATATTGCAAAATTAAAAAAAAGTTGTCCGCCATCTTGGATCCAAAAATACTATATTTGTAAACCTTATCCCGAAAAATTGGCCTTCATGGGATGCCAGGCAGATATTTAACATCTTAGCATCCTGGCACGACGGTCATGCTATTTTCCGTCGCGGCATTCGTGTCCATTTTACCGCCAAGTCACGCCAAGTATGTTTTACATAAAAAAATGGTCGTAATTTTATTTTTAGTATTTATTACCGTAAAGCAAGAAAAAATAATTATATAGGTACCAATAGGTACCAACAAATTCTTTTCCGGATCCCTGTCACTTATTACTTCGGGTTGGCGGCAATCTCACGTCGATGTGTGCGTGTGACTTGCACACAGCCAGCTGCGGTCTATCAAATACCTAAACTCGGTCGGGCGCGCGGACGTGATACACTCTTAACCATTACACATCAAAATTTCTAACATTTTTACATTATTATTAGGTAGGTATTTATTACATGATACTGGTATCAGCCACAACCTACCAACCCTTACATTTCGTATAATGGTAAACAGAAGACAAGCTGTGTTAATTATTAACACGTTAATTTGTTAACCCTCACTCGTCGGGAACGAGCTTTTGAAAAGTTAATTAATTGGAGCGAACTGCGCTTTTTAAAAGCTGCGGATAACTCGACGTTTTGTGGGAAGGCAATTGAATATGTTAGAATATGGTTAGCGGTTGCAAAAAATAATAATTTTATGTCTATAATTATTAGTTGATACAAATAAAAACGTTTTATCTATCTACCATAATGCGCCCGAAGCTTTGTCCCCGCGGGAATTTCGGGAAATCCTGTCTGAGTGCTCCCCTACACACCCTAAGGAACCTACATGCCAAATTTCAGCTTCCTACGCCCAGTAGTTTTGGCTGTGCGTTGTCTGTCAGTCACACAGTAACGGAAGAATTGTATACTTCACAGGCTTTGCGTAAATTAACGGGAAAAAGCGCCTTCAGGACATTGGCGTTTTATATGTTTAGAAATACAAATCGTGAAAGTTAACTTAGCTTATAATAAGCTCAATGTCATAGTCTAATTTATCTTTCTAATGGTTCATAGATGTTATTACTTTGACGCGCCGCCGCCTGACTCCTAGGTTTCTGACACAAATTAGTTCCTTTTTAAAAGCTTTTATTTAACTTGCAATGTATGTAAGTATGTTCGTTCGGGTGGAATCTTAGAATTCAATTTTGAAGTAGATATTATTATCTTCAACCGATTGAGCTGAAATTTTGTACACACGTTTAGTTTGGATGACAATGCATGATATGGTATGTGACGTCATTCTAAATCCAATATGGCGGACTATCCAAGATGGCGGAATAGTTATTTGTAATGCATTTCTACAATATGGGTACCAAATGAAAGAAAAAAAAATATTTTTTATTTTTTTTACTATTAATTTATTCCTACTAAAGTGCTCCTGAGCCGCATAAAACTGAAGCTCCTAGCTCAAGACACACTTGAACAAATCGACTTTAGTCGAACATCCGTTATAATGGGCACTACAGTTTGTAACAAGCTAATTATTTGAAAATAAAAAACACGACTGACAACTTACATAGCCTATGTCACTCGGAGGAATGTAAGGAATCTAACAATTCCTCTCACATCAAAATATTTAAAGCCGTTCAGGACTTATGGTGGAATAAAGAAACTTACATACATATATACTTACATACATACATACTTACATACATGAACCCTGAAAACATAACACTCCTTTTTTGGTCAGTCGTGTAAAAAGTCGAAATAAGAAAACCAATCCAATGCAATTTTCTCAATGAAAATTTTCGGGAAATAAAATCGTTTACTCATGGCCAAGTGAACAGTGAAAAGCTCCATAAAAGCAAACATTCCTTTAGTTAAATCTTTATTGCGGAACTTTAGAAAGCGCCGTAAAAGCGCCTGTATCTGAGACGGGGCAAGTTTTTTTATGATGACACGAAGTGTGCATGCGAATATAGCGTTTAGTAAGCTGAAGATTTAAGTTTTTCTTACAGTATAGGTCCCAGGTTCGAATCCTGCCCGTGCTACACGAGTTTGTAGAAAAATCTGACTGGCGATTCAGCAATTGGGTAAATAATGGCTCGAAATTAATCAAGCAGCACTATGCGTTTTAATCCTTTCAAAATCGATTTATTCCGATCCAATACCACGAACGAATACCACTGATCTTACTTTGAATTTTTAATTATTATCTATTCAAATTCAAAATCGAACTAGATGTTTAATAGACCAACACTTGCTGAGGGTGGAGGAAAACATCGTGAATTCGTGAGAAAAGCTGTAATCTAGTTTAACTTTGAAGCGGTGGTGGAGACTGAGTAGTTAGGGCGCTCGCTTGTCACTGCAAAGGTCCCAGGTTCGAAACCTGCCCATGCTACATGAGTTTGTAGACCAATCTGACTCATGCATGATAGTTTTCATCCACCACAACTTTCTCCTGGTGAAGGAAAACATCGTGAGGAAACTGCACTCTAGTTGATGATTAGATAGTGTGTGAAATGGAGAAGGCAATGGCAAACCACTCCAAGATAGTCGCTGCGTGTGTTTCATTCGACATAATGACCACGACCCTCAGTCATGAGAAATACGACTAGAGGATGAGGAGGAGGATGCTGAAGCTTTCAGCTTTTCTTACAGTTTTACGAGGTTTTGTTCAGTTTCACCAGTCTCTTTTTCTGTCTGTCTGTCTATAAATTAATATTGTAAGTTTTTGACCCACTTTCCTGACTTTAATACGAGTAAGTTTTTGCATGCATTGCGTGCGTATACAGTATTATTGCGATATGGAACCTGCTTCCTTGGAAAATGTCGTGAGGAAACTTGCACGCACACTGGCTGATTGTTTAGTTTTCTAGTACTGACAGATAGATGCCTTTAGGCAACTGAAAAAAGATCAGACACAAGTGTTAACAACTGAAGGATTATAACCCTACCAACTCAGAGAAGTGCAGGAATTTTAATTATTTTGTGACAAACAAATTTTGTTATTCACTAGCATAGGCCCGGGACTTTCTTAACGTGGGAATATCGGGAAATCCTCTCGTAGTGCTCCCCTACACTCCCTAAGGAACCTACATGACAAATTTCAGCTTCCTACGCCCAGTAGTTTTGGCTGTGCGTTGCCTGTCAGTCACTCACTAATTGAAGAAAATAAAATATTGATGATTTATGTTATTCATGTGCAATATAACAAATAACAACCTCCAATGGAATCTCAACACGATGCATTTGTATATGTACGAATTCCCAGCATAGCACTGTATCTATTTCTGTACATAAATAACCATAAACGATCCAATGCTGCCTAAGTGGTCCCAAGCGGATGCAATTTGCATTAAATTATAGCATGATTAATGTCGATGCTAGTTCGCGTCCCGGATGATTCGACTATTTAGTTTGTATCGATATTTCATCGATAATTGGGTCGCGCGTGGATGTAGTCTAACATTTTTCTTCACGCATTCATTTTAATTTTTGTAGTGGCTCAATCAATTGGCTAGGCCAAATAGCACTGGTTCGAATCACAGGTATCGCGGCAAGAAATGAACGGTATGCTTCAGAATACAAGGCAATATGATCTTTAAGGCAATGCAATATGCTCTGTGAGGTATGATTGCACTTATGATTCTTGATTATACATCTAAATCTTAGATTTGAACAAGACAATTTGAATAATGTACGGTAATTTCCCTCGACTACCACCTGCTTTCCGTGAAGGAAAACATCGTGAGGAAACTTGCACATCGTTTGACAATTCAGTTCACTACTATGTAATACTTCTGCCGCTAGATGACGATAGTCGTTCAAAGCCTTTTGGAAGACTCAGAAAAAAATTAACACCAGTCTTATTGACAGCACCCACGTTTTTAAAACTAAAATTTCAAGTAAGGCAAAAACTTACTTCAATGGCTTGAGGACCCAAAGAGGATCTTGGCCTCCGATACTAGAAGCTTCCACAAATAAGGTAAATAAGGGTGGCAAATTTCTAGCGATACATTAACTCTAAAAACCTGACCCCTGTTTAAAGAGCTAAGTAAAAAAGACGCCAAGTTCTCGTGACAGCTGCAAGTCAGTTAGCATCTTAAAGCAATTTGGTTGATTCCACAAAAAGTCTTGACGGATCGCCTCTCAGAACAACTCGGGAGCTACGGGATGATGAATGGACCAGCCATGTGATTAATTTAATTGGTGTTTTTGGAAAATTCAGCATTTTTGTGAATCAACTTGGGAAGAAGAAAGCAATCAGTTTTACCGTCTTAATAAAATGATGTTTCTTAGTTAGAATAGCTACTTTAATTAAGGTTATCAAGCGCCGATGTGCATCCAGATTTTATTCTACCGGTGAACCACGTTTAATTGGAATCCGCCTTTAGTACATATTACGTGTTTGAGACACATTCAAAACTTTTGCAAAAAATTAAAATTTAGTAAGATCACGTCTATCATTAGAAAAAATGAATGAACTTCAAACAAATCACTGATATAACATTATTTTTCATATCATTTGATCTGCCAACCGGAGTATTAGTCCAAATCAAGATTTATATTAGCGTGCTGTGATATTAATGGCATACGCCAAAATGATGAATGGCCTAGAACGAAGAAGATATCAAAACATATTGCGTTTTTAACATTTGTCGGATTAATCATTATTGTTTTTGTATTATTTGTAAATATATAGAGCGATTAAAGCATTGAATCATTAATAAAAAAAATAATTGATTAAATGATTGATTGATTTAATTGATTTGAATCATCTCCTATAGTTGAGCGCAGATTTCTTCCCGTGGGAGTTTTGGAATAGATTCATACTTATTAAATGAATTTGGGAAACGTTTTACGACACGACAGACATCAGCTGCTTCAACTCAATATGATGGGCAAAATAGAAGGCAAAAGACGTGCTGGTAGACGTAAAAAAATCATGGCTGAGGAACATAAGGTCATAAATCGGAGTCACCAGTGTTGAAGAGCTCTTGGAGCACTGAGAAGTTGGCCGTCAGTTTCGCTAACTCCTCCTAAGTGTCCTAAGCGAAATATCGCTTAGGACACTTAGGAGGAGTTAGCGAAACTGACGGCCAACTTCTACTTATGGAGAATTGGACAGGCACTGCAAGAAGAAGAATATAATGAAGCTGAAGAGTTCATTTCTTTGTTTGAACGTCCTAATCTCAGAAAGTATTTGCCCTATTTGATTTTCTTCTGCTGCTGAGGAAGGCTATATGGGTTGTCGAAAATCTCGAAGCCATGGAGCAGAGCTAGTCACTGAAAATTCGAATGCCGTCCTTTAAATTGGCTGACAGACGGACGAAGGGACACGCAAGTAATCCTATAAGAGTATTTTTCCTTTTGAAGTACGGAACCTTAAAAAGAATGGCGTCTCCTTGCTCAGCCTGCCCTACTACCTGTACGCTAAAAGACCTGTATGAAGCAACAGATACTGCTGTATCTGTGGCGTCATATTGGTCATCACAAAGAACCGCCGAGTCGACACGTTAAGAAGAAAAATGGCGACTGAAAGAGATTTCAGAAAACAATGCCTTATTTTAACGTTTACTCTAGCGAATTTCTTCGAAATCAATCCGTATTTTTTCGTTTCTATGAGCTGCTAACAGTTTTCTAAAGAAATCGTGTGTTTTGCTCGCAACCCACGGATTTATTAATGGTTTCCACCATTCGTTCCGTGTAATACAAGAAAGACATCACATTTTATCGGAACCACAACATGTGTACCCATTATGACATAGTACAACGATAATAAAATATCGAGGACATAGATAAATACTCTCTAAAACTAAATTAAGCTCTCTAAATAAGTAATATGATTTTTTAAATTCGGTAATGTAACTGTTTAAATTCAGAACAAAATCAATCAAAGAAATATTGAGTCTGTTATAGAGGTTCTCCTCTACTTCTACTAATCCAACTCATTGCTGGCTATGCTTATAATGAAATTGGCCGTACAGCCATGATACCGTTGGCATTATAAAGTTATATAGCGGCGAATTTGAAATGAAATTGTAAGCCAATTTCATTTGATGTTGTAGTAATAATTTATCGGTCTTATAGAATATTTCTACTGTCTTTATGTTAATCTGTTATCCGTGACAAATAAATGCCATTAAATTAATTAATAGAGACCAATAGCCATGAAATGTCACTCCTGTACACTCCATATTTAGTATAGAAGCTAACCGCAACATGTGTCCATTATGTCACAATATAACACCAGAACGCATCAGTTAATCGCCTAACAAACAGACGTTTAAATTCTATTCAATCCATACTCTTTCTATCCGACATATTGTGAATTAAACTTTATAACCCAAGCATTAAGGTCTATTATATAAAATTATCTAGTTATTTCTTAGAAATCTGATTTATGCCGTTCTGTGACCTATGTTTTGACGTCTGCGTACCCGACGAAATGTCAAGCATTTCTGATTCGGTGCATAATGGATTTTGTGTGGAATTTTCAATATTAGACAAAATTAAACTGAATGGTTAGCACGTGAGAGTTGGTATTTGCTGAGCAGGATTAATTTTAGTAAATCTCAGGGATCGAAAATCGGATTTAAAATTTTAAAATGTCGAAACTAGTCTTCATATTTGTCATTCATATGAATTGGATGGACTCACGCGAAGTCCAAGATAATCTAAAATTATCATTTTTACTTTTATTTTTTCTCAAACTTGGCTCTATACGCTGCCGCGTGTCCTAACTCAGATCATTATTCTTTTCTGTATCACATCCTTTATCCACAGATTTGTCATGTATCTATTTCGGATCAGAAAGAGATAGAAATACAACATTATAGCGATATTATGCAGATATATACTATGACAAATGAACCGACGCAACGATGGACCATTTGTCAAAACGTTATTAATGTGGTTGTCATACATGACATAGTGTTTTGTTGTCTGTAGCGCCAAATTATGCGCCCCTTTGATTTGTTTCGCACGAAAAAAAAATATACAGCGCACCTTTTCCAAATAATAACAAAACTTACGTGTCATACGTTAGTATTTATTAACATAAATACAAATTGTCATTTTGTAATTATACTAGTAGTTCGCCGCGAACTTAGACCTCGCGATTATTACTCGCGTTTTTATTGATATACTCTGATTTCGACTTTTCTAACATAATTCAGTTCCCTAAATAAAATCTAGATGGCGTTATCCAAAGTTAGAACACGCTATGGTTTCGTTTGCTACATAATCGCGAACATTTTTATTATTATTTCAAAAACTACTGAACCGATTTTGATGCCCAACGAACTTGAAAATTCTATGGATAGTTGCTACACGTATTCTTAATTTCATCGAAATTAATTCAACGGTTCGAGAGTTATCGCGGAACAAACATACATACATACATACATACATACATACATACATACATACATACATACATACATACATACATACATACTTACATACATACATACATACATACAAAAAACAATGTTGTTTTCGCCCCAACTTGAATTATAGCCCTCGCTCGCTTCGCTAGCTCGGTCAATTATAATATTGCTTTTTTATATAACACTAGCTTTTGCCCGCGGCTTCGCCCGCGTGAATTTCCCACGGGAACAGTGCTTTTTCCCGGGATAAAAGGTAGCCTATGTGCTATTCCAGGTCATTATCTACCTCTGTACCAAATTTCATCGAAATCCGTCCAGTAGATTTTGCGTGATTGAGTAACAAACATCCTCACAAACTCACAAACTCACAAATTCACAAACTCACAAACTCACAAACTCACAAACTCACATCCAAACTTTCGCATTTATAATACTAGTCGTTCGCTGCGAACGTAGACCTCGCGACTATTAAAATAACATAATTCAGTTCCCTAAATAAAATCTAGATGGCGTTATCCAAAGTTAGAACACGCTATGGTTTCGTTTGCTACATAATCGTGGACGTTTTTATTAATATTTCAAAAACTACTGAACCGATTTTGATGCCCAACGAACTTGAAAATTCTATTGATATTTCCTACATGCCTACCAAATTTCATCAAAATCGGACCATCGGTTCGGCAGTTATCGCGGTACAAACATACATACATACATACATACATACATACATACATACATACATACATACATACATACAAACAATGTGTTTCGCCCCCAACTCGATTTAGAGACCTTCGCTCGCTTCGCTCGCTCGGTCAATTAGTATGGATAGGGCAGCAAACGAGCAAGCGGGTCACCTGATGGTAAGCGATCACCGCTGCCCATGGACAACTGCAACACCAGGGGTATTACAGAAGCGTTGCCGGCCTTTCAAGACCTAGACTCGTTTAACTTAACACGCCTAATAGGCAGAGTATGTCGGACTTATATGTAATTAACACCATTGTATCACCATATTCTAAGGAATAAATGACATTTATTTATCTATCTTGAATCTGGATCACGATCTGGATAAATGGAAATCCTACACATAATAACAAAAAATTCTAGGTTCATTGAGATCCCAATAGGTTTCACTGTATAATCGCAATCCTTTCCAATGAGTTTTTCATCCCAATCTTAACTAATCCCGAGTAACTAACACCAGGGAATAAGTAATAGATAAGTTTTCGATAATCTGATACTAAAAGTGAATATAAGAAGGAATAAATTTAATAACACTCGTGTTAGCTTTTTTATATTTAAGTTATGTCAATCTGTCACTTGTCAGTTTGGTTTCGTTCTGTTCATCATTCTTAGTGAATGAAGCGAATGATTTCATGCTCAGTGTCATTCGATTTGCCACGGCACTCTTGTTCGGGATGCGATAAAGATCAGACGCGCACATTGATATTTGGAAATATTTATGTAGATTTTTGTGGATAATTCTAATTATTGTGTATTGTTGATAATATTATAAGATTTCTGAGTTATGTAAGTACAAAGCTTTGTTACTTCTCCTGATTGATACTTTCGTTATTTTACTTTAATTTATCGATTAAAGTTTATTCAAATTATGCAACGTATTTTGATTTTCTCGTACGAACCTGACGCTGAATTGCTTATCCTAACACTCGTACCTAATGAGAAGGAATAAATGTATATGACACTCGTACCTATTATAGAAGGACATAGGGACTACTAAGACTAAGGTCCACCTGGGAAGAACAATGCTCTGGACGAGACACAGTTGGTCTTATGACAATGTAGTCCAAATGTGTCGTAAATGAATGCGAACGTAAAAGCGTGAATTAGCTCTCGGGAGTTGAACGCGACACAGCGATTCCCCGGACCATTGCATACGGAATCGCAGCAGAATAGGGAGGATATAGAAGGGGCACTTCCTAAAAGATATGGATCTCATCGTTAAATCCTAGGGGCGATCGATCCATGTTATTATATTAGTAAGGGACAACCCTAAAGTTATTTATTAAGTAACAAAATAAAATGGTACAAGAACTATAAAAAATGACTTAAGGTCAGTTGTACAATTGACGAGTAACATTAATGGTACAAGTGACGTAACTTTGTATCGATAAGTATCATTAATGGTATAATGGTACTAGTGACACTAATTTTAGCACAGGGCCAAATCGAATGGAAAAAAAATACTGGAAGTGAGCCTTAATCCAGCACTAAGCTTCGTAATCCTTTCAAAATCGAACTAGATCTTTAAAAGATTAACGCTGACAGTGGAGGAAAACATCGTGAATTTGTGAGAAAATCTGCAATCTAGTTTAATATTATCACCTGGAGTGTGAATTGGGGGAAAAAATTGCGGGGAAAGTCGCCGCGTTTTTCTTTCCACTCAGGAATGTAAAATACAGCAATAGGAGGCGGTATCCTTCCGTAATATTTTTATTTTGCGACCACCGTATGTCCAGTCCATTAGGAAATTAGCGCGGGTAATGGTACATTGTGATTATACCGCAATGTCCGCGTGCTAATGACGATTTGCTTGTTGCGAACTGTTATTGAGATTGGATGCCATTTTACAACACACATGTTATCACGCCTATTTCCCGCGAGGGTAGGCAGCGATTTAACAACACAGACATGTAAATAGCGGCTGGTTTCAGAGCGTTGTGATGGCTGACCTATGCATGAACTCTGAAACGGGTGCTGCCAGTGGGGACTCTAATAGACTCTTTTTTATCTGGCACTAATCTATTTATACGAGTATCATAGTTAATTCTGCTAAATAACTCGCGGTTCTTCTCAGATGTGGCGTATCAAATTGTATAAATGAAGATGCCACTAGTTTTAGGAAGAAAAAAAAACCTAATGCAGTCCGCTGACTTCGGCTTCCCCCAGATCGACCATTAGACATGAGTAATTTGGAAGGCCTGCGAATTGGCAATCGCACCTTCAACAACACATTTAACTAATCCTTTTATTCCAAGACTGATCGCTACAAACAATGTAGCTAAAATATCTTATGTAACCTCTTCCTCATCTTTTCATTGGAACCATTACTCATTTATAGGTGCACGCCAAATGAGCCGATGCAGCCTGTCTAGACGCAGTGTATTTTTAGTCACAATCGATACTGGTCGTTGAACGGCACGGTGTGAATTATTTCGATTTTAATCATAAGTTTGGTCGATTAGATTCCAATAGTATAGAATTTCTGTGTAAGTGCATCTTTACATGTTAAGTCTGCCAATAGAATAAAACAAGAAAGAGTGATAGAGACGGTTATTAGGGAAAGAGAATCAGATCTAATTGCTGAACCTTTTATAATTGGTCAAACGAAAATAGCTAATGTTTTTTCAGATGACAGGGCTGATGGATGTTCTAATTATCGCTGGTAAGACGAAGCTATCAAGATCAAGCCTCACAAAAGGATCAATAGAAAGCAATAAGGTCTATTGGAAATTAGGTGCTAAAATCACATAAGTAAAGATCACAATCGACATGATAACAGGTACCTATGAACAGTCTGAATAACATCAAATGAAAACTTATTAATATCCATGTAGGCGTTATCCCAGACGGACGGTACTGTGTGTTTATTGGCAGCGAACAGTGACGTGTGTCTCTGTCTCACAAATATAACATCCACGATGTAATGTCGGTATGACGTATCACGTGACGAACGTGTAATTATAGGTGCTGAAAGACAAGAGGACAAGATTAAAGAAAGTAAGAAGGTTGGTAATACTAGGGCGGGGCAAGGAGACGAAACTTTTAGTATATCAGTTTAGTAGTTTTAGTTCAAGGGACATATTTGAATGGTTTCATTATGGCAGACTCAAGCTAATTTGGATGACTGTAGATCTCTGGAAATGGTAAGCAAGGTGGAGTACAGTAATGGCCGTATATTGAACAGTTCTACTTGAGTTTTTCAGTAATTTGATAAGAGATTCTCATAAATAAAAATGAAAAGTAGAAGACGGTGATTCGCAAATCATTGAACTAGATTATGACTAATACAGTATGATAGATCAGCAATGAAAGAAAAACTGCAAGTAATCAGTACAGCAAAAATAACCAACATAATAAAACGCAGAAATTTATTCGAATTTAAACAAACATAATTCATTTAACACATAAATATAAAACGAGCAATGATTTATTGTTCCACTTAGTAACAATCCGAAAACACGCAATAAACAAGAGAAATGAAAACGTCTTAACCCTCACTCCGAAAGGTTACTGCGATGATATAAATAATTAAAAACAAATTGGAACTACTGTAGCGACTGTGTGTCCGTCAGCGGAGCATCACATTAAAAATAGAGGAGAGTGACGCGCCGGGAATAGAACGTGGACGCGTGGCGGCTGCCGCATGAGTCACGGGAATTTAAGAAAAAAAAATTGGCCCGACAGTAGCGCATACCGCTGGCAGACGAGAAAAGTTGTCACTCAGCCGAAAGAAAAAAAACTTTCTTCTGATAAACAGTAGACTAATAAATGATTCAAATTCTAAATTTAGAACAGGAGCCTAGTTTTGTGCCCTGCGGAGCACCATTGGATATATCTGAGTCAAATCAAAATGTACATAGCGTTTGTTGAATTAAACGATTAATTTATAAAATGTACGTAAATTCTTAAAACTTTAGTCAGTAGACGGTTAACATATGAAGGCGGTAATGGAAAATATACGATTTCATCTAATCTAATGCATTAGTCAATACTATACTCGTAAAACGTAAAGTCGCTATAGAATAAAAAATATACACAGCAAGGTATTTTTAAACTACCAGCACGTGTTGCTTCAAATTAATGTAGAGCATTTCTCCAAAAATAGAAAATCTTTTTTAAAAACATAAACGCATAATTTCATAACAAGGAGTGCTGAATCATAGAAGACATTCTTACGCTCAAATTGATCAAAACCCTGCCAAGATTATAGTCTCAAGAGCTATAAAATGTACGATGATAATCGTAAATCTTTAGCAGAACTGTTAAACTTCGCGAAGCAGATGGTAATAAAACTAATTATTGCAAACTATTTATCTTAGCCAAGACCGCAAGAACTTACAAGTAGGTAAGTAGTTCAATCTTACAACTCAGTTATATTACGTGTACAGCTGTTGAATTTATGATGTCATCTACAATGTCACTTCCATTCTACCCATATCAGACAATATTTCCATAGCTTTACTTAAATTCGACGAAACTGATTTGTTTTATTAACCTTTTACCTGTCCCATGACTGAAATATGAACAAAACAATTGTTAAAACTATTGTTATAAATTATGGACAGGGAACCTGTTTAACTATATTTCTAGAGCCAACAATTAATAAAATTATCTTATTTAATCCGTTCAATCTAATTTCTACAACAATATTTTCACCTCTGAGCTAAGCCTTCGAAAAAGCGCAATATCTATCCCCTTTAATTAATCTTTCAATCACACTTGACGAGATAAGAAGCAAGATAAAAATGTCGATAATGGCGTCCATTTATTTTGTCATGGATTAGCCGATCTCAGAGGTGCAAAGTTGCAATCTGAATATTGGATTTTAAGGGTTTATGCTGTTAAGAATGCTTGATAGTTTATGTGATAGCTGGCGATTATAGACAGCTTTATAGTAAACTAGCTTTTGCTCGCGGCTTCGCCCGCGTGAATTTCCCACGGGAACAGTGCTTTTTCATGGGATGAAAGGTACCTATGTCCTTCTCCGTACTTCTAACTATGTGTATGCAAAATTTCAGGAAGATTGGTTCAGTAGATGAAGCGTGAAGAAGTAACAAGAAAAAACTCACTTTCGCATTTATAATATTAGTTAGGATTAGGATAATATGTATAATATAACTAAGAAGTTTGTGTGTTTGTGATGATTTAAGCAAATACAAACTATTGCAAACTATTTGCTGTTTTAGTAATTAAACTCTATTAATATGTTTTTTGTATGTTTTGTCTTTTTTCTATCATCAAGCATTTTCAATAAAATTTTGTATTTTTCTGAAAATGGCAAAGACTTCATTCATACAGTCAATTTCGCCCATTTCATCGTTTTCAAAAACATTAATTCGAAATCTATCAGAAAGCAATTCTGGTCAAAAATCTTAAATGTAACGTAAATACCTGATACTAAATCTCTCGTCTCAATAATGAAAACTACGTTCAATGTTCTGAACCCGTTCACCCGGCTAGTTCCCTGAATTCCCAATCTATCCGGGTGATTCCCGCCCGGGTTAATCTCAGATGAATTGCCGGCTATTATCTACCGAGCGACGGGGGTAATCCTATGCGATAATGTTATGCCTTTTATAACATTGTGGAATGATTGGTTTGGTATTTATTTTATTGATTACAGATTTTGGTACGGCACTTTGAAGAATTAGATGGGTTTCTTCACGAAGAAGAAAAATCTGAAAGTGTTGGGTGTAGATAATACTAATAGGAAACATTGTATATGATTCCTCATAATAACATGTGGGATATTGTGGGAAATACAATGTTTCCTCCAATTTTTTATTTTATTAACGATGGGTTTGCTCTTGAGTACAATCTTGCCCGAGGACAGAGATGAGGTCTACGGTGTAGCGAGCTTACCCAGAAGCAGCCTATTCACTCTGGTTTTGAAGAGAGTCAGGTTGTATGTGCTCGTGAACATTATTATTATTACACATTTCAATTATTTAAATATAATAGAAATCTGTTTATATACATATAACGCTATAGCAAACCCACCCCCTTTTTGCTCTCATTTTCCCTCAAACAAAAGAAGCTGAAGACAAAAAATTGCAAACAAATCGAGGAACACCTCTACCAAGTATTGTAAGGATCCGTTCAGAAATGCGATCTTTAGCCCAGAACAAACAAACCCACCAATACACCACAAGCAAATACCATCCCAAAAAAAAAATGGGTAAGTCTTGAAACGGAGACTCTTGCTCGCTCGGTCGATTATTAAGATTTATGATTTCTGTGGACAATTGCCATCTAACGGCAGCTACACTACTATAATATCCTATCCTGCACTACACTATCCGGCACTTTCCTAAAAACTAGTGAACTGAAACGTGCACTATAACAACGGAAAGCGCTCCTTTGCCCACGGCCAACATATTCCATAATGTGGCCTGACGCAAGCCAGCTTAGTTCACACAAAGAGGCACTGAGCGCTTTTTTAAAATGCATAACCGAGCGTGGACGCTGAGCTGTGTAGAGTTACAAGGCCAAACCAACTGATTTTCATAGGTATTTTACGTTAAAATATTACATTTATTTTGCTATGTAAAAGGGTTATCAGTTCTATTGTATTTTATAGGATAGTTATCGAGCATTACTAGATGTTAGTCATGAGACTAAGATAGATCGATGATACGCCCCCAAAAGTCCCCATACTTAAGCAATGTCATAAAATTCACATTTAAGTGTTACAGACATTGCTCTCGTATAGGAGCAATAGTATATGGATGGAGAAAATTCGTGTACAGTCTAGTTTATTGGGAAAATATTTTTTTTTATATTTTACGACAGTCAAAGAAAGCAAACTGAGCCTTATTCAGGACACGACATAGGTACCATTCTTCCTAGAAACAAATAAAAATGCGCTCGCTCTAACACTGAAAGTTTATGCATAGAATTAACAACAATGCACAGCACAATGTCCACTGAACTAATACGCAGGAACTGACACTGGCGTCCGCTTTCCACTAGTTGCATGCTTCTTCGTATTGTTCGGAAAATTGCGGTTTTCAATACTAAAGACCTTTTATATGACCTTGCAAACCTATTGTATGAACAAATGTCGAGGAAAAGTCGGAAAAACTGCTCGACATGACACTAAACAATGATTTTAGATTTTTTTACTTAACTGAAAATTAACTACCAGATTTATTGAACTATACAAGTACAATTTCTGATTAGTCAAAATAAAGCCCAGGAGTTTAGAAATTAGCGTGGGGTAAAAAGTTGAATTAAGTTGAAACCATTGGCATTCATAAACAGCCTGCTTAAAAAGCTCAGACAGCCTTTAAAGCTAAAAAGCTTGAATTTATTCATCAAAAGATATTTAATACACATCAAAAAGACACATTCTAATTACTCTTCGAACAGACGAATTTCAACACGAAAATTATACCGAAAAGATTTAATTATGCATACGAATCGCCCACAAGAAAGGCGGGTAGTTATAAATCAATTGGTATTTAATTATTGAGCCGCCATCTTGGATTCACGGGGCATCCCCGCCTTAATATTTGATTCCACAGATTTGATACCTTCGCAGGCGTGTGGCTAATTATTAATTCACCTAACAGAATGTTAGAGGCCCTTTTCGAGGGAATAAAAAGGTATTTTTGGGAACAGATGATAACAGAGATAAATATTAAATGAAGAAAGCAGAAGCTCCACTTTTCTCAATATTAAATGACCTATTAATGTCGGATATTCGGTCATTATTAAAACAATTTTTAAAGAAATGAAATAAAAAATTGCTATCATCTTAACTGGAAAAATATTTATTCTGAATTCCTTTTACTAACGATTTTATGAGATGGTCACATACAAACTACCACTTAAATATTCGTAACATTGGGTTATTTTTGAAATTCCTTAGCAATGAATGCCTCGGAATTAAATTTCACGAATTGTAAACAGGCAAAATTATAAAGGTCCGTTTCAATCAGAAACCCAAAAGGTAGGTGCCACATGAATAAATATTGGCCATCCAGAGTCCACTCTAGTCATATTGGGGGCGCTAAATAAGATCCTTAGAAAAGACCATCACAGGCTTTCTCAAACGACTGGGAGACCATTAAATGACAAGTTCTTTTGTTGGTGTTTTAATGGATATAAACTATACTTGCTGTTTAAGGAGCGTTATTGTAAATTCGTCCCTAGAGTATTCGGTGCCTAAAAACTTTCTGTAAATTCGTCCCTCGTTGTTGTTTTTATAGTGAATTCGGTACGTTAGGTTTTTCGTACAGACAGCAACTGAAGCACCCATAAATATGGAACTTTTGTCTAAAAATAAAACAAGAAATAAGTTGGAAAGGAATGCACAACTCGATCTCAACACCGAGCGAAACGCATCAAAACATATTTTGCGATTAAGAAACATTTTACTCTGGGCTCTATCCATCCCGTTAGTAATAAAGACGTGACAAAACGACTGTATATGTAATCTATTGTTTATAATGACTCAAATAAGTTACCCAAATAACACACATCTCAAAAAGGCCCCCAGATTAAATGACTACCACATTCTTCAACTCCTATAAGCCAGCTCTCGTAATCATCTGTATTACCGTCCGAAACTACTACTGCTTCATGAACATTATTTATAATATTTTTTATTTCTTTAAAAACATAATAACATCATTACAGTGTACACACTAAAACAATATTATTAAAAATATTGTCAAAGTCAAAGTAAAAAAATCTGTATTGAAACTTGGCCTTCGACGAAGGCTCTTTTTCACGTCGAAAACTAATGTATATCGTATATTGTGTGTAATTTGTGTTATGTGTCATGAAATGACTAGAAGACTGTCCTCCTATCCTCTGTATTACCTCACACGCTATCCGGGCATGTATTATTCGCGCGTACAATCTTGCGCAACGAACAAATCCAAATAAAGGTGAACGCTCAATTATTAACGCGCAATCCACGCGTTGTGGGGTAGATTGGTAAATAAAATAGCGCTACCCGTGTTACCTTTGCGTTTTCAGGATCCATAGCGCAGTGGTTAATAGGTTAAACTTTAATTGGTAAATTAGCGTTATTTACAAGCTTTTGTATGTACTGTAGCGTTACACCGCTACAAATCCAGTTATTAGCGGTTATTGCAAGTTAAGTCTATTTTAGTTTAAGGTTTAAGGTTTAAAGAATTTATTTTCTCAAAAGAATTACATAATTCACTTACAGAGAAAATACATATGTAGTTTTTACAATAAGTAACTTATGACTAAAGTACGTACCTAAATTTATTTATAATATCTGTTTAAGTGACAGTTTGCACTTTGTGAATATACACTGCTTACACTACACATACGCTTAAGTGACCATAAAAACAACAGTAGGCCCTTTAAAAACCACATTTAAAACATTCAAATATTCACAAATTAAAGTACATGAAAACATCCGAACACAAAACGTAATAGTTTACCAAATTTTTATAAGTTATAATGAGGGGTAGATTTCACTTATATTCTCACGAGTACTGCAGTTGTTTACTAAGGCGGAAACTGAGTGCATAAGCGGTAGCGGATTTAGTCCAGTTTCAATGAGTTGTTTATTATAATGAACTTAATATTATTTAATATCCTTATATTATTATATTTTTGGCATACGTAATATACATATTTATATATACCCATATTTTTTTTGAGTTTATTTTTGTACATAGATTGAGAGGTCATTTTATATGAGTATTCTAGAGTTATAATATGAGAGTACTGTTAAACATTTGTATCCTTATACGTATATATATTTATCTACATTTAATACATTAATATTATTTTATTTTTGCATACGTAATATATGTATATGTATTTAATTTTTGTTTATACTATGAGAGGTCCTTTAATATATATTTTTTTAGTGACTTTTTAAATGTGTTAAGCGATTTCGCTTCTTTTATATCTTTTGGCAATTTATTGTAAAGCTGTGCACCCTCATACATAATATTCTTTTTGCCGTAATTAGTCCTAGGAGTTCTCAAATGAATGTTATTGGCCTGTCTTGTAATGCGTTTGTGGATTTGAATTCTTTTTGTAAAAGTGATTTGGGAATGTATGTCTTTAGTAAGTATTTTCCTTATTAAAACACATGTGCTATATTTATACAGTTGCCGGAGATTGAGGAGTTTTGTTTCTTTATAGACTTTTACTGTCGGTGTTAAATATGCATATTTAAATAATCTTTTTATTATTTTATTTTGCGATCTTTGCAGTTTATCCAGAACCGTTTTACTCGCTGTTCCCCATATTTCGATTAAATAATTTATTTGGGATTTAATTAATGAATCATAAATTGTATAACAAACATACTTTGGGAGACATTTCGTAATACCTCGCAGGGCACCTGTCAAGGATGCAAGCTTAGCCCGGATTTTATCAATATGCGATCTCCAAGTGAGTTGACTATCCAATACTAGACCAAGATATTTTTCTTTGTTTACTCTCTGGATTGGTTCACCATTTATTTTTAACTCATCGTAAGTGCCTATCGGTTTATTTTTGGCAGCAAAAATTATGTACTTTGTCTTAGTAGTATTTATAGTTAGGAGATTTTTCTGAAGCCAAGTGTGCAAGATATTTAAATCATGTTGTGCGTGTTCAATTAGTGTGTCAATCGATTGTCCGAAGTAAAAGAGACTAGTGTCGTCAGCATATAAAGTAATATCTCCCTTTAAGCCAATGCCGTGTATACTGTTTATATATATTAAAAACAATAATGGCCCAAGGATCGATCCTTGGGGGACACCACACGTAATTAATTGAGGTTCACTGACTTCATTTTCAATTTTAACGACTTGATATCTATTTGTCAGATACGATTCAAATATTTTGTAAGCTGTTCCAGTTATTCCAATATCTTTTAATTTCTTTAGAAGTTTTTTATGACTAACTGTGTCAAAGGCTTTTTTTAAGTCAATAAAAACACCTAGCGCAATATTCTTGTTATCAATATTATTTTTTATGTTTGTGACTAAGTCAATAGTGGCTGACAGGGTATTGGATTTAGGTCTAAAACCATACTGTTTTTTAAATATGAAATCTATAGAGGTGAGAAATTTATCAAGGCGGTCATACATTACTCTTTCAAATATTTTGGATATTATAGGCAAAACGGATACTGGACGATAGTTACCGGGGTCTTTCCTATCTCCTGATTTGAAAATGGGAGTTACTTTGGCCGTTTTTAATGAATCTGGAAAATAGCCCTTGCTGAGACACTCATTAATACATAAAGTCAATTTATCAGCGATTGACTCCTTAATACATTTGATTACTTTAGTACTTATGCCATCTAACCCGCTACTTGTATTTGGTTTTAAGTTATTTATTATTTTAATTACTTCATCAACTGAGGCTGGTCTCAGCTCGAATAATTTCGCATGGTCTATGCTAGCTCCATCAGAAAAAGTCGAATCGTTATGGTAGTGTTTGGGTATTTTTCCAGCAAGTTCCGAGCCTATGGTAGAAAAGTACATGTTAAAACAATTACATATTTCTTTTAAGTTAGTAATTTCGCCTTCTGATGAATTAAGTTTTGCGGGGGCACGTTGATTTTTGTTGTCATTGCTTGCTAGATCATTAATGAGTTGCCACATCTTTAAAGGAGCTCTCTTACAATTTTTAAATTCTTGATAGTAATATTGATTCTTAGCTGATTGGATATTTTCATGTACTTTGTTTCTTTGCATGATAAATTCGTTTCGTAGTGAATCGTCATTAGGTGTTTGTTTGACTTTGTGCCAAAGCATATTTCTCTCATTTATCGATGTTATTAAGGTCTTGTTAATCCAATCTCTTTTCGGGGGTTCTGTACCTTCGTCTTCATCATTTTATTTTTAGTGATTGCTTCAGTGATATCCTTTTCTAATTTCGCATAATTATGGTCTACATTTGCAAGGACGGCCTCATTAATCGTTTTTTTCAAATTGATATAGTCGATTGCTTCATATTTTATTCGCTTTGGTCGTTCGGGTTTATTTATGTTCATTTCAAGGTAAATTTGCCGGTGGTCCGATAAAGCATTTTCAATAATTGCCATATGAAATGTGTTTTTTTGTAGGTTTGTGCATACATGATCCACAATTGTTGCCGTCTTGTCTGTTACACGAGTGCAGTAGTTCTTGTTTATTTTATTTAATGCTTGTATTCCATTTTCTCGCAGCAGCAGTTTATACTCTTTGACACATCGCTTATTGCTGAGTAAATTAAAATTAAAGTCCCCAAATATAAGAACTCTTTTCCTTTTTGAAAGATGATTTGCATATGTTTCCAAAAAGTTGCTTGTATTTGCGGTAGGTGGTTTATATATAGCTCCAATATCCAACGAATACTTCTTCAGATGTATCCAAAGGTAATGATTTCCATTCTCATGCTGGTCATCCAGTAATTCATGTTTAAGATTCTTGTGTACGTATATAGAAACTCCTCCACCTCCACTATCTCCCATATCTTTCGCTCTGTAATTATAATAATGTGCATAATTTGGTAGTTTTAGTTCTTGTGCATCCTGTTCATTTTTTATCCATGTCTCCGTTACCACAATTACATGTATGGTTGATTTAAATGAATCTATGATACATCTAATCTCATCCAACTTTCCTTCTTTGACAATGCTACAGGCATTCGCGTATAGGAAATTCAGCGACTTGGCTTTAGTTGTTACGTGGGAATAGTTGTCGACGACTTCATGGGTTATTGTATTGTCACCTTTTTTCGTGGGGTTTAATGTATTTTCTCTCGTATCTAGTTTTTTGGCTGGGATTGTATAATTTTTGGTATACCTTTTATATATTTTATAATCAGATCTTTTTCTCCACTTTTTACTCGTTCTTGTAGTTCGTCTCTCAAATTTTTCATACATTCTTGTTCATAAGAAGTCTTATCGGAGTAAATTTTCACAGCTTTATCTGCATAATTTGCTTTATTTTTCAATATAGCTATAGCCACCTGCGGGGATGCAAAGCAGACTTTTAGTGGACGCTTTTTCTTCGGATCATATTTGCCCAGACGTATAATTTTTTCTGCTTTTGGACATTCTGGATGTATGGACACTGTAATTTCGTGTACTTTTTCTCTATCAGCTTTTCTTCTTTCTGCCACATCTACACAATGCGGTTCGGGAATGCCAACTATTATTATATTCTTTTTTCGCGCTTCACGCTCCTGAAGTTCGGCTATTAGGTCGTTGCACATTGTTGGACTAGCCTTTTGTGCTGACGGTACCATCGGTAGGCTTGATTTGACTTGTTGAACATCAATTTCTAAAGATTTTACCTTCTCAGTTGTAGCATCAACCATATTTGTTAAACTAGTAATTTGAGTTTTGAAGTTGGCATTTTCAGCTATCAAGTGCTGAGTTGTCTCTTTAATCTCTGTTAATTGGTCTTTTATCGAGGAGATATTCAAGCCAATCGAATCGATTTTTTCATTATGAGATTTGGCAGAGTCTTTTAGTATTTCCATAAATTCTTTTCTAAATTCCTTAAGTTGGCATGCAAAACTAAAACTATCGTCTGGTTCTTTTCTTTTTCGATTAGAGACGTATTTTGATCCTGTATCTTTGTCGCCCATTTTTGATAAGTCCGGTTGCGAGCTACTGTTCCCTTCCCGAAAACTCATGTTCTTATCGGCAGTTATAGTTGCAAAATCGCTCCGCTTCTCACTTTGCACGTACCTCAATAAGCTGCATACGGGGTGTCGTACGGCTATGATTCTCCGGTATTAGGCAGTATGTTGTTACCGAATTGTAGTATGTCCTTTTCGCACCGTGTAGCTCGCTCGCCAACCGCTTGGTGGGGTATTCGCGCAGATAAATAGTGTTGTATGTGCCCAATGGATGTTATGCACTTTGTGTTTATATATTTGAGTTCAGAATCGCATGGCAGCGTATTTATAATTTTAAGATCGACAAATTACACGTCTGTTCGCTTCGACTGCGCGCACGCACAATTATATATATTTTAGTTTGTGATTTTATTTCTACGCAAACTCTTTTCTTTGTTATCTTTATGAAAAAAGTGTTTGAAATTTAAATTTTGCTGGTTCGAATTTTTTTGAGCTGTCAAAGAAAAGTAATTGAGGACTCGTGATGGAGACGAGATATTGAGGCAGAAATCCCATGTTTTTTTTTATTTTATTTTTTTCCTTTAAATAGTTTTACTTTATAGTGGCATAGTTCTTGTGGTTATTCCGGTGTACAAAATCACACCACAAGTTTAGTAAGCATAAATCTTCCGGATAATACATCTTCATGCTTCCATGCTGGTCTGCGAGCGAAGAAAAAACATAGAATGTGCCAGCTGCTTCTCTACCCGCGCAGATTGTAAAAGTCAATCGAGGGAAAGGGCTTTGAACTGGGGATCCTTCCACTCATAGGCGATGGGCTAGCAACCTGTTACTGTATCTGAATCTCCATTCTATCAGAAAGCCCACTATTCAGCTAAGCGTGGCCTTCGAGTCTCGCCACTCTTGGCTTTGTCTTCCACGTAAGGGACGACGAGATTGTATGTATGTAGAAGCGGTGGTGGCCGAGTGGTGGGGCGCCCGCCTGTGGATACAAAGTCCCAGGTTCGAATCCTGCCCGGGCTACATGAGTTTGTATACCAATCTGACTCATATTAGTTTTCATCGACCACCACTTGCTTCCAGTGAAGGAAAACATCGTGAGGAAACCTGCACTCTGGTTGATGATTATCAGCTAGTGTGTGAAATGGAGAAGGCAATGGCAAACCACTTCATTAAAATTGCCATGAGAGTCGTTGTGTGTGTTTCATTCCATATATTGACCACGACCCTCAGTCATGAGGAAATACGACTAAAGAGAGAGAGTATGTATGTATAATACATTTTTCCTTTCGTTTTGATGCAACTGTAGGAGTGATTAGGCGGTAAGGGACGGAAGTTAGTAACAGGACGCGCAGTTTTATTTCAGCAATGATGTACTGTAATCCATTGTCCTAGGTGGGCATCAAAAGCAGCAAGGCAGCGCGGCACGACGCGATGCTTACTCATACACATACGCATATTTACGTATGCGTTCTGATTATCACCTAGGACGACGCAAATAAAAAGTAGTAAAAGCACGTACTTACGTAGAGCGCATTAATTATGCGAAAAGCAATAAATTCTACAACCACCAACGTAATAAATCAAGGGGCTCTTGACTCTGCCACTTGGCGAGCGTAAAACTGACATAACCTTTGTTTTAGATACCCTAAAACCTGCGTATGGTTGTAATTGAAATGGTTAAATAAATTGGGTAATAAAAAACCTGGATAGATTTTGTGTTGACACTGTGGAGGCTGATCTGCGTGAGCTGGGAGCGGATAACTGGCGAGCCACCGCGCAGAATAGAAGTAGATGGCGCTCTCTCGTTTCGGAGGCCAAGATCCACTTTGGACTCACTGAGCCAGCGGAGTAAGTAAGATTTTGTGTATTTATGTATGAACTAGCTGCTGCCCGCGGCTTCGCCCGCGTGAGTTTCCTTAGATGAAAAATCTTTTTGTGTTCCAAACTGTAGTAACCTAAACTCCAGTACTCAAAATTTCAGCTATTTGGTTATCCCGTGTCCCGCGGGAATATATTAGGTACTCGTAGTACAGTCGCGGTGTTAAAATGAATCAAAAGTGATATTTCATTCAATAAACGATCTTCGTCTGCTCGTTATTTACAATTTCCCGTGTACCACCACTACCACCCAGAGTCCCTCTTTATCCTATCCCGTGTCCTGTCTATTTATACGTCAGTAGAAAATGCTCATCAGGTTGAACGACTTTTGCTAAGGCCCCATTTCCATTTTTTATAGAGTAGCTGGTCTCTTGGAGTTCTTCATCAGATGTTGCATAAACTTAAATTTTTATACGTCAGCAGAAAATGCTCATCAGGTTAAACGACTTTTGCTAAGGCGCCATTTCCATATATGTAATAGTGTAGCTGGTCCCTTGGAATTCTTCATCAGATGATCCTGATCTTCGATTTTTATACGTCAACAGAAAATGCTCGTCAGATTGATAAACTTTTCCAAAGGTACCATTTCCATATTTCTTATAGTTTAGCTGTTATTGGCTGTTTTCTATAAGCTGCTGTTTAAAGAATTGAAGAGTTTTCGCCCTGAAATTTCTGATATGTATTGTAAAACGTATGTTTAAAGGGAGGACTGTTTCCAAAACACGATGGGAAAAATTTTGCTCGATAGAAAAAAATCGTGAAGTTACCTCTATTTCATATGAATACAGATAACATCCGTGTTTTATAATAAAAAAATGTTTTAAATCACCAACACAAAGGTATTTTACCTTTTCGATTTCGTGACTGATTTAAATGTTTGAAAAACTAAACATTTCTATTAACTTTTTGATAAAAAAATTCGAATGGCGCGCAACCGGGACGTCCCCCCGCTTCAGCCGCTTCATATGAATTTTCGCTGACCGCCTAACCCCCTTAAGGTTCTTCATCAGGTGTTCCAGTTTTCAAAATCACTTATAGCCTATATGTTGCCCAGGCTTAATAGCTATACAACAAAAAAAGTTCTATCAAATCCGTCCAGCAGATATTGCGTGAAACGCGTACATACATACCTATACAGATGGACGGACAGACAGACAGACAAAAAATTCCAAAAAAATGTTTTTGCTTTCTGTTATTCTTTTTAAGTGTCCCTCTATCCATTTCAGTCAAAAATACTAAATGTACTGTACAGACAAAATATCTTTACTGTTTTATTATTATACCCACGACCCCTAAGCGCGAAGTAGAAATCACCAAAATTGCGCAGCGCCATCTATTGAAAATATTGAGAAATTATTTCAGCTTACATTTCTCATTTTATCAACGCCATCTATTGGATATTATTTTGCTTGGCACAATCAGTAGATGACCGGAAATAAATTTACAAATGAATTTATTCGTTTCTTTTCAAAATTAAAAAAAAAGTAAGAAATTAATTCTAGAAAACAAATAAAAAACGAAAACAGAAAATTATTGTTAGTGGCAGGATTCGATCCAGCTACTTCCAGTTACTTTCTTGAAATATTTCTTTACTAAAATATTTAAAAAAATATAGAATTCTAAAAAACTAATACAAAACGCAAAAAAAAAAAATTGGAAAAAAGTCACATCCGGCAGGATTCGAACCCTGTACTTAAAAAAATAATCCGCGGCTTCTACCAATAGGCCAACATGCATTGCTTGTAACTGGCGAAATTTCAAATGGGATTTGTCTAAAGGTACGCAAATTCACCCCTTTTTTTGGACTGCAAGGGTTGAAATTATGAACAACCCTTTCTTATGTGGGCAGTATATTGTATAATGAAGACACTTACCAAATTTCACGTTTATAGCTTTTATAGTTTCGGTTTTGTGATGATAAATTAGTTTACCTCCCCTTTTTTACCCCTTTAGAGGTTGAATTTCAAAAAACGCTGAAACACGCCATTGGTTATTTTTGTTGAGAAGCATTCTTGCCAAGTTTCAAGTAAATCAGTGAAGATTTTAATTTTTTTTCATACAAACTTTGCCCTCAATTTTAACCCCCTTAGGGGTCTAATTTTGAAAAATCCTTTCTTATCTGAGCACTACGTATTAACATAAAACTTCGGTCCAAATTTCAAGTTTATAGCTTTTATGGTTTAGGCTGGGCGTTGATTTACCAATCACCCTTGTTCTTTTATATATATAGATAGATAAGGTGTTTACCTTACTCATAAATAAATACAAGAATTTGATATCGAAATTACATTGGGAACAGAGTCCCAGGGTTTAGTTAGTAATAAATAAATTAATAACAGTCCACCCATCTCAAAATCTAAGGCCAGCTGACAGAACACAACACCAATGTAAATATTTAAAAGCCTACGAAACCATAGCGGAAAGCTCTACATAAGCCCTTGAATTTTTGACGGCTGCGCAACAAAATAATGCTAGTAAGGAGATAAAGCTAACAATAAAATAATTCAAGTAAAAAGATAAAGAAACACAACTACGGCCACCGAAGGTACAGAGCGTTAGCTAATGTAGGATAGTTTTCACCGAAGGTAACAAACTTCTGTGGAAACTGTACCTTCGGTGAAAACTATCCTATTACGGTTACACAATTACACATGCATAAGAGCACAAACATACATGTGTGGATGTTTGTCGTTTAATTACGCGCCCCAACATAATGGTTGGGGAAGTGAATGGCGGAATTTGATGAAATGTGGTATGCGTAATCGGGTAGTAAAATCTGTCACTTTTTATCCCGAAATTCCTATGTAGGCTGAGCTATGTTTAATAAAATATTCTATGCCACGTCACAGCAAAGGATTAAAAGACAACGTTCAAGCAATGTGGATGTTAATGTGAACTACGAGTTGATACAAGGCAAAATTAATCAATGTACGGTCGGCTGTGCAAATTTAAAACCTAGCAAGAGACAAAAAAAGAACAAAACGTGATTTTATTAAATTAGCTTTAGAATAGTGCTTCTAAAGCGAATTGAGTAAATACACGGTTTTTTTTGTCCCTTGCGAGGTTTTAAAATTGGACAGGCGCGGTATGCTTCATAAGTGCAGTCAGAATCTATAAGATAATATGACCTTTAAGGCACCGCAATAAGACTGCACTTATGATTCTTGACTGTATGTCGATTGACCAAAATATTGAGGTTGGGGCAAATGTTAAAGCTTTATTTCTAAACACTCGACATTTTGCCCTCAATGGCCAGCGTTGATTTAGAATATTCTAGTGAATATGCACCTGTATGTACGCGAATAATGAGAGAATCCTCTTAGCGCGGGAAAAGAATGCCCGTAATTATATTGCCGCCATTATGCTGTACAGTCAAGTTGAATTCATTGCAAATTAGCCATTATTACCACTACATAGAGACCATGAAGTATAACTTGACATGTAGTGTTAGATGCCTTTAGGCGACTTGAAAATCTGACACTATGCTATACTCGATAAGAGGTAGAATCGCGTGTAGATGTTAAATCCTTCATTATTACTAGATAAAGAGAAACGGAAATAAACAAGTAACTTACGCCTCAGGATTCTATAAATAACAGTCCTCGGCTAACTTACCTGAAAAGAAAACAAACACTGGTTACTTAATCATTCATTCACAACTTCGTCAATAACTGAGCAATCAAATTCAATAAAAATATCATATCTCATTCCAAAATCCCTTTAAAGCCGCGCAGTGAGAGCTCATTGATCATGGAACCACGACAAGACAATGTTTTTTTTTTTGAGCAGGACGAACATAGTTTGCTCTAGAAAGCATTTACTACTACACCGGGACGGATTGAGGCGAGGGCTTGACGCCACTCCAACAGCCTTTTCGACAAAAGCACCAGTTGGAAAACGAAACTTTGCCTTTGAACAATGGCGAGCGATGCAAGCTCGTGAGCGATGCAACACTCATTGCCTCAAGGGCGACATCACTCATTGCCATAAGGGCCTGATCTAACTGCCTTATGGGCCCTACTGTCGGCGAGAAGCGCTCTGGTACATGCCGGTACCTGGTGAAAATTGACGAGCTATCCCTGCTTCTTCGCCCTCGATTCCGTCGAGTGCGGTTTGCGCGGTATCTTGGAGAGAAACTCTGGCTCCCGGTTGGAGCTTCCGCAGAGTTATCGAGCTGGGGGTTTGCAACCGTAATGGGGTTGTTTGGAGACATTTGGAATGCTCGCTGTATTATAAACAATAGCTATAACACGCACCGAGTACAAGGATGAAGATTTCCATCGTCCAATCAGAAGCGAGACTCGTTCGTCTTGTTGCAAACGATCTCGGCGATCTATCTGCCATTTAATTACTCGGAATGAGCGGGTGCTCCGTTCAGCTTAGTAGATAAATCTCTTCATTTTATTATTGTTCGCTGGAAAAAGTTGTTGTAGAACAGAGCTTTCGAGGTTCAGATAAAAACAAAGATGAATCTAAAATGGAAATATTTACAAAGATCCAACAGTCATTGCCTTTGAGCCTCAAGTACTTAGAATGGATACCTGGTTAAGTCAAGGTTGAAAATGATTTTATTTAGTTTTTCTAGAATGTCGTGAATATATATATAGTCGTGAAAAATAGAAGTGATCAATTCTAAGATAGTAAGGCTATAAGGGGGTAGTTCATTTAGTATTGGATACTGTCATGTCATTGAAAATTTAGAACTGTCTAAAATAAATATCATCTTCAATCAAGACCCGTATTAGATAAAATTTCATGAATGAAGACATACGAGTACACATAACCCAGATAATTCCAGCTCTCTGTGGTAAAGTGGCACTAACTCATTTATAGTGGCAACATTTTCAACGCTTCGCACCAATGAATTTTCAACTTTATTACGTAACCTATAAAGTCTTACATAAAGTGTCTATGTTTTAAGTCATGTGTGCGGTCTTCTAACGTTGTTTTACAGTCACCGGATTTTTTCTTTTTTTCGCTCGCCAACCGTAAAAAGAACGTTCGGAAGATATAAATCTTTTTGAATTTAGTACTGGCCATTCGAATGACGGAAATTTTCGGTGGACTGCCGAAAACAATGGATTTTTTACTACGTTTATTCAGTGGTTAAGAGTCGCTTCTGGAGTTTAGAGGCAGTCGCATCGCAAATGGTGGTCTTTTAGGTAAAGTATTTTTATAATCTGAAGTGGGATTCCAACTGATGGATAAAGGAGAAAAGGACTGCTAAGAACAAACTGCTTAGGTGGCTTCAGAGCGTATAACAAGGGATGAAGGAATCAAAAGAGGACGACTAAGAACAAAAAAGTGAATTCAGAGCAAAAATTGCCCCAACACTTATTTTATTCCTTATTAAATAAATGACAATCATAGTGAAAGATCAACAATAGAATCTTTTCGCACTAACAATTCTCTCTCTCTCTCTCTCAGCCGAAAGACGTCCACTGCTGGACAAAGGCCTCCCCCAAGGATTTCCATAACGACCGGTCCTGCGCTGCCCGCATCCATGCGCATCCCGCGACCTTCACCAGGTCGTCGGTCCACCGAGTGGGAGGCCTGCCAACACTACGTTTTCCGGTTCGTGGTCGCCACTCGAGAACTTTTCTGCCCCAACGGCTATCTGTTCTACGAGCTATGTGCCCCGCCCACTGCCACTTAAGTTTCGCGATTCTGCGGGCTATGTCGGTTACTTTAGTTCTCCTACGGATCTCCTCATTTCTGATTCGATCACGCAGAGAAACTCCGAGCATAGCGCGCTCCATCGCCCTTTGGGTGACCTTGAGCCTTCTTATGAGGCCCATAGTAAGCGACCACGTCTCTGTTCCGTATGTCATTACTGGCAACACACACTGGTCAAAGACCTTAGTCTTGAGACACTGCGGTATTTTGGACGAGAAGATATCGCGAAGCTTCCCGAACGCTGCCCAGCCGAGTTGGATTCGACGGTTGACCTCTTTCTCGAAGTTGGACTTACCTAACTGAACTGTTTGTCCCAAGTATAGATAATTGTCAACAACTTCGAGTGTAGAGTCTCCAACCTTCAGAGGAGTGGGTGCGACACGGATATTAAACATAATTTTCGTCTTGTCCATGTTCATTTTTAGACCCACTTGTTGAGAGGCTCTACAGAGGCCATCGAGCATTGTGCCTAGGTCTTCCAAGGTCTCAGCCATGACTACGATATCGTCAGCGAATCGAAGGTGAGTGAGGTACTCGCCGTTGATATTGATGCCGAGTCCGCTCCAGTCCAGAAGTTTGAAAACATCTTCCAGGGCGGCGGTGAACAGTTTCGGAGATATCACGTCTCCCTGTCTCACCCCTCGCTGCAACTGGATAGGTTTGGAGCCTTGATCCTGGAGACGGACCGACATGGTGGCGTTTTCGTACAAACACTTCAGCGCTTCGATATATCGATAGTCAATTTGGCACCGTTGGAGAGACTGTAGCACAGCCCAGGTCTCGATCGAATCGAAGGCTTTCTCATAGTCCACAAACGCCAAGCATAATGGCTGATTATACTCCTCAGTCTTCTGTATAATCTGCCGCAGCGTATGTATGTGGTCTACGGTACTAAAGCCTTTTCGGAAACCGGCTTGTTCGGGAGGCTGGAAGTCGTCAAACCTGCGAGCGAGACGATTCGTAATGACTCTCGAAAACAGTTTGTAGACATGGCTCAGAAGTGAGATAGGCCTATAATTCTTCAATAGGGTTTTGTCACCTTTTTTGAAGAAAAGTACCACCACACTTCTGTGCCATGCCGTAGGCGTTTGTCCCTCGAGTATGACGGAATCAAATAGCTTCTGAAGAGCTCTTAATACCGGCGTTCCACCTGCTTTCAGAAGCTCAGCCGTGATTCCATCATCACCCGGTGCCTTATTGTTTTTTAACTGTTTGAGAGCCATTCTAATCTCATAAAGGCTGACGTCCGGGATATCTTCGGTGTAGTGTCGGGTCAATCTGGCTCTTGGATCTTTGGCCAGATTACTGACAGGTGTGCGTACGCTGGTGTATAATTGTCCGTAGAACTTCTCAACCTCTTCCAACAGCTCTGGCTTCGACGAAATGATTCTACCATCCTCAGTCTTCAGCTTGGTCAGTTGGCTTTGACCAACAGACAGATCCCTTGCAAACACTTTTGAGCCCTTATTTCGCTTGATCGCCTCTTCAATACGGTCAGTATTGAATTGGCGTAAATCACGAGTTAAGGACTTGGAGATCTGTCTGTTTAGACGCCGATACTGAGCAGCATCGTCAGAGGACTGCAGAACCAAGTTTCGTCTTTCTTCCATGAGTTTGTTGGTGAGGTCCGAGATCTTTGGTTCCTTTTGAACGGCGGGTTTTGAAAGCCTTAGACCCAGCTGTTTGGACAATTTGCACAAACCTGTCATTATAATCGTCCAGATTTACGCAGTCTCCCAGGCATTCGAAGCGATTCTGCAATTCGAGCTGAAAGCTCTCGTGGTTTTGGAGCTGGATAGGCGCTGGTCGGAGCGTAGACTTCATCAGTCGACACCTTTCGAGTTTTATTCTAAGATTCAATGTGCCTCTTACCATTCGGTGATCGCTTCCTGTTTTTACGGCATTGATCACAGAGACATCATTGAATATGTGCCTCTTCGTCGACAAGATAAAGTCAATCTCATTTTTTGTAACGCCATTAGGATGCAACCATGTCCACTTTCGCTGTTTTGGCTTTTTGAAGAAGGAGTTCATCATAAAGAGGCCCTCCTTCTCCATAAAGCCGGCCAGCAGATGACCACGTGCATTCCTCCTTCCATATCCAAAATTCCCCACCCTCAGCTCATCATCGCTTCGTTTGCCCAGTTTCGCGTTAAAGTCCCCCATCACAACGGTATAGTGGGCCTGGGAGCTATGTATGGCTCTAGAAATATCCTCATACATAGTCTCTACCTCGTCGTCGGAGCGATATGAGGGCGGTGCGTATACTTGTATTACCTTCAACGAATACCGTTTGGTAATTCTGAGTACAAGGTACGCTACCCTCGCCGAAACACTCTCGACCTGGACCACGTTGTTGACGAGGGACCTGTGGACGATAAACCCGACACCACCCTGGGACAGTTGGTCGCCCTCCCGGAAATAGAGCAGGTTTCCGGACTTGAGGATCATGGTGTCCTCCCCCTCTCTTCGGACTTCACATAATCCTACAATATCCCATCGTAACCTGCTCAATTCTTCCTCCAGTTCAGCGAGCTTCTCGTCGGTCCGCAGTGTGCACGTGTTATAAGTTGCCAGGGCCAAAGGTCGTCGGGGTTGGTAGCCTGGCATCTGCCGGGGATTCTTAGCACCCCTGCCCCGCCGTTACCGTGACCGCTACCAGAGTCCGGGATAGCGGGGCCGCCGGGGACTAGGGGCCGTGTTATGGGTGTAACAACCATAGGGGTTTTGCCGTAATCGCCACGCTTGGCAGGCGGGTTGGCGATCGCAGTGTGATGTCATAGTACGCGGAAAGATGCTGCTGCCCATCCTCCGGTGTTTTAGATCCCTTAGTCGCCTCTTACGACACCCACGGGAAGAGATGGGTTGGTGCTATTCTAGGGCCACACCACAGACCACAATTACATTTCCATAAATATTCATAGTTATATACCAACGGGAATCCCAAACCACTTAAATTAAGATTGTCGTGTTATTTTAATTAAAACTACTTATTTATCTCTCCTACAGCATAATCAGTCTACAAACAGTCAAAATCCCGAACCTCAATTCCACCCGCGTCAGCGGCTCCGTGTATTATTGAAGCCAATTTGTCAAACGGACAGACAGACACGCCTTCGACATTTCTGCGAGCGTCAGCGAAGTGTACTTGTCGACCGATGGGTCTAGTATCTGCTGATCAGTCTTCTTCAAATAAGACGTCATCAAAGTGACTGAGATAGACATAATTACTAATGAGGATTTTTGGCCTCCTGTGGAAGCGATTAAATCATTATTGATGTCATTTTGTCAAACGGACTGATGGATACACCCTCGGCTTTTCCTTGTCAGCAGAGTCTTGACCGTCTTTTGTATCCGTTCTTTAAAACATCAAAGTGACATGAGCATCGAAGTATCTACTTCGATGACCTCATGAAGCAATTGAAAACTTGAGGAGTGTTTTAGGCTTTTATTATGGAAATCATAGCTTTAAGTTAGTTAACCTTTGCATTTTTTCCTAAAAGCAATCTTAATCGGATAAAATCGACGTCCGGAGATGACAGAATTTAAACAGAGAAAAATTTCTTCTAATATCTATTAAGACTATTCTCGGTAAATCGAGAACTAAATAAAATATTCTTAAATCAAATCAAGGTTTCGCATTTTTTTGCCCCAATACTAACTCTCAGCAGGTAATTTGATTCCATTCGATGACCACTATGTCTATAGTATATGAGTATGTATTGTAAGCACTCTATGTGGAGAGCTATTCATTCTATCTGAACGTATCATCAATCACTCGGGAGCTCATCTCGATCGGACGTCGATTGTGTCATTAGAATCGTTAGTAATCGATGTTTTGTACGTGCGATGGAACGATCACACCATGGAGAGTATAGAATGGTTACTTTAAGTCTTTAAAACCAACTAATTCGCTTTGGCTCGCGTCGTGGGTGCCATGCTTCTTAACAGTCTTGCCCCAAGCAGTGGAGACATCAAAATGGCTGATGAAGATGATAAGTCCTTAAAATGGTTTTTGCACAAGCTTTTATTGCCGTCACTGCTTGGTGCATTAAATGTTGATACTCCATACAAAGAGTTGTATAAAAGATCAATTCCGTTACACGCTATATCTTTAGAAGTACCCTTCTAAAAACGGCGGCGATGATGTAGTGGTTAAGCCCGGCGATGATGTAGTGGTTAAGCCGCCTATGGTCGAAAGGTCCCAGGTTCAAATCCTACTAGAGCCTCATGAGTTTATATAGCCCTGACTCATGCAATGGTACTGGTACACTTGTTTCCGGTGAAGAGAACAATGAAAGAAAACCTATACTCTAACTAGTTGATTTTTTAGCTAGGTTCATTCCGTGCCAACTGTATTTGTGGAACTACATTCTAAGCTGAGTCTAGAGGTTATTATTGCAATGTGGAAATTGCATTATCGATTTTAATATGACTAATATTACTGCATTCTAAGCTCATCTATCACTATGAATTACTGTCGTATTCTGTAATAGACCCGTACTTTGGTTAGTAAATGTACGCTTTAGGTGCCTTAGGAATGCTAGACGTTATTTTCATGTTAACACAATTAATAAAAAAAAGGTTTTGCCATTATTTCTATGGTACACGACCACGCGAAACACCCACTTCGCGTGGTACGCTCGCATAAACAGACAGACAGCCGTTGACCCCGCAACAAAGGAGATTTAAAAATAACCCACAGATCAAATCGGAACAGATCCATCGCATAAATTAATCGACTACTCGATCGTAAAGAATCGATGGCGCGCATCTCAAAGGCTACGGGAATAGCAGCCACAATTAAAATCGGAGGACGATAAACAGAGCAAAGGTATTTCGGTCGGAAGATGATTATGATTGTATTTGTATCGGCTCTCGATTGGTATTCGGGTTATGAATAGTGTTATGTTTGTAGGGAAATAAATTTAGAGACTGGCGATATTGAATAACGATTGGTCTTAGAAAGGCTGCAACTTTATGAAGAACCGCATCAGTCACTGAATAGTGTGATATTTTGACTTTGGTTTATCAGTCGTCCTCCAATCCCACAGTGAACACAAAAAAACACATTCGTTATTATTAATAACTGCGGTTTTAAGTAAAAACACTCCAGTCTCCAACCTTCTATTGGCTGTTAAAACTTTTTAACTTTGTTATTCAATTTTTGTTATTCAATTCAATGTCTCTGTATCTATCTATTATTATTCTATTTATCTATCTCTTTATCTATCTATCTATTAGAGATCGGCCGATATAGCTTGTTGCTTACTGCAAGTGTTGTTATATCAGGAATTTCCCTAAAACTAACGGAATTCGAGTATTTATCAGCAGCTGGGATCTTTTCAGCGGCTGACGTTTCGGACACATTGCAAACTCCCTTGGTCGCAGACTGGAGTATAATAATAATTTCGTGATGGTGGTTAAAAATTCACAAATATTTGCACTACCTGCGCCTTTTTTATAAAGTTATAAAAGGTTCGTGCTTAGTCCTGTTAATATTATAGTTTAGAGTTAATTCGTCATGAAAATCATGGAATAGGTATGACGAGTTGACTGTGGCAAACTGACACAGGTCCGCAAGAATGCTATCTGTACCCGCTCTATCTTGAACGCTTGCCTTAATCCGACCACCACACCGGTCTGCGGTGCGCTCTGTACACCGCACATTACTCTGTATTCTGGATAAACTAACAGTCACCACAAAATAGCGACTGTACAGAATGTATCTCACTTCTATACAAGGTTATTTGTGAAATAATGTGTTATGGGAACTTTCAGGGCAAAGGGTTAGTGCTAAGGGAACGTTCAGTCCATGACTTACTTCAGGAGACTACGGCAGTCTAAAGTTTTTCATTAGATTTCTGTTAGATACATACTATCAATATTGACTGATGCGCCCAAAAGGGTGTTATGGATTGATACAATTAAATATAAGAATGCGACCTGTTACTTATATTAAGGATGCAATAAAGATTTGAGTACTGAATTACTGTTAAGAGTACCCATAATTTTTCAAATAAGACTGGCAGTACCTGAGATTAGCGCATCCGTACAAGCAATCAAATACACAAACTCTACTATTTAGTATAGATAGCAGGTATCTGCTAGCGTCCTTAATGTAAGCCAAGAGCGACCGCGACCGTTCATTCAGAAATGCAATCCTAGTAAATTGAAGCTAAATGCTAAATACAGCCCAATAAATCCCACAAGGTGCAGCATAAATAGGTAGTTTCCCCTTGGGGCTCCATATACTCTAAATATTTCTTTTTAGGGTTCCGAAGAAAACATATACCCACATTTCAACGTTTTCATTTTGAACATCATTTAAACTCGAATGCATTGGAAAATCGGGCAATTTAATTTTTAATTTTAAATTAATATGTTACTGATCTGTATATACAAAATCTAAACAGATGAATAATAAAGAGATAAAAATATAAGAAATTATAATATTCTACCTAGTCAAATTCCCCATTAACACGCAACGAATTCTTGCCAATGTTATTTCCGATTTCACACATTATAACTGCACTGAACTTACATAATTACACAATTTACTGCACTCTAGGCAACAAATTATAAAGGGGACCAATAAAAAAATCAATATAGGTCAGATGAACCCGCAGGTCCCGTCTGTGTCCAATCGCCTAAAAAAACATAAATCAGTAATTAGAATTTTATAAAGGTCAAATCAACAAGCCCAAAAGAAAACACGACATTTGCTAGTATCGAGCAAGGTTAGAAATCGCATTAGCCTAAATTGCAGCGAGGAACATGGCCGGCATGCATCTTCTGCTGCAATTTATCAGCGTTTGAAGGATATTGATGTTTACATATTGCTGATTTACATGCATTCGCGTTTGGAATATCTATTGCCAAACCTTGAGAGATCTCATGTTTGTCCAGTACTTGACGATATTTATTGCAAACTAGCCTGTGTTCGCGACTTCGTCCGCGCATACCTCAGGTTCTAAGCGGCGTATCAAGATGAAACTTACGCTAGATTTTAAGTTCATCATCATCATCATCGTTGCAGCCCTTGTTTTGTCCGTCTTCGGACATAGGCCTCCTCCATACTCTTCCATGACTCCCTGTCTCTAGCCTTCCTCATCCAGTTGTGACCGAGATTTTAAGTTAGACCTTCTATAATACAACAGTAAAAATCGCATCAAATTTGGTCCAGTAGTTTTTCCGTGATGATAAAAATCTACAAAAAATGGTTTTGGCTTCTTTGGCCCCATGAAGAATCCTCATAGTTTTTTTTTTCTTAGAAATCTTCTATGTACAGACACAGACCAGTTACAGTTTTATTTTATGAATTGATGATTGGAGAGAGATAATAATGAGAAGGGAAGAAAGTAACATCACAAAGAAGGCCTTGAACGGATGTAAAGGAAAATAGGAGAAGACCGAAGAAGAGATGGGTAGACTGAGTCAGGGCATTCAACTATGAAAAATATGAAATTATGAATGTCAAAGAATAACTTCACCCAGACAAAAGCTAATTACAATTTATCGATAAGAAATGACTCAATTCATAAAATGAAATCTACTATCGTTTACTCAAAAGAAATAGGTTTCTATAAACGAAAAATTCTCTATTCTAAATGGCATTCAAGAAAATTGCTTCGACTTCCAATTTCTACGGACAAATCGATTTTAATTTTGATAAAATATACTAACATTGTCGACCTTATTCAGGATTTTAGACGTTCAATGACGTCTTTTGAGATCATGCCAGAGTTTAATGAAATTGAGAAATAGAATTTTGATAAAACTAAGGTTGTTTGTGTGTGTTCATGTGAAGGCACCAATAGTCTTCAAATCTCTAGTACATAATGTAAATAGCGGTGAAGCAGTGGTAGTAGAGTGGTAGAAGTCCCAGGTTCGAATCCTACTTGTGTCACATAAGTTTGTATACCAATCTGACCCAGTATGGTAGTTTTCATAGACCACCACTTCTGGTAAAGGAAAACATCGTGACAGAATTGAGAAGGCAATGGCAAACCACTCCATACGGGTCGCTCACGTCGGTCGGGTGTTAAGTTAACTAGGTCGGGTGTTATGTTAACTAGAATGTCTTCATACATTCCATTAATATTACTATTGGAAACGTATGAGGGGTTGGGTTATTAACGCAGCATAGATACATAATATCAGTAAGGTAAGAACAAAGAAGTGTGCAAGTCAATGAAGAAAACGCAAAAAAGGATAGAATCCCTTCACGAACTCTTATACTAACAATGAACGAAATCGCCAACCTCAGTAGAGACCGTACATTACATTACAATGGCTGTATTTGTAATTCAGAACGGGGTCCTGTACAACTGTTATTTGGACCCGAATGGGTGTTAGTGTCAGCGTGACACTTAAGGGTTATTGAGATGAATGGCACAGTTGATAGCATATCTGGATGCCTTATAAAATCATTGCAATTTTGAAATTTTTAGCTCATTAAATATGTTTAGTAATGTGATTAAAGACGCACCTTTTATTTATAGGACCACGATGGATGGGAGAAATGATGCTGAAACTTTGATGACCTCCGTGGCCTAATGGTTATCACGTTGGACTGCCAAACCGGAGGTCCCGGTTTCGCTTCCCGGTCGGGTCAAGATAGAAAATGATCATTTCTAGATTGACCAGGGTCTTAGATGTTTATCTATTTCTTTAAATATAGTATCGTTGAGTTAGTATCTCACACATAACACAAGTCTCGAACCATGTGTGATACTCAATATGTGTGATACTTAAAGTAAAATTATGACATATAAAAGTACAGATCTTACAAACAGTGCAAGTTACAAGACGCCATCACGTTCTGTATGAAATACGTGCGATGCGATCCCAGGTGTGAACAAGGGCGATCACGCTCGACCAGTAAATTGCGCATTTTCCTACCACCACCCAATTTTGCAGGAATACTTTCTGAAGCATTAACTTTTTACCAGTCTTCATGTCTTCAGTCTGTATCTACACGACAGTTAATCTTAACACCTTATTTTTAATGAGCTTTTACTTTGGCTAAGGTTGCCAAGTTGCCAACATTTATTCGTCAAATATAGTTATTTTTTAAAACTATTACTATAGTTTTGGTTGACTAATGTCATCATTATTTTAATTGACCATTAGTTTTGTGTTACAACTTGTTGATTGCCCATACAATACAACTATAAATTAATGCCAGGCGAGATTTAACTCTGAAATGGTCCATCAGTATATATGCACGCGGAAGTCACTACTAATGAATTGTCGTTGGACGTATGTTTGCTGTCAACTGAAATTATTATTAAACACTGTTTAAGAGTTACCCTTTATTATACATCTACATCTCAATCTAAGAAATAATGTAGTAAGTTTTATACCACTTTAGAATCCATAAAGTTACTTGTTAAACTAACGTAGTAAATTTTTCAGTACATTCAGCTAAAGTTGGGTAAAGTATTAATTTTGAATTCTTGGTTCGGGAAAAAGTGAAATCCCTTACCAAACTGGAGCAGTTGGCTTAGAATTTAAGATTACAGGTTACAGAAGCACTATTAAGGATAACATAAGAAAGATAAAATTGGAAAAAAGTAAAGATTTGTAGGAACCCCCCTAGGTTTGACCCCCTGGGTCAAAAATCATCACAGGGTGTACATTTTTTTCCAATTAACAAAAATGCAAATAATTTCTAAAATACACGACTTAATTTTTTTTTTTCTAATAACTATTATGATAAGGCGCATCACCTGATTACGGCTTGACGTCGACTTCTGGGACACCCTGTATATGACTTAATATCTGTAACTGTTTTTAATTAACACACTTCTGGGCAAACATCATTTTATCAAACAAAAGTAGCATAATGTTAGAAAACTGGTTTCTTTATTATTTTTCTTGATTATACTCTCACATTTAACTACAAGTCAAACTTCACCGAAATCGTAATAACAACACAAATAAAGTCACTAACAGATCTGCATCCGTTAATTTTAGAGTATTTTATACAACTTTTATTCATTAAATCATTTTCAGTAATAAACAATCAACAACAAATACTATAAAACAACTAATTAAAGAAATGAAGAAAATGCAGTTGCAAATAACAATACTACCACAATAATGTTCCAAGAAGGCATTATTACGGCATTTGGTTCGCAGTAACATGCAATTCTTGATAACACGTGTAAATAACAACCGTACCATTCAACGGATGCCAAAGCCGCAATAACGGTGCCACGTTGGGCGCCATATCAATTTCGGAACCAAATTAAGACATTGTGGCGACTTCGGTTTCATAATTTTCTTTTATGTCAGCAATTTTGTTGGGAGGCAGTTTCAAGTGTATTGTAGAAAGGCCTCAGGGTTAGTTTTGGGATACTCTATATTAGGGTTCTTATATTCGATCGGGGAAGTTCCATGAAACAGTTGGATTGTGGCGACCTGATGCTTTCAATTTTGCCAACCTTCTTTGTACTAATATTATAATGCGAAAGTATGGATGTTTCTTTGTTTATTGCTCAATCACGGCTGAGTTCGGTGGAAAATCTGAGATAATGCGGAACTTGTTGGGAGCAAAACTCCAGAGCGCTGCATTACAAATTTTGTTCATGGATCAGAACAGATTTAAAATGAAGGTACTGTAATCTGTACTATAATTAACGTGGGCGGAAGATAGTATTTAATATAGTAGTAAACACGAGAGTAAAACAGAACTTAGTGCAAAATTTAATTTGGCGCCCAACGTGTAACTAACGTCACTATTACATTACGTCACGGTCATTAGGATGCCACGTTGATTGCGATGGTCGCTTATGTCTGCAATAACATGCAGCAAGGATATAAACAAACAATATTGTTTAGCTCGCAAGGATATTTACTCGACTGTTCACTGTTATTTCCAAATAGAAATATTCAATATTGTCAGAGAAATTATGCATTCAATTAAAGTCACTTACGTGAACGTATTGACGATTTTCGGTGACAAAGAGCCTTACACGCGAAGTAGTTTGACTTATAGTTTATTTACAAACAAATTGGCTACATTGGGTTGCATGCTGGTTATTTTCAGCCCTGTCCCTCTTTTATAGGTTGACTGAGCAATCTTTGAATAAAATATAAGAAATTGTAACTAGTTGTTTGAATCAATTGTCCATTCTGACGTACTGTAACAGTCTTTGGCTTGAATAAGTAAAATAGATTAGGCAAATGTCATGCTAACATAAGAAAAACTGGTCAAGCGCATGTCTGGTTATGCCTATGTATGTATGGTTCCAAGGGTACCTTGCCTACTCTTCACAATATGCGTAATAATAAACGTATTAAGTGACGAATTTCCGATAAAGTAAAACAACGACTACTATAACCCCATATTCAATAGAATTTGTTCATATGAAAACTTTTTTCATATCATTTTAACGTAACTCGTTTTTGCCTAATTACTCGTTGCGTGATAGTTCTCCTTATAGCTGCAACATACGAAAAGCTCAAATCTCTATTTTGTTTTCATCATCATCATCGTATTCAGCCTACATCAATCCACTGCTGAGTAGAAGCCTCCCTTTTTTCGCGCCTCTTCCGGTCCTGTGCCAGTAGCATCCATCGTTTTCCCGTTATCCAAACAATGTCATTTGACCAGCGGGCTGGTGGTTAACCTACTGGTCGCTGTCCCTGTTATTTTGTATTATCAAGTATTTATTTCAACAGTTATTGGAAATCGCAAATGTGATTTCTAATTCGCTGATCCTTCCGCCTATAAGTATAATCTAACAGAATCGCACCGTCACTGAGCCAGTCACGTGGAAAATATTACCGGACCGACGGATATGGATGAACCTTCCAGAACGTTCGCTTGAATGTGTCTGTATTTATACGGAATGGATATCTTCGCGCGTCCGGTGAATAATGTTCTACCTATTAATGTTTCTACTAAGTTTTGTCGTTGCTTTCGGTAATATAAAGCCCCTGAATCACTATATTATCTTCTTATTTCCGTATTTTTCTATATCAGTGTTTTAACACTGATATAAAAAAATCTATGCATCATGAGGCCATCAGCCCAATCTTGGATAATGATGATTAACTTTTCTTGATCAAGAGCTTATAGCGAGAAGGTAATGATAAACCACTCCAGTAAACTTTAAGAAAATTGTTATATTCCACATTAGCTTAGCAATAAAGAACAAAGACTAGGAAGACCAATTTCAGTATGAAAACCTTCCTATTTAAAACTCGGTTAGATCGGAATAAAACTAAAGATTTATTCCCGCCAGGAGACACTTGAGTTGAAAGTACTCGGTTGAAGGGTTTCTATCTGTGAACGGTTATTTAAAATAGGTTTTGAATGAAAATAGTTGGCACAGGATTGGAAAAATTCGGGTGATTCATTTTATTTACTAGCTTTTAGTTGGACAAGCATGAAATAAATACAAGCAAATCTTCTTCTTTCCTATTAATGGCTTTAGATTTAAGACACATAAAACACATTTTTATACATATTTACGATACCATCACCAAAATCACATCATGCTTCTTGTTTAGTGCTATCAGCCCCGTTAAACATTACAGCTTGTGTTTAGGGATTTATCCGGGCTATAAAAAATTTCGCTTACTTTATTGTTCACCACAAATAATACGACCGCTGATTTTTATCACTGATTTTATTTAGATACGTGGGTTACGGTACGATGTCATTTTTTACGTCAACTGCGTCACGCTTTATGTTTCATGAAAATTATATGTGCTAACAGGCTTTCACAATTAAATGCGTTTACGTTCTACTCTGCGTTTACATCAAGAAGCGGTAATGGCCGAGTGGTAGGGCGCCCGCCTGTGGCTGCAAAGGTCCCAGGTTCGAATCCTGCCCGTGCTACATGAGTTTGTTTACCAATTTGACCATGTACCTACGTTAGTTTTCATCGACCACCACTTGCTTCTGGTAAAATGGAGAAGGCAATGGCAAACCACTCCATTAAAATTGCCAAGAGAGTCGTTGTGTATCTCATTCCATATAATGAGCACGACCCTGAGTCATGAGGAAATACGATAAAAGATACATCATTCTACGCTTGTGTTCTCAACCGTAACGTTTAACAACTACCTCACTAGTGAACTGAACCGTCAGTCAGTATGCAACTTTTTTCAAGATCTTTTTCCGGAAGCAGGTAGCTTGATGAATATGACTTTACATGAGTCAGATCGGTCTACAAATTTAGAGGGTCACGAGATTGAAACCGCGCCTTTTGAACTAAAATCGATGGCTAGATGACCTAGATATAATTTTGAAAAATCTATTCAGCCATTTCAAGATATCAGTACATTTCATAGATTTCTAAAATGTTACAATAATGACCAAATGAGCTAGATCTAATAATATTTTACAATATTAAAATAATATTAGACTGAGACTATAAACATAACAGAACCATCGTTTAATAACATTGTACTCCATCATACAGAAACATTAGTCCAGCACATCAACCTTCGCAAATTCATAGCAAATTCGCCCATATTACCATCGTATAACTTGGTGCAGTTGACTGTACGTACACAGCAGTATAATAGTCGCAGATACTAACGCGATCAGATGTATCGTTGCGGTTGCCAACTTTATTGGTTCCGTGCAATGTTTGCACTGGCAATTCATTTGCTGTTTTAAATTAAGGTGGTAGCCCACCACAACACTAATAGTTCACTGTGGTCTAGACAGTTGCTTTATTGTTCAGGAGGTCTTGAGTTCTAATCTCAAGGGAAGGATAGTTATGTTGTTTCCAATTTGTTTAGGACCTGAACTTAAAATTCAAAGAGTCTGAGTTTGACTCTTTGATTTTTAAAAGTTTGAAAACTGTTGGTTCAGACTCTGAACCAACAGATGGTTATAAGAAAGACGATTTCGATATACACGTTTAAGAACTGAGAACCTCTGACTGAATTTGCAACCCAGATGAAAAAGAACAAACGATTTCTATGAGAGACAATTATAATGTTATACCATACAAAAATATTACCTTATGTGCTATTGAAATTAGAGCTATGTGAGGAAAACCTCTCCTATTCATGACGCGACCATACGATCTCAATGTGTGTTCAGTTTTTATTTCACTTTAATTCCTTATCTTATATATTTGAGTCACTCAACACTTCACTCCAACAAATAAGATAGCTATCAAAAACCATCTACTTACAGGGCTCAAACGATCAGCAACAAAGGCGTAGGAGAATCGGGAATCATCCAATCCAAAAACCGAAAGCCGCACTTCAAACGTCTCTAAGTTAAAAAGAGAAAATGAAACAAACAAAACTGGAGATTTAAGTTGGTCGGGACGGGGAAAATCAGTAGTAAGTGTAAAAGCGAATGCTTATTCCGGCCAAGTTGAGAGATACGGCGCGCCGGTAAAGTTTGGCCCGTGCAGTCGTTCGTTTTAATTTGGTCGGCTTGCCAGCCAGACGGCCCTGTATCGAGGGTATCCACTCTGGCGCTAATAAAAAGGAATACAAACGACTTCGGCGTACGCTTGGCGTAAATACTTCTTTTTTTGCTTGTGATTTTTAACAGCGAAGTCTTAGTTATGTTCCTGGAAGTGAGGATTTAGTGTGCGTTCTTGCAGTTAATTTAGAACTACAAAATAAATTTGCAATATTAAAAAAACACATGGAGTTGAGGAGGAGTTTTAATGAGAGTCAAAGTGACATAACGGCTCAAAGATCTTGACTAGATAAGGAAAAAGATAAATTTTCAGAAATTGGTAAACACAGATAAAGTTACGCCTAAATTTTTCTCTAAGTTTGAAAATCAGGTAACAATGTTACAGTGTAATAATAAAACACTCCAAGTCACACTAAAGAATCATAAACCACGTATGATGAAAGCGCGCGTTATTTCAATGCGAGTTTAAGACGCCGCCACAGACTTCTTTCAAACAGTCTGACGCTTCGCTTCATCCACTTTACTGATGCCACAGTAAAACTTCTCCTTAATAGTATAAGTAGTGAAACATGACAAAGTTATAAAAACAAGTTCGTCCGCTGTTTCTTAAGGAAATTTCAACGCAGCAGAAGTAACCATCTATGCTCTTTTATATTTGTGTATATATATATGTATGTAGTATGTTTATTTGCTTTTATATTTTATGTAGTATATTTGTAATACCTATTTATACAAATTTAGTCACTTTGTGTACCCATGACATACTTATTTCTGTTTATCCTGAAGGTTGACTGGTAGAGAATGCTGTTAGCATTAAGTCCGCCTTTTATACCATTTTATTATTTTTGGTTTAATAAAGTTTTAAATAAATAAATAAAAACTCAAAGAACATCAAAGATCTTTAAGGACCCTAAGTTCGATTCGATGATAGCTTTTACAGATATGTTCTGGAAATCCCAGTGCAAGATACCTGGGTGAGTGTTCTGTCTTCTGTGTCCTTTATTTATGTGTATGTTAATACTATTGTTTTACGCTTAATATGTGCAGTAAAAGGGGGTTTTGTTTCAATTAATTGTAGACCCCCCATGGTGCAGTGAGTATGTATTTTTTCTACTAGCTATGTGTGTCCCACTGCTGGGCAAAAGCCTCCTCTAACTTCCTCCACGTATATCTATGGTCTTTTCTTTCCATTCTCTGTCGAAAGCTCTCAGGTCGTCCGCCCATCTATGTATACGGGTGAAAAAAAATTACCCGTCGTCGACCCACCAGGAAGTAATAGTGATGGGACCACGGGTAAAACCTCATACTACATCGATGAAACACCTGATTCCGTCAAACTGACTGAACCGTACAAAGGCTAGATTCTGACTAACCGATCCACAAAGGTTACCTTTTGTTGAGTTCTATTTGCTACAGAAGAGTTTAGTTCGAAACTCGACATACCTGAAACAAAACACATAAAACTTTAACTCGTTAACTTCTAAAGGATATGACATAAAGACAGATGTTTCAAAGGAGGATAGTACACTCAAAAGCGCTTCAAACGACTTAAATTCAATGCAAATTCGTCCCTATTACCTCTGTATAGAGATCCATGTATTAACTAGACATACTGTTGACTGTATAGAAAACGCTCTGCTCAATTTCGGAATGAGAAAGGGAAATGGCAGAACAACAAAATTTTATTCGACGTCCTTCCTTTGGATGTTTTGACATCTAAGTAAATTATTGATATAATATAGACTAGAGACAAATTGCGGAATATCAGACATTTTGGGTTTAAAGTAAATAATTTTAAGCGTAAACAGGAATACGAAATACAAGACAATAAACTTCCACAATTCAAAAGCGATAAGCAGAATAGATGCACAATGCGAATCAGATTATGAGTCTACATTAGCGATGCACATACAGTTAAAGATGCAAATCCATTTTAATCTGTTTTTGACGCTACAGAAGATTTATTACATTTGTAGATGTAATAGATGATATAGACAGAGACGAATAGATAACGTGTAAGGCAATACAATCTTAATCTATTCACAGAATAAGATTTGTTTTCCAATCATCATCATCATCTCGAGTCGAAAAATACCTAACTGAAAAATGTTTTTATTGTTTAAAAGAATTTAGAATAATCCATACTAATATTATAAATGCGAAAGTTTGGATGTGAGTTTGTGAGTTTGTGATTTTGTGAGGATGTTTGTTACTCAATCACGCAAAATCTACTGGACGGATTTCGATGAAATTTGGTACAGAGGTAAATAATGACCTGGAATAGCACATAGGCTACTTTTTATCCCGGGAAAAAGCACTGTTCCCGTGGGAAATTCACGCGGGCGAAGCCGCGGGCAAAAGCTAGTTTGTTATATTGTTTTAATTTAGATTAGGTACTACGATTCTTTGACATTCCTTACTATTAATTTTTGATATACTTAATTTCTAATATTTATTTAATTCAATTTAATTTGGCATTTTCATTTAAGTATATGTCATTTGATTAATTAATTTTTAGAATCGAATTGTAGTGCCCGACCAGGGTTCCATGATGTACCTACTATAATTATTATGTGACCTGTCTGTAATATCATGGATACAATAAAGTGAATTGAATTGAATGGCAAAAATTAGATTTTTTTTACCAGTATTTGGCCACTTTCACCGCCCTATCGTCGGTCTAATTCAGGTTTTCCAATAAGACATCACTAAGACAGATGACGATGATGATGGTGGAGGGGGGTCTGTCGGCAGTGGTGGTGGGGTAGTGGATAATTTAAGTAAGTTGATGTACACGATTCACAAGTTTCTTCACACAGCTGATGGGATAGAAACAAATCCGATTACGAGATTACGACGATTACGAGTTACAGACAACATTACATCGATCTAGGCAAATTCGCTGCTATTACCGTCGCTTAGAGTTCCGTGCAGGGGAACTTGTGCAGCAGATTGTACCAGCCGCTGCATAATCCGACTACGAGGTAAAGAACATGCAAATCTGTGTAATCATGCCATTGAAGATTCATTACGAGCTTCGTGAGGATTTCGTGTTTTGGAACAGAATTACTTGAGTGAATAGTGATACAGCTGCAGTGTAGCATGCGACGCTTGTAGCATTTCCAGTTTAGATAATGGAACGACAGTTTTTTTCGAATCATTAGTTCTTCTTGAAGTGGTGGTGAAGTGGTGGTGGCCGAGTGGTAGGGCGCCCGCCTGTGGATACAAAACCCCAGGTTCGAATCCTGCCCGGGCTACGGGAGTTTGTATACCAATCTGACTCATGTTGGTTTTCATCGAACACCACTTGCTTCCGGTGAAGGAAAACATCGTGAGGAAACCTGCACTCTGGTTGATGATTATCAGCCAGTGTGTGAAATGGAGAAGGCAATGGCAAACCACTTCATTAAAATTGCCATGAGAGTCGTTGTGTGTGTTTCATTCCATATAATGACCACGACCCTCAGTCATGAGGAAATACGACTAAAGAGAGAGTTCTTCTTACAAAGATTTTAATCTTTCTTTTTTTTCTTATCGAGTGTGTTATTACTAACACTGGTGTCAAATCTTATTCAAGTCGCCTAAAGGCATCTGACATGACTTTTAAGAACGACTACCGCCCTCTAGTCCGCCGGCAGTAGCCGTATACACACTAGTAAACTAAACAGTCAGCCAATGTGCAGGTTTCCTCACGATGTTTTCCTTCACCGGAAGCAGGTTGTGGTCTATGAGAAAACTACCATACATGAGTCAGCTTGGTCTACAAACTCATGTGACAGACGTAGGATTTGAACCCATCATCTTACTAAAGTTATAAATGTGAAAGTTTAGATGTGATGTGTGCCTGAGAAGATGAGTATTACTTAAATTGGCCTGTGGTGTGGCCCTAGAGTAGCACCAACCCATCTCTTCCCGTGGGTGTCGTAAGAGGCGACTAAGGGATTTAAAACACCGGAGGATGGGCAGCAGCATCTTTCCGCGTACTATGCCATCACACTGCGATCGCCAACCCGCCTGCCAACCGTGGCGATTACGGCAAAACCCTCCATGGATGAAATCCTTGGGGGAGGCCTTTGTCCAACAGTGGACGTCTTTCGGCTGAGAGAAGAAGAAGAAGAACTCAAATTACGCAAAATTGTCGATTTTTGGGCGGATTTCGATGAAATTTGGTATACGGGTAGGACCTTGAATAGCACATAAGTTATATTTTATCCCGAATTTCCCACAGGTGTGGAGCCTAGAGGCGCAGCTATTGTTATATAGGCAAAAGCATGTTAAATACAATTGTTCAGAATACAAAACCTAACGTTTTATCACATCTGTTTTTCGATATACTTACGAGTATTTTAGCTTCATGTCTCAATTTATTTTCCCTCACCTCTTGACAGACATTTTCACTATTATTACGAGATGATAATTGCATTATATTAAAATATTAAAATTCCACCAGAAGTCAAATCATCCAACTCGATTTTACACCTCACTATAACCTGTACGATATGACAACGTCAGTTTTAATTAAAAACATCGGACGCATAACAAAATGGCGGGCAAATTGGCGGGAAACAATTCTCGCGACGCAACGCTGCGTATCGTAGCGTTTAATTACTGAAGAATGGATTGGGACGAACTCGTTGGAAATCGAGCTGTCGCGAGATGATAAATGCGGTGTTGTGTGACAGAATTATGGTGTTTTCATTAACTTTTTTATAACTGTAATAAATTTGAACAGTTAAAATTTTGTCCCGCTAAATGTTTGTCTAAACATGGATGCAAACTTTAATTCACAATATTACTTTCATTGACTTCTATTTTTTCAAAGTAACACTGGTGACAGATTTTTCATATTCAATCCGTCGATTCGATTTGTTTAAGTTCAAATTGACAGCAACACACCACTCATTCTCTACACACAAATCTGCTGCTCACAATATCAGTTTACCACCATCGCTAACGCCTAACAGTACAACTTAATACTAGTATGCTTAGTAACAAGAAAATCGCCATACATTAAAACCTCTGCTTAACTTCTGAAGTTTCAACTTTTTGCAACTTTTCTTTTGCAGACTTCAGAAGCCATTGAACTATCTACGCTTACTGCACTTATTTTTAGTTTAAAACAAAGAACTAGGATGTCTCAACCTTATAATTACTGAGGGCAGAAAGGCACTTACTTTCAGTTCAAAAAGAAGCAGCTTTGCGCTTCGAGGATCGGATCGTATTTTTTTCGGTATCGGTTTCGTAACGATGTAAGGGTGTAGTGTTCTGGCTGGAAGTAGCGCAGAACAGGAAGGAGTGGAAGCTTCTAGTAACGGAGGCCAGGATCCTCTTTGGGTCGTCGATCCATCGAAGTAAGTAAGTAGTTGCGCTTCGAGATGAAAACACTAGGATCTCTGTTGTGGTAGCGCAGCGGTCCGCGCGCTCTGCATGCAAGCAATGTGTGACCAAAAAGCTTTTATCTTGAGCTCCTCCTTGCTTTGGAAGACGCGATAAGCCGCTGGTCTCTGCTGTATTTACAATCGTTAAGCCAATTGGGCCCGCGTGGTGGTCATGGCCTATTCTCATTATCCATCCTTATGCAAGGCCCAAGCAGTGGGAACATTTAAATGGATAATGATAATGAGAGTTTATAGAAATCTCCTGCAAAGTCGAGAGGAGCTATATATACTTGTACGCGGATAGGCAGCGATATCCATAATGTAACCTCATTTTTACCTACTGCAAACACCAAATCCCCTTCTATAGATAAATCTTCTCATTTTCGTTCCAAGATGGACATAAAGTAACTGTGACGAAAGACATCATATGTGTTTCATTCCACATAATAAGCATGGCATATAGCTATGAGAAATAGAACTACAGAAGGCGGGAAACGGGTAATGAATAAAAAGTATTTGCATCTGTGGCATGAAGAGGATGCATTTCAAATTTGCTTTGAATCTGATTTCAAATCACATTATGCATCTTCAGTTGTGAGATACAATGCCTTTGATGCAGAAGTCTTTGTTAAAACGCTTTCAGATTCGTATCAGACAAAGTAAGGCTTATATAATTAGACTAATCTGTAAACCTACTAATATTTATAAATGCAAAAGTTTTGATGTGTGAGGATGAAAGTTTAAAGATGGATTGATGGATGGATTTTAATGAAATAGGGTACTTTCAATCATAAAATTCCCGCGAAAGCGAAAGCTCTTAGGCACAGCTAGTCTCGTATAACTATTTTGAGGTACACCCTCATATTACAAATTATTATTTAAAAAACAATCATTTTATAAACAACGCTTGTAAAACTATACATTTGAAAAACATATGCTTTGTCAAACTCATTCTTTTAAAAATGGATCATTTTACAAACTAATTACTAGACAAATATTGTGTTTCTCCAAATTATCATTTTACAAATAAATTATTTTACTAATTTTTCAATTGGTAAAACAACGTTAGACAAAATATCTTATGGCAAATACATCGTTTGATAAATATTATTTACCAAAACTAGAAGATATGAAGTTTCAAGTTTAAACTCACTGATCCCAAGATTTTCATCGTAGGGTTAGGAACAGAAGTCATTACTCGTCTTTTATTTGTAAATTAACTCACAAATCATATTGTGACATGATTTCAACATGCATCTACCTTTTATTGTGTCATACCGGGTCCCCACCTGGTAACCTGCAACACAGGATCTTTGATACCTAGCGCGGGCACCAGATCTCCACAACGATACTGTCCTTTATGGTATTAAATTTAATTAATGTTTATCACATAGCTATATAATGTAGTCCAAGGCCATTTTTTGTGGAGTAAATAAACAATTTTTAGTTTTTTAATAAAAAAAAGGCTTAACTTTAGAAACGTGCCACCACCGGCGGGGGTTGGGAGTGGGTTTGTATGACCCGCTACAAGTTTTTTTTTTTGCCGGAACCCCCCCCTTTTTTTATATGAACTTTTGAAAATCTTAAAATCTATCTAGTTAGAAAACGAACAGCGGGGTGTGCAGGGGGGCGGCAGCCCCCCCCCTGCACGGGGGGGTCGGGGGGCGGTAGCCCCCCGCAATAAAAAAACTGGTCACACACCCAACTCGGTTAGGTTAGGTTAGGCTGGTGTAAACCACACAAGCGGAGCGAGCGAAGCGAGCGGAGCGTTCGAACTGAGTCAAAAAAGGCTTGGATAGGTTAGGTTTAGATAGGTTTCTAAAGTTTAACCTAAACCTAAATCTTTCGGCCAAAGAAGCTGCCAGCCCTTGATTAATAATTTACCTATAGTAGGTTTGTAAAATGATGTTTTTGTCAAGAGAGTTATTTGATGAAATAAAACTTTATAAAATAAAAGTTTTATACTCGATACATTTGTAGAGTAAAACATTTATATAAAATAAAGTTTGTAAAATGAAACGTTTTTAAAATAACGAGTTTGTAAAATGAAACATTTTTAAAAGGTATAGTTTTTTAAGTGATAGTTTATAAAGTGATGGTTTGTCAAAGGTTGTTTGGTGAAACATTAGTGAACCCTATTTTGAATATCAATCAAATCATAGTAGATTAGATTCATTAGTATAATGAGGAACTTTTCAAAGAAATCACCAAGTTATTTGTTAACCGTTGAATCTGACAATATGCACTAACAATACCTATTAAGATGAAGGCCTCTAGAGGCCAAGACTCGTATGCGCTATCTGCGGTCCATACATCGTCGAACACATAGCTCCCTATAGCGAATTGATCATTGAGCAACACAGACAAAACGAGCGTAGAGGCCCATGTTGCTTTATGGAATTGATAGACGACGTAGAACCTATAGAAACCTAACCTGCACAGGCTATCCATTTACCCTATCACATGACCAGACAAAACCGGACAGCCTCAACGGACATGTCGGACATAGCATGATTTATACTGCACGAATCGCAACTTGCACTCGTGCTCACACATAGGTATCAAACGTCACTGTTCAATTTCCAATTTAATTAAAATTCGGCTGATGAAGCCGAATTTCAGCTTGATAGTAATTATAACACGGATGCAACTTTAAATAGGTGTAACGAATCAAATTTTAATATAGGGATTTGCAAATAGGTGACGAGTTAACTTTATGACCATTCAAAAGCTAATATGCAACAGTTAAGTATATTAAAATCTCTCTTTTTTGCACAGTTTAATTTATATTCCCCAGCCTAGTATGCACTAGGGAAGGGAGTCAAAACCATACGGAGATTTTAATGCAAGATTCTAAAACTTAAGTAGGTATAAAGTGGAGTCGACGCTGAGTACTAGAATGTTATCAAGAGAGCAATTATATGACAACGTGACCTCATTTTACGGGTGCAAGGAGTAAAGGATTCTTCGCAACTTGATTACTGATCAAATCTTAAGTAAACTCTAGATACTCTTTTAAAAGTATACATATTACTGATACTATATACATATTCATTTAAAAGCACTCTAATCAACACAGAATGATCCAACTTTCATCAAACATAAAATAAAAGCTATCTCCATTTGGATCAGTATATGCTAGTAGCTACGACCAAGAATCTCGGAATAAAGCAAGTATTTTCTGAAATAACATTTTTGGAACAATATTCTATTGACAGGAAAGTCGGGACGAATCCAACTAACTCAAATTCAACGGGGTTGCATTGATTTATTGAAGAAGGTCTTTCCTATTGGAGTAGACGACTACCAGTTAACTCTTGTAAAAGCAAAACAATATAAAGTTTTTAAATTAAAAGCAGACAGAATGTAGTATCAATAAATATATCCAGACAGTATACACACCAGAGACAAGGAGATATCCCGATTTTTCGTCCATATAAAAATACCGTCCGGTGCAGCGCAGTCGGCCAAAAAAATAAGAAAGTTCTCGAAACAGAACAACGTACATCCCTAATTCCACATACGGATTCGGATAGCACTGGCAACTCCGTACTCTGGTCTAATCCAATCGGATGTCCTGATTTGAATATCGAAGCGTCCGGTTCTATTTAAATCCAATGGAGTGGATTTTGTTTGAAACTCGATGCTCGCTATTGGTTCGTGTTAGGCGTTTGACAGTGATTTGCGGCCATTTGCATATTGGTTGTTTGAACAGGACAACTGAATTTTGCTTAGCAATATTTCTTCAGGTTTCGTTCAGATTTTGTCCTAGTCGACCTAACTAAAGTTACATGACTGAAAGTCCATCTCATGACGATAATGTGGGCCGTTTGATAGTCCATTAATTTATTTATGCCACGTTCGAAACAACTGGTAACTAATCCGGTGATTCCTTAACCAAATGCAAGCTCCGAAGTTATGTATACGCCGTGGAGCCGTGGTTTTGAGTTAAATTCAAACAACCCGATACAGATGTAGCTAAAACATGACAAACAACTAATGCTCCATATTAAATTTCACAAAGCATTGTTTAACATTTGAAGCCGTTAATTTAATTTGACAAAAACAAAATGGCCCCAGCTTTGGCAGAGGTTCAAGGAGGTCGTCTTTTGTTTAATGTAATTACGAGGAAATATTGACATTACAACTGTTACGTAAGGCTATTAATATTTACATTTCTATGGATGTAATAAAACAATAATAGAAACCAAACCAAAACGTGAATTTTGTATATTTTTCGCTGGGATTTTCGAGATAGATAAAAAGCAGCTGCTCTATTCAATCTTTAACTTAATTACATTGGTCATTATTTTTGATACTTTTTTTATTCAGTCATATTGTCCCACTGCTGGGCAAAAAACATATATTTTTAACCCCCCCAGACACCCGGAGTAGACACCTCTGACGCAGACGAACAAGGAGACCTGGCCCCAAATAAAATGGAAGAAGAGGTGGACGAAGAAAAAGAAGAATTTATTCTTTCTCTTGAAAGGTTTAATTTTGTTGTGTAAATGTATAAGTTTAAAGTTACTAGCGATTCTGTTGGTAAGTAAACTTCATATATTGTATCATCATTTACTGCTATAAACTCAAAGCTCCATGTGGTTTCACTTGACGTATCGCCTGTACTCCTAACTGGCTTAGCACCGTTGTTTGTATAAGCTACTTGTGGCTAAGCAAAAAACAGTTAAGTCGCACAAAGTACTATAAGCCGGCGAGGGCCGGAGTGTTTTTGTGTGTCTCGAACTTTGTCCGATTAATGAAGATGACTTTTAATAGGTTTAAACCGTATTATACCCTTATGGTACTTTACCACCAGTTTTTTTAAAAGTTCTATTAGATTTTCTAAGTCGCTATTTAACTATAGTTGCAAGACCGAAGCAAAATGACGACGTAAAGTGTGGACAAACCAAGGCTTGGTTTTGGGTGTTTTGCTAAGGCTTGGAGATTCACTTCGCTGAATAGTAAATAGCTGTAGAAAGAAATCTTGTAGACGAAGAATACGAAAATGAATCGGAATATTTAGACAGCGCAATAAAAGCTTCGTCGAGCTAAGGACGTGAGTATGATAGAAATTGATTTGCTAATCGCTAACCTTCACTAGTTGCAGAGGCACAAGAAGAAATTGTTGGTTGTTTGAAATGTTGGTTAAATACCAGAAAGTGAGACCGATGATTATGTGACGAGACTCAACAAACACGATCTGAAAGTTAGAATAAGAAGTCTAGTTAGCCTGAAGCCGACGACAAGAGAAGAGAGAAGTTTAAGAGTGGTGTAGCCCATTCTTTATATCAACACTTTAACACTTGTAAACTGGTGTGGCAATTTATGTAACTATCGATCGGTTCATCACTCCACGGCTACGGTCATGGTTCGGCCACTTGCTGCCAGTGAAGAAGAAACATCTTGATCACACCTGCATTTTGGTTGATGATTATCAGCTAGTGTGTGAAATGGAAAAAGCAACAGCAAACCACTCCATTAACATTGCCAAGATAAGTCGTTGTGTGTTTCATTCGACATAATGACCATGACCCTCAGTCATGAGGAATACGACTAAAGGAGAGGGAGATAGCGCCCCGTGTAAATGGGACCCTTCAAGCATTACAACCGAGGGAATATTCCCTCAGTTTAGTTCAGATCAGCATCTGACGAGACTCAAACAAACAGGACTTGAATTAAAAGTTAGAATTAGAAGTACTAGCAAAGCCTGAAAGGCCGAAAAGAGAAGTGATAGAGTGGTGTAGTCCAGGCTTTATATCAACACTTAAAACGCCCGTGTTGTCACGCCCGGCGGAAATTGACTCGGGCGGTTCGCGCCGGCCGGATGATACATTCGATCGTTGGACACAAAAGGACGAGAATCCTGAACGTGTGCCGTAGAAAACTTCATCGGAGGATCGATTGGGTGGTTTTTACCCCTGACGCAAACGAAGTGTTACTGGTTCGGCATGAGAATCTGTTCGAATATGACAAAGCGCGGTACGCACCCACTAATCTAGCTGTATTTCTACTCAACGCCCTGGTTGCTCAATTACCATATGTGGATATTTTTAACTCTAATTTAAGACGATTTATTAATGTTCGTATACTTTATTTATCATAATGTAACTTTAGCTCACTGCACGCCTTGGGCACCTGTCAGTGCAGTGACTTCCTAATTTTAAAGATATAAATAAGCTGTAGTAAGTAAAACTGATGAACCGATTTGAGTTTGATTTTATTAATCGATTGACTCGTTTGTTAAAATAAAGCTATCATATGGAGTAATTCTTCGTGTCCTCAGTGATGGATATCACGTTAGTAAAGGATTTATTTCTGTGGTGACCATTATGTTAGAAACAAGCGGACACTAGCCCCGAATTACATGAAAGTATTTTCATAACCTAAAAATAAAATTATCCTTGATGTTTTGTCCAATTCTCTGGGACTAGGCGACATAAATCACAGGCGAGGCCTTTGTCCAGCAGTGGACGTCTTTTGGCTGAGAGAGAGAGAGAGGCGAAATAAATCACATGAGTCCAAACTCAAGATCTTTACGGATCGTACAGTATAGATTCATAAACTCTGCCCATACTCGTAGGAAATAGGCAGATGGTGAAATTTCGGAGACGGTATACAAACCGCATACAATGCAGCATATACTTACTATATATATAACTACATACATATAGTATATCGTAACATGTCGTCACGTCGTCGTCCGGTTATTGTGGTTGGTTCGGCGCGTGTTAACACGACGTTTTAGACGTTAACACGTAACATAGCTATAATATCTACGAATCACACTTCACGCTAATATGTGTCATTCCACGGGAAAAGGTACCTTATGGCCGTTGGCACTTACGACATTGTGCTTATAATGAACTAAATAAATTCATATGATTTCTATTTCTAATCGACTTAAGCGCCAACGACCATAAGGTAGCTTTTCCCGTGGAATGACACATATATCAATGGGAGTGAAAAATGGATTAGAGTTTTTGAGTTTGTTACTCAATCAAACAAAATCTTCTGGACAGATTTGGGTGAAATTTGGTACACTGGTAAAAATACCGGTATTGCACATAGGGTATATTTTATCCTGAAATTCCCACGGGAGCGAAGCCCCGGGGCGCAGCTAGTAAATGTATATTTATTTAATCTCCACTTACGCGAAAGCTTCGTTCCGTCGTGATAAAGTCACAAAAATCTTACCTGAAACAAAAAAAAAATTAATGCTTATAAATTTATATATTCTCCTTAATCTTATTACATAGGTAAATGTGTCTATTGGATTATATGTAGAGAAAAATAATAAAGGTACTTTTAAACGTGTATTGTAGTTATTTTCTCTATTATAGGTTTTGATTGCTGTCTGAAATCGCAAAAAATGCTAAAAATCGACACATTTACAGAAATATCTCCTGATTGCATTGACGTATAATTTTGATTATTTTTTACCGTAATTTGGTACCGGTACCAAATAGTAGCAAGCCCTGGTATAACTTAAAAAATGTATGTTATTTAAAAGTCCAGCAACACTAATAATAGTAATTAAAATTAAATTATTATTATTACGTCTATATTTTATGAGTTAATTATATATCGCGTTGCACTTTATCGCACCACCTTACTACTCTGTTTGGTCTAATGGTTGACTGGTAGAGAATGCCTTATGGCGTTAAGTCCACCATCTGTACATATTTTTTTTTTTAAATTTGTGCAATAATGTTTTAAGTAAATAAATAAATAACACTAGATTATTCTACGAAAGCTCTTGTGATACTAATCTCGAGCTTTAAGCGTTCCGAGCTTAATCTGCGTGCACCGGCAGCTTTCTGCCGGCTAATTTATGACGGTTCACCGTCTAGAGAGCTTTATATTATACAAAAGTAAAAAGTTAAAAAAACCTAAGATTTTAAAAAATAATGACGTTGACGACCCGGGGGAAAGTAAAGCTTACGCAGTAATTATTATAATTTGTGATACAGCTTTCAAGTCCAACCAAGTTGAAAAAATTGTAAGAATGTCACAGCGATACATCAATCAATATACAATTCTTCCGTTGCCGAGCGACTGACAGACAATGCACAGTCAAAACTACTGGACGTAGGAAGCTGAAATTTGTCATGTAGGGTCCTTAGGGAGTGTAGGGGAGCACTAAGAGAGGATTTCCCGAAATTCCCTCGGGAACAAAGTCCCGTGCCCATTCTAGTTCAGGACAAGCATTTTGCCTAGTGTGGGGCCTAGGGTTGCCAGGTCGCCAAACCTAATAGCCGGACAGACCAGCCAGTTTGGCCGGACATTTACGTAGAAAGGCCGGACACCCTACATTATTGAGGATTTTGTCTTAGGCACGTGAGGATTTTGCCTTAGGCCCGACAAAAAAATTGTATGTAAAATCAAGCTTTTTGATTATTACCGACAGTCGACTCTCGTGGCCTGCGCTCGGCCACGCTTGTTTGCGAAATGTTAAAAGTAGAGCCAGACAGGCCGGACACCGTTCATTTTGGCCGGACAAGCAATCAAAAAGCCTACCTATGTCCGGCTTTATCCGGACGCCTGGCAACCCTGGTGGCGCCAATGTTAATCTTTAATTTTAATCTTTCCATATCTTCGTCATGTTGACCTTAAAATGTATGTACGTTTTTGTCTAAATAAATATATTTGTATATGTATTATTTGTATTTGTATTAGTTCGCGCATAAAAAGTAAAGAAAAATATTCTAACTTATTATCATTGTTTTATCGTCACCGTCTTAAACTGAGCTAAGTACAGTCGACCTACTCAGCACGGACCTAAAGTAGCAGTGATTGTGCTGTCGACTGTAGGCCATTAATATAGCTAATCCAGTTAGGAGTTCATTAGAGAATCCTGCAAAATGTTACTTTCCTTTGTAGCTCTCTCACTGCCATTTGCAATTAGCTTTAGATTTGCTGATTATATATTCACTAGCGTTTGCCCGCGGTTTCACCCGCGTGAATTTCCCACTGGAACAGTGTTTTTTGCCGGGATGAAAGGTACCCTATGTCCTTATCAGTACTTCTACCTATGTGTATGCGAAATTTCAGGAAGATTGGTTCAGCAAATAAAGCGTGAAGAGGTAACAAACAAAGAACTCACTTTCGTATTTTTTATAACTAGCCTGTGCCCGCGACTTCGTCCGCGCATTTCTCAGGTTCTAAGCGACGTATCTAGATGAAGCTTACACCAGATTTTAAGTTAGATCTTCTTTAGTACAACAGTGAAAACCGCATCAAATTTGGTCCAGTAGTTTTTGTGTGATGCGCGTACAAACATACAGACAGACAGAAAGCCAGACAAATATTCTAAAAAAAAATAATTTTGCCTTCTATTGGCTCTATAAAGACCCCTCATAGTTTTTTTTTAAATATCTGTTATGTACAGACACAGACCAGTTACAGTTTTATTATATGTATTGATTGATATTGATATTAGTTAGGATAGTGAGGATTAGGATATTTAAATGTTGTACGTAATTTAAGATTTTTTAAATTCTTTTGGTGACGGAAAGAAAAATGTGGAGAAAAATTCTGGGAAGAGAAAAATTAAAACGCTTATTTATCTGAGACTAAGAGTCACTTCGGGTCGCTGCGCCAGCTTAGTTACTTATCAATATCAAAACAATTTTTATTTTCTTACTAATCAGTTTTAATTGGTACAAAGGTAGAAATAAAAAATGAGTAGGAAAAATCCGCGATCGCCAACCCGCCTGCCAAGCGTGGCGATTACGGCAAAACCCTCCATGGATGAAATCCTTGGGGAGGCCTTTGTCCAGCAGTGGACGTCTTTCGGCTGAGAGAAGAAGAAGAAGAAGAAGGAAAAATCCGAATAAATCTATCCATACATGATCCATACATATATAATACTAGCTTTTGCCCGCGGCTTCGCCCGCGTGAATTTCCCACGGGAACAGTGCTTTTTCCCGGGATAAAAAGTAGCCTATGTGCTATTCCAGGTCATTATCTACCTCTGTACCAAATTTCATCGAAATCCGTCCAGTAGATTTTACGTGATTGAGTAACAAACATCCTCACAAACTCACAAATTCACAAACTCACAAACTCACAAACTCACATCCAAACATTCGCATTTATAATATTAGTATGGATTCCGTTACTAAGTGCCTGACAGACAACGCACAGCCAAAACTACTTGACGTAGGAAGCTGAAATTTGGCATGTAGGGAACTTACAGGGATTGTAGGGTACTAAGAGAGGTTTTCTCGAAATTCCCACGGGAACAACGTCCCGGTTCCATGCTAATCCTAATCGTAACTAATATTATAAATGCGAAAGTGAGTTTGTTTGTTCTGATAAAGCTGTTCACGCTTCATCTACTGAACCAATTTTCCTGAAATTTTGCATACACATAGTTAGAAGTACGGAGAAGGACATAGGGTACCTTTCATCCCGGGAAAAAGCACTGTTCCCGTGGGAAATTCACGCGGGCGAAAGCTAGTACGAATATAAAAAAGCAGAGTTAGTATGAACATGCTTCTTTCTGGAATCTGGAACTACCAATTTGAAAATTTCTACCTGTGTATGATAGCCACATTTATAAACAAGGCTAGTCTACCCAGATTCCCGAAATTCCCACCGGAGCGAAGACACGAGGCTAGTACTCTTACCGGGTAACCTACACACGGCACTGGGCCACACAATAATCAGAGACAATGGGCGTCCACACATTAACTGGATAATAAATCTCTGAGTCCGGAGACAGAGACATGCCTGTGTTAGGGCGCGTTCATATTGTTGACAGTATTTTTTATTTATTTAAACTTTATTGTAAACACATACAAAAGTAAAGTACAAAAGGTGGACTTAATGCTAAAAGCATTGTCTGACAGTCAAACCTTACGGTTGAGCAGAGAGTTCATGTCATGAGTATTATCAGTTATCAACTTAACATACATGCTATAGGTAACGGATCGTCTGCCACTTTCACAGCCTCATCGGTGGTCGCCATCAGGTCATCCCGTGTGCAGGCACAGGGGGCAGGACAACAGGTGCTCCGTGGTTTGGGGAGAGACACCACACTCGCACACATTTTGTGATTAGGTATAAACCCCCACCTAGCCAGGTTGTCCTTACACCGGCCCACTTGGGTTCGCAGCCTATTGAGCGTCTTCCAAGTAGGCCAAGGCAGATCATGGCCAGGGGTTAATTCCTCTCGCGGGGTGACAAAGTTGGCTACAGCGTGGTCTCTCTCCCAAAGTTTGGATCTATCGATCGTCATCAGATGATGATGACGTAAGGAAATTCCTTTACTACTCATCATCTATTTCGGTACTCATCATCGCTTTTGTCGGTGGAGCATCCTCCATTTGCATCGATCTTCTGCCATCTATTTAACCTTCCTATACCACACAAACCTTGCCTTTTTTTATTTGGTATATAAATGCCCTTCTTGGCTTTCCTTTCCCTCTCCTTACCTCCTAGCTTCCTTTACAATCCACTATTTTCAGTCAAACTCACAACCATTCCCAACACTTTTACATCATGATTAAAACACATCTCATCCATCTCTTTTCCACACATGAGGAGGCGAAAAGTGTACAAAACGACACCGGAAAAAGCCTAAGGCAAAAGCTACTTCTACTACTATCCGGGCTGAGTGACCCAAAGTGAGTCTTGGCCTCCAACACAAGAGCACGTCAGCGTCTCCGGTCCAACTTGCAGCTCGCGCAGGTCAGGCAAAAATAAGTCCATTAATTAATAAAACTTTTTTCCAAAAAAAATGAACCGACTTCCATTATAAAACTTAAAATCATGAAATAACAACAAAGAAAAATGTATTAGCATTCTACCTACTGAATGTGGTGAAGTCGGTGCCAAGTGCAGGAGTAAGGGTGTTATGTAATTGTTTAGCTAGGTATTATATACATGATTCTAATATTAACTTAGATTATTTAATATTCAATTTGGCACCGACTTCACCTCATTCAGTAGGTAGAATGCTAATACATTTTTCTTTGTTGTTATTTCATGATTTTAAGTTTTATAATGGAAGTCGGTTCATTTTTTTTGGAAAAAAGTTTTATTTTATCATTTTTAGTTTAATAAAAACTTTTCTTTCACTGGCCGAAAATAAAGAATTAAGAATTCGATACTTTTTTATGTCTAAGTAAGTAAGTTTGATTTGAAATGTCACAACATGTCAAATTGTCTATTATTTTGGCACAAAAACAGACCGAGAGCCCGTGACGACCAAACCTTCCTTATTTTAAAAATGCTGAATGTTTCTCTGCGTGGTATATACGGGTAAAAAATATTAGCGATTAGGTATGAAGTTTGGATCTTAGTTGCTTATGCAGGTAATATGAATAGTTAGAATGATTTTTATATGTAAAAAGCAACCTTTGGGCCTCCCAAAGTAATATTAAATTAAGCTTTTATTATAAAACAAATATAACTATAATTTAGTAAGGTTACAATATCTAGCAGGGGTTTATATCTGCACCAATTGCCTGGTAATGGATGGCGTGATTTCTAATATTATTAGGAATAAAATCTTTAAAAAACTTTACTTTGAGGAAATTGAGTTATCACTTCAAATGTTATTGCTACAAGTAATCTGCCTAAGTAATCATGAACCAACTTTTATAATCGCTAATCGCTATTTCTATGTTGGGGACATACACAGAAAATCTTGAGTTTTAATAAAATAAGGAAGGGCATGCTGTCGCGGGCTTTTGCTCTATAATGCAATGTTGGTATTTTTATATTTTGTTAGGTATCTTTGAAATTACCGAACAGATTCTGACGTGGTTAAAATGGGACCAACTTGGGAATACACCATTACTAATAAAAAAACAATTTTGGAAATCAGTCCACAAATGGCGGAGAAATCGGCGAACATACATAAAAAAAAAACATACATACATCGAAACATATAACCTCCTCCTTTTTTGGGAAGTCGGTTGATAAAATACACGTTCAATATCCAGTGTAAACTGCCCTCTACTAGATAAAATCGGACATTAGCCTAATCTAAGGGCTCGGAGCGTAGGTGCCACCAAATTTATGCGTTCCCGTCTCGCCACGATTCCGGTACGTTTCCGACGCGTGCGGCTGACCGCGGTCCGTTAAATTGACCCATTATAATTTAATTAACTGCTGTTTATAGTAGTTAATTTTAACTACTACACACAGCCACATGAGTAGTTAAAAGGGTATATTAATCTGTAATACAGCAGTTTTTGACGCAATCTCTCTTCTTTCTCATTTGGTAGGTTATTTAATTTGTTCGTGACGTATTTCGATACCTTTAAATATCTCTCACCAATGGTCCTTCTAGCCGGATCACAACCTCAAATAAAATATGCGATGTACCGTCTTCAATTGTAATTAAGTTGGGTATTTGACGAACTCTGTATTATATCTCATTAAATAGGCCAAATTACTTTATTCGTAACGTATTTCAAACTCTTTTCTCGAATTCCTAAATGGTCCTTCCAGCCGGATCACAACCTGAAATAAAACATGCGAAGTGCCGTCTTCAAATTAAATTTACTTCCCTCCTTAAGTTCACAGGAACTATTTGCTAACTGGAAACCAGATTTACATTTGACCCAAACAGTGCAAATAAAACCCCAATACACTTACGTGGGGCTATTTGTACCTTCCTTCCTTTATAGTAGTTTACCCCTTAGAGTTTATGTGTAGAGCGCGGGCAGATGTTACGGCGATATTTTATGTTATTTATATTTTGTTCCTTTAAGATTAAAGGAACAAAATATAAATAACATAAAATATCGCCGTAACATCTGCCCGCGTACATATAATAAAACAGTAAAAATGTTTTGTCTGTACATTTAGTATTTTTGACTGAAATGGATAGAGGGACACTAAAAAAGAATAATAGAAAGCAAAAAAATTTTTTTTAAATTTTTTTGTCTGTCTGTTTGTCTGTATGTATGATCACGCTAATCTCCGAAAGTACTGAACCGATTTGAATAAAACTTTTTTTGTTGTATAGCTATTAAGCCAAGGCAACATTTATAATTGATTTTGAAAACTTGGTGCAGAACCAAAACAGAACAGTTAAATTAAGATATATGAAAATGGTGCCTTAACAAAAGTCGTTCAACCTGATGAGCATTTTCTGCTGACGTATAAAAATTTAATATCTGGAAACTTCGGATGAATAACTCCAAGAGACCAGCTACACTATAACATATATGGAAATAGCGCCTTAGTAAAAGTCGTTCAACCTGATGAGCATTTTCTGCTGACGTATAAAAATTGAAGATCTGGAACATCTGATGAAAAGCTCCAAGAGAGATTTTTCATCTAAGCGAAACTCACGCGGGCCAAGCCGCGGGCGACAGCTAGTTGTTTTAAAAATTCACATTTACATTCACATACAAAGCGATTTTGATGGGCATAGAGATGTTGAAAAACCCAAGGTCTAACATAAGCTACTTAAAAAATCAAGCGGCAGCAGGCAGAAAACAGGGGTGAATATTAATACGGAAACACACATGATACTTTTACAGCTAGTATTAGTAGTATTAGTACAATTTCGATGCCCGCAAATATTAGCAAATATATATTATGTAAGTATATAACATGTTTATCGAGTCCATATCACATGCAAAGGTGGCATCCGACGCGACATTTGCCAAGCGTGAATCTAGTTTCTGATAGTTCGATTGCGGTGTCAAAGGTTACTTGATACATGCGGTTCAAACTGGTAACTGGAAACTGCAGAGGTCACCAATCTAAATCTATATATAATTGGATGCTCACTGACTGACTGATTGGGATATTAATGCAGAGACCAAACAGCTGAACGTAGAAGCTTCACAAACAGTTGCATGATCATGTGAAATTTGGCAGAGGGTTATGTCTGTAAGTGGTTAAATGCTCTAGATGCCTTTAGAGGCATCTACGAGTGACAGGAAAGCTGAAATGATGTGCGATTTACGACAAAAATACCTAACGAGGTTGCCAGTAGATGGGGATGCCTGTAAATGGCCTCTCCCGTTGATTAAAAGCTCTAAGCCTAAACGCATCTGACATGTCTTAGGAAGAATGAAATTATGATAAAAATGAAGAGCGACTTAGACAAAAATGCCTAATTAAGTTGCCGGCAGAGGGAATACCTGTAGATGGCCTCTTGTTGGTTATATATTCTAAGTCTAAGGGTATCTGGCATGACTTAGGAAAGCTAATGATGATAAAAATGATGCGCGACTTACGACAAAAATACCTAATTGAGATTCCAAGTCTCAGCCGTTTTCCTTTAAGGATCCACATCGTTTCGCAGTTAATTAGCCAGCCAGATTTATTCTATGAATATTTATCGATGTTTGCATTAATATGAATTCGTTTCGGCTCATTAGGTATTCGCTCTCCGAGCTCACTCAATGAGCGGGATTAGCCGAGATTTGAAAGAAACCGCTCGGGAATACAAATGTGCTTATATAAGGTTGTTTTTAGCTCATTACGGGATTTGATTGAAATAACTACGAGGTAATTAGAATAATATTAGCTCCACCCGGAGAAGTTTCAGGATAAAAAGTACCCCATGAGCTATTCCCGGTATTTTTTTGCCGTGTTCTTTCATCAAATCCGTCAAGTAGATGTTGCGTGATTGAGTTACAAAATTAGTGAGATTACCTTAGTGCTTCTACTTTCAGCAAACTTAGTAATATAATATGATATTAGTACCCTAAGAGTACCGAAAAAGCCAAAAAAGGCTACCAACCATCCATTAAAGTCAAAGTCAAAATTTTTATTGAAACGCTTAAGCACTTTATACCAAGTTTTGAAAAGGACTACGTCTTCGCATTAAGCTCTTACAATGGCAAATTTTATGCTAATGGTCGAAATTCAAAAAGTTGACGGTGAAAATTCTATCTCCATTGCGACAGTAACGAAGACAATAGTAGAAGAAAAATGTTTCTTCGAGAAATATCCCTTTACGAAATATTTCTGCACGCTTGAAGTGTTGTTTTTTTACTTTTTGGGGTTTCTTAGTCAACAAATTTCTGGAATATCACAATGTCCGAGATGGTGCTGCTATCAGCGGAGGTCCCGGGTTCGATTCCCGGTCAGGTCAAAATGGAAAATGATCTTTTACAGATTGGCCTGGGTCTTGGATGTTTATCTATATAAATGTATTTGTCATAAAATATAGTATCGTTGAGTTAGTATCCCATAACACAAGTTTCGAACTTACTTTGACTCAATTTGTGTGATTTGTCCGTATATATTTATTTATTTATTATTTATTTATTTATAAGTGAGAGGCTCAACAAAAAGTTTGCAGGTATTGTCGTTGTTTCAACGGTTTCTTATCCTAAAATGTATATTAGCTCATTCCTTGCTGAAGAAGCAATATTAGCATTTATATCAAAGGAATAGCCGTGCTATTATCCCCAACTTACAAATAATGAAGCATAATGCTCAATTCCAAGCATACAAAGCTTTCAATAAGTTGCCTAAAGAGATTAAGCAGACGGAAGGTCTTAAACTGTTTAAGGAAAAATTAAAATCATATTTATTAGAAAAAAATTATTACTCTATTGACGAATATTACGATAAATAAATGATAAATTGATAAATCTTATTTCGGACTTGTCCATATTTTTTTTATTATTATTATTATTATTTTTTATGACATCCCATGACGTTTTCTTTTTTCTTTAATTTCGATTCAATGTATTGTTGTTAATCTAATGTAATGTTTTATTGTTAATATCTATATATATAAAAGAACAAGGGTGTCTGATAAATCAACGCCCAGCCTAAACCATAAAAGCTATAAACTTGAAATTTGGACCGAAGTTTTATGTTAATACGTAGTGCTCAGATAAGAAAGGATTTTTCAAAATTAGACCCCTAAGGGGGTTAAAATAGAGGGCAAAATTTGTATGAAAAAAAATTAAAATCTTTACTGATTTACTTGAAACTTGGCAAGAATGCTTCTCAACTAAAATAACCAATGGCGTGTTTCAGCGTTTTTTGAAATTCAACCTCTAAAGGGGTAAAAAAGGGGAGGTAAACTAATTTATCATCACAAAACCGAAACTATAAAAGCTATAAACGTGAAATTTGGTTAGTGTCTTCATTATACAATATACTGCCCACATAAGAAAGGGTTGTTCACAATTTCAACCCTTACAGCCCAAAAAAAGGGGTGAATTTGCGTACCTTTAGACAAATCCCATTTGAAATTTCGCCAGTCACAAACAATGCATGTTGGCCTATCGGTAGTAGGCCGCGTATTGTTTTTTTAAGTACAGGGTTCGAATCCTGCCTGATGTGACTTTTTTTTTCCAATTTTTTTGCGTTTTGTATTAGTTTTTTTGAATTCTATATTTTTTTAAATATTTTAGTAAAGAAATATTTCAAGAAAGTAGCTGGAAGTAGCTGGATCGAATCCTGCCACTAACAATAATTTTCTGTTTTCGTTTTTTATTTGTTTTCTAGAATTATTTTCTTACTTTTTTTTTAATTTTGAAAAGAAACGAATAAATTCATTTGCAAATTTATTTCCGGTCATCCGGTGCCAAGAAAAATATCCAATAGATGGCGTTGATAAAATGAGAAATGTAAGCTGAAATTATTTCTCAATATTTTCAATAGATGGCGCTGCGCCATTTTGGTGATTACTTCGCGCTTATTTAACAGCATAAAGGGGTTGTGGTTATATAATAATAAAACAGTAAAGATATTTTGTCTGTACAGTACATTTAGTATTTTTGACTGAAATGGATAGAGGGACACTTAAAAAGAATAACAGAAAGCAGAAACATTTTTTTGGAATTTTTTGTCTGTCTGTCTGTCCGTCTGTATATGTATGTACGCGTTTCACGCAATATCTGCTGGACGGATTTGAATGAAACTTTTTTGTTGTATAGCAATTAAGCCTGGGCAACATATAGGCTATAAGTGATTTTGAAAACTGGAACACCTGATGAAGAACCTTAACAGAACAGCTAAACTATAAGAAATATGGAAATGGTACCTTTGGAAAAGTTTATCAATCTGACGAGCATTTTCTGTTGACGTATAAAAATCGAAGATCAGGATCATCTGATGAAGAATTCCAAGGGACCAGCTACACTATTACATATATGTAAATGGCGCCTTAGCAAAAGTCGTTTAACCTGATGAGCATTTTCTGCTGACGTATAAAAATTTAAGTTTATGCAACATCTGATGAAGAACTCCAAGAGACCAGCTACTCTATAAAAAATGGAAATGGGGCCTTAGCAAAAGTCGTTCAACCTGATGAGCATTTTCTACTGACGTATAAATAGACAGGACACGGGATAGGATAAAGAGGGACCCGGGGTGGGAGTGGTGGTACACGAGAAATTGTAGATAACGAGCAGACGAAGATCGTTTATTGAATGAAATATCACTTTTGATTCATTTTAACACCGCGACTGTACTACGAGTACCTAATATATTCCCGCGGGACACGGGATAACCAAATAGCTGAAATTTTGAGTACTGGAGTTTAGGTTACTACAGTTTGGAACACAAAAAGATTTTTCATCTAAGGAAACTCACGCGGGCGAAGCCGCGGGCAGCAGCTAGTTAGTTAATAAATGAATAGTAGTAAGTATTAATAATGTAATTGAATTCATACACAATGTTTATTGTTTTTTGAATAAATGAATATATAAATATAAATAGACAAGGTTAGAAGAGCATTTATTGACCAGTAAGAAGGCAAGACTCGTGTCGTATAGTGAGGTTAAATGGATAGCTGAAGATAGAAAGGCATGGAAGATATACCACCGATAATAAAAATGACTTAAAGTAAAATCTTTTATTAACACTCATTCAGATGGTTAAAACGCCTAATGTTCACAGTCTAGACTAGCCAATGCTTGCAATTCTTCTCGACTTACCATAAAATAAGATCTCTCCGCCTCCGTAACAAATGAGGACATGAGAAACAAAATAAGGATAGTACAAAAATATCAACTCATAAACAAGATCTATTAGCAAATTCATATGCTTATGCCAACAATAAAGCATTTGACGTGGCTACATATTCGTCAAAAATCATGACTTTACCCGATGTATAGCCATTTCAATTCGAGACATACATAAACTGGGTAGATAGGGCCAAGAATCGTAAGACTTGGAAGCTTAGCTTTTGTCATAGGATAGGCTGTCACTATATTTTGATCTCCATTTCACCAATAAGGAATCATATTATGAAATAACTGCCTCGGCTTACTTTATTTTCCATTCAGCACTTTCCGATACTTCCATGTTTTAAGGCGAGAATAAATCAATTCGGACTTGTCAAGCAATCATTTCAGCTCCGTCGGAACTATATTCTGATTTATTAACGCTGCGGCCGCAAGATAAATTGTTTGAATAAACGCAGCTTCAGAAACCTCAGATATTATAAGTTTAAGAAAAAGTATTTCAAAAAAAATATGCGTTTAATACAGTCAGATAAAGCGCTTTTCATCATCATTCCTAATGCGCACAGCGAAGCATTGGAACTCCCTGCCTGCGTCTGTGTTCCCGAGCACCTACAACCTGACTCTCTTCAAAACCAGAGTGAATAGGCTGCCTCTGGTGAAGCTCGCTACACCGTAAACCTTATCTCTGTCCTCGGGCAAGATTGTGGTCAAGAGCAAACCCTTTACCTTTACCCATCTTTAATTAAAAAAATAAATAAACATCTGACTGTCTCACAGAATCCTAACTCAGGAGGGTCAGGAAGTACACTGCATGAATCTGAATGTGGTAATAGTGGCAATGTGCAATATGGTAGGATTGTTGGGTTGTGCTGTTATCCGTACAAGCAATAATGCACGTAAGAGTTTTGTGCCTTCATTCAAAAAGCAACAGTTTACTTCAAAATTTAACAATGACCCGTGTAAGATTTTATTACACGCAGATACTGAGCACAACAAAACAAAATAAGAGATTGCAAAATGGACTCTGGTAATTGATAAAAAAGACGTTTATCAAAGTCTAGGGGTCCATTCAGGAGATTTGAAACAAAATTATGACACTCATTCACTCTATTTATCTAATTTGACGACCTCCGTGGCCTAACGGTCATCACGCCGGACTGCCACACCCGGAGGTCCTGATGGAGGAGGGTTCGATCCCCGGTCGGGTCAAGATGAAAATTATCTTTTTCAGATTGACCTGGGTCTTGGATGTTTATCTATATAAAATATAGTATCGTTGAGTTAGTATCCCATAACACAAGTCTCGAACTTACTTTGGGACATTACTCAATCTGTGTGATTTGTCCGTATTCAATGACATCATTGGAGAGTAGGACTACATTATGACGTGTCAAGTAGTAGTCATACCATTCATATCTAATCATATCTTCGTTGATAAACATAAACGCCGAGTCACTGATAGTTAAGGCTAATGACGGGAAAATGTTATATAACAATTGCTAAATACTAATAACATGTGTTTAGGCATCGCGTACAAGTTAAAGAGGGTAACAGATGTGGTATTTCATGTCGTGTTTATACTATGGCCCAACGTAGTAATTTATGTACAATGCTTGGTTTTAACGTGACCTATGTGATGATATAAGACAAAACTACGCAATGTATGTATGTGTCGATAACCCTTAACGTTGGGCCAATATGTATGCGATTGAAAATACAAGATAATACCGCAGAACTCACACTTTTGACACAATTTAATTAATTCCCTTTTACGTAGCAAGAATTAGCTATCTGATTTACGGAAATTGCTACTCTCTCAAAATGATATTTTTTATAACGACTATACTGGGTTTTCATCTCTTTACTTTAGGTGGGTCGTAAGTATGATTGTTTACCTGCCTGCTAGTGTGTACAAATTGATACACTTAACGATTTCTAAAAAATCTTATATATTATTATTAAATCTTAATTATTATTTAATAAAGTATAGAATGCTCGAAAACTGAAGCAAAAAGAAAGCGCACTTTGCTATATTTGTAAATTAAAGTCTCGAGTTTGTTAATTATTTCTTGCTAAAAATATATCTGTCCGTGACTACCTGTTTTTGGAAACGCTAAATTTGCTTCAGAATTGGCATAATATTTGTATGGGCACAAAAAGTTAATTACATACACGATTTATCCTTATGTCGTAAAATGTCCATAATACAGAATTATACATCATATAAGTGTTATATTTTTTAATCTGACTAAGGCCAAAATTTGATTCTGTATTCGTCATTGGTGGCATTTATAATAGAGAACTTATTACTCGAGACTACTTATAAGACATCTTTAGTTTTTGAATATTCACGAGATGAATAAATTACTAATTTATAAGCTTTCTTAATGCATATTTTTTTCCACAAAATCTAATAGTTCACGCCGTATCAGACAGCACACTTATCTTTATCATTTACATTTCTGTAATATCAACATTTTACGAAACAAGTGTCCGAGAATTCAACCTCGATCACCTTGAGTGGTACTGGTACAAACAAACAGTGTAGCGTCGGCCTCGGTTGGCGGCGGACGTGTGCGAGCGCGCGCGGATGGATTTCTCGGGGAGAGTCGTGATCGTGACTGGAGCTAGTTCTGGTATCGGTGCCGCAACTGCTAAACTGTTCGCCGAACATGGTGCTCTACTCACAATCATCGGAAGAAACGAGACCAGACTCCTCAATGTGGCCAGGGAATGTGAAAGCTGCAAAGGACATAGACCGCTGTGTTTACTCCTAGACTTAACAGGATCGAACAGCTGTGAAGAAGTAGTCAGAAAAACAGCAGAAACATACAAACGGATCGATGTCCTTGTCAACTGTGCCGGAAAGTTGACTGTGACTTCTCTATTCGACACGACTATGGAAATTTTCGACGAATTAGTGGCACTTAATTTACGCGTTCCGTACAAACTGACACAGCTGTGTTTACCGCATTTGAAGAAGACAAAAGGGAATGTTGTGAACGTTTTCAGCGCTCCAATGAGATCAAGACCAGGATTTTTGCCATTCCACATGATCAGGGACGCTTTGGAGAGGTTCACAAAATCTGGAGCGTTAGAAATGGCGTCTGAAGGGGTCAGAATGAATGCCGTTCGACCCGGGATAACAAGGACAAATTTCATTACGAATTTCAATGTAGATGACGATGCTATAGACCTAGTTTACGAAAGTATTTCTAGTTTAGTACCAAATAGAGTTATAATTGAGCCCGGAGAGATTGCTAGAATGATTCTATTCACTGCAAGTGATGCATGCCCTAATTTGAGCGGGTCGAACGTTATAGTTAATGGAGCAGCAGACATTTAAAACAAAAACTATGTACAAAAAGTAAACAATAGAGATTTACACGTGTAGGTATTATGGGTGTGGGTAAACAGATATATTAAAAACAGGAAACTCTGTGAATGCGAGTCATCGTGACAGTGTGTTATGCGAATATGTATTTTGTTATTGAAAAAAATAAAGACTGAATTTTATTGAATAAAATTTTGTGATAAGAATGAATTTGATTGTGGCCTTATTTAAAGTATTTAAGTGGTGGAACAAAATAATGAAAGTATAGAATTACACTTTGTACAAAGTTTGTATAATGCTCTATCGATTTATTTGTAGAAGGGAACAAACAAGCAATGATAGACATAAAATTATTGATAAAACTATTATAGGAAAAACATTCGAAAATACCAAAAAAGATCTAAATCCTGTACTTTTGCTATAGGAAGTTTATTCACTGTAGACTCTCTGTGTTCTCATTATTTTCCCGAAGTTGGTGCTGCTGAAGATAAGATACTATAAAAAATTTAATATGCAATTATCGATATAATCATACTGCTATAAATAAATACTCGTAGAGACACAACAAATGATATAATTGGTGACAACAACGACAACAACAGACAAAATAAAGAATATAGATAAATATAAACAGGATATGTTTTGTAAATTAATTATTACTAGATAAGATAGTATCTCTCTCTCTCTCAGCCGAAAGATGTCCACTTGGACAAAGGCCTCCCCCAAGGATTTCCACAACGACCGGTCCTGCGCTGCCCGCATCCATGCGCATCCCGCGACCTTCACCAGGTCGTCGGTCCACAGAGTGGGAGGCCTGCCAAGCCAACACTACGTTTTCCGGTTCGTGGTCGCCACTCGAGAACTTTTCTGCCCCAACGACTATCTGTTCTACGAGTTATGTGCCCCGCCCACTGTCACTTCAGTTTTGCGATTTTGCGGGCTATGTCGGTTACTTTAGTTCTCCTACGGATCTCCTCGTATACAGAAGATAGTATACAGCAGGGTAAATTCAGTGTGAAAGTACTCATGAATAATGACGAACGGACGAAGAAATTCTGCCAATGGATTTAAACTTTTCCGGTATAAATTATTATATCATCTCTTTGTAAATTACAACTTTGGATTTTTCATACATATTACAAACATATCTTGTACACATTACATACATATATTATCTCGCCTTTTTACCGTGGGGGTAGGCAGAGACTAGCTATTTCCACTTGCTACGATCTTTACAGATCTCTCTTGATTTTTAATATCATCCTATTTGTTATCTATTGCATAATATAATAAACATATAATTCGTTATAAGACGCTAGACAACCTACAGACCTTGAATTTTTGTAACATGGAAACATGTTTCTATGAGCATATAGGATGACGAAGCAAAATCTTGATAATGAATGCAAAAAATACCAAAACAGAACCGGAATATATACACCGGTCTAAAAATTAAACGCGAGACGAACATAGATTATAAAAGGTTAGACCGGTCACAGAGATAAAAGGTCAGGAATTTATATGTATTTTTTGTGTTTATGAAAATAAAATAGTGAGCGAAAAACGTGCCGTAGAAAAATGAAAATCAACAACACAACAATTAGCAGCAATTAACTATTTTGCAGTGCCCGTCAGGGCCCTTAATGTTGTTCTTAATTTAATGACAACACCTGTATGTACATTAAGAAAGCAATAAATGAAATGATTATGATTAGCTTAAGCCAAAATACAAGCTTTCATTGTCACCAGAAAATTCTTGGTGCATCAAATGCGTAATAGCATGCCCGTGTAGTTGACAAATGAGGAGTTCAGGAGTTCCCGTTGAAGCTGATCCTGGATGCTTCATCATCATGGGAACTAAAGCCACATGTAAAGGTTCAAAGTAAGAGAAGCGGAGGTAGTTTTTATATAACTTGCACGATTTGACGCGAACACACATTGCATCTTACAACGAAAATAGTCCGATCAACGAAGCTTTTGTAACCCGAATAATTCTCCCGCCTATGAAACTTGGCACATGGTGAAAATAGGTAATACAGATTATAGATATATAATAATCTAATAATTTTTATTACGAGAAGTTAGGTATTTTTACCTAAACATGAAAATCGTTTATAGCTCTCTGTGAAAAATTCCTCAGACTGAAATTCTTTCTGTATACGTACCTATGTACTACTTAGAATATGTTTATAAAAGTATCTAATTTTTTTTCGATTTCAAAGATACCCAAAATTTAACTTTTAACATTTTGCTCTATAACTTCTACTGAAAAATTGCTCTGCTAGTTTTTATTTTTTAATACGCTTTTATTTACATAAATAAATAACTTTAATAAGTTATCTTAAAGATTTTTCTTTACGGTATTATAATTATTATTTTTCCGTAATTACGTTGTGTGAATAATTGCTCAGGCAAATTAATTACGTTTCTTAGTTAGGGGTCGCTCTATTATAATAGATTTTTCAATAATCTAATTAAAATTCAACTAAATAGCAAGTTTTTAAAATATCAATTTGTTAATGCCGAGTATTCACCGTGCCGCTTAGCAGTACGGGCGCGCGGGAGTGCAGAGGGGTGCGGGGCGCTCGCGCAGAAAAGCGCGGTGCCCCAGACCGGCCGCGCAGGCGCGAACCGACTAGAAAACGAAGCAGTTGTGTATGTTTGCGTATACCGTGTACTTTGTACCGACTTGTACGAGACTGGACGTTTGCCTCAATTGTATTTACAAAAGTGACACTTGCATCAATAACATTTTGCGAAAGAGACCTTTTGTAAATGTGACCTTTTGCGAAAGTTTTCTTTTGCGAAAGTGATCTTTTGCGAAAGTGACGTTTTGTGCGAACTGCGAATGTGACCTTTCGCAAAAGTTACTTTATACGAAATTGACCATTCGCAAAAGTAACATTTAGCAAAAGTGACCGTTTGCGAAAGTTACCATGCGAAAGTGACATTTTGTGAAAATGATCTTTTGCAAAGATGTCTTTTTGCAAAGTGACTTTTTGCATTACCTGTTAATAAAAAATAAATATGCACTTATTTATTGTATTTATAAAATAGGCCCAGGCGCAAAATGTCTCTTTCGCAAAATGTTCTCTAGTCCTATAATGTCTCTTTCACAGAATGCATCTTTCTCAGAATCGCTAACACACCTAATAACAATAAGCAGGGGATGGAAGTTAGTATGAAACTTTGTCATTTTGAAAGTGAAAGTGAAAATGAAATTTTAGATTCATGTTTCTGTTGCAAAAGGTCACTTCTACATAAGATAACTATCACAACACGTTTACAAAAGTTACCTTATGCGAAAGTGACCTTTTACGACATAAACATAAGCAATGACCTTTTGCGAGAGTGATCTTTTTCAAAAGTGACCATTTTCGAAAGTGAAGTTTTGCGAATGTGACCTTTTGCGAAAGTGACATTTTGTGAAAGTGCGCCTTTTGCGCAAGTAACTTTGTGCAAAAATGACATTTTGCGAATGTGGACCTTTTGAAATCAAAACCTCCAAAAATGGCAAAATAAAAATAGAATCGGAGAATGTTCGTCAGTGTGACAGGCATATTGTAATGTTAATACCTACATGGTTAATACGCACAATCGAATCTTCAAATGTTACGTTACAGGTTAATATTCGCAGTGTGGGACCAACTTAACAATCTACTATTTATCTAAGCGAAACTCACGCGGGCGAAGTCACAGGTAAAAGCTAGTAATCCTATAAAGTCAATTCCAGCTTTTTAGGGAACGTTCCCAGAAACAAGGGAATGTTCCCCATACATAAGTCGGGAATATTCCCCGGAAATTTGGAAATATGCCCGGGAACGTTCCCGAAAAGTAGGGAATATTGAAGATTTTTGAAAAAATGTTGTAATCTATACATATAATAAAACAGTAAAAATATTTTGTCTGTACATTTAGTATTTTTGACTGAAATTGATAGAGGGACACTTAAAAAGAATAATAGAAAGCAAAAAACATTTTTTGGAATTTCTTGTCTGTCTGTCTGTCTGTCTGTCTGTCTGTCTGTCTGTCTGTCTGTCTGTCTGTCTGTATGTATGTACGCGTTTCACGCAAAAACTACTGGACGGATTTGAATGAAACTTTTTTTGTTGTATAGCTATTAAGCCTGGCCAACATATAGGCTATAATTTATTTTGAAAACTGGAACACCTGATGAAGAACCTTAACAGAACAGCTAAACTATAAGAAATATGAAAATGGTGCCTTAACAAAAGTCGTTCAACCTGATGAGCATTTTCTGAAGACGTATAAAAATTGAAGATCTGGAACATCTGATGAAGAACTGCAAGAGACCAGCTACACTATAACATATATGGAAATGGCGCCTTATTAAAAGTCGTTCAACCTGATGAGCATTTTCTGCTGACGTATAAAAAATGAAGATCTGGAACATCTGAAGAAAAGCTCCAAGAGAGATTTTTCATCTAAGCGAAACTCACGCGGGCGAAGCCGCGGGCGACAGCTAGTTATCTATACATATAATAAAACAGTAAAAATATTTTGTCTGTACATTTAGTATTTTTGACTGAAATTGATAGAGGGACACTTAAAAAGAATAATAGAAAGCAAAAAACATTTTTTGGAATTTCTTGTCTGTCTGTCTGTCTGTCTGTCTGTCTGTCTGTCTGTCTGTCTGTCTGTCTGTATGTATGTACGCGTTTCACGCAAAAACTACTGGACGGATTTGAATGAAACTTTTTTTGTTGTATAGCTATTAAGCCTGGCCAACATATAGGCTATAATTTATTTTGAAAACTGGAACACCTGATGAAGAACCTTAACAGAACAGCTAAACTATAAGAAATATGAAAATGGTGCCTTAACAAAAGTCGTTCAACCTGATGAGCATTTTCTGAAGACGTATAAAAATTGAAGATCTGGAACATCTGATGAAGAACTGCAAGAGACCAGCTACACTATAACATATATGGAAATGGCGCCTTATTAAAAGTCGTTCAACCTGATGAGCATTTTCTGCTGACGTATAAAAAATGAAGATCTGGAACATCTGAAGAAAAGCTCCAAGAGAGATTTTTCATCTAAGCGAAACTCACGCGGGCGAAGCCGCGGGCGACAGCTAGTTATTATCTAAGGATATGTATTTAGATTATTTTATTATATTAGAAGTGATAAAAACCGCAATTATAAATTTTAATTGCAATATTCCCCAATATTTCCATTTTTGGGGAACGTTCCCGGGAACGTTCCCTTCGTTTCCGGGAATATTCCTTCGTTCCCGGGAACGGCACATCACTAGTTTTATTTCGAAATATACCTACCTACTTCCTTGTTACAATGGCATAAGGTAATGAAAAACTCGCTACGGACATGCGCTAAACTTTTGTTACAATTTCAACCTTACAAGAGTAGTATTAAGAACGTTTCGCTGACTTTAGGCCGCGAACTGCATTTCGTCTGCCGTTTAGTAATTCCTTAAAAGTATATTATCGTTCGAAAATTTGTTAGATTATTGATAAATCTGTTTTAATATATAATCAAATGACCAATAGATATATAAGAATGGACGGAGTAATTTTTCACATGTCGTAATTAAGCAAAATTAAAAAAATATATGTTTCAAAATGAAAAACTTTTAGATAACTGAGAAAAGCTATGCATTTGAACATATAAAAGCATATTGAAAAATAAAAACCAGCAGAGCAATTTTTCAGTAGAAGTTATAATGCAAAAAGTTAAAAGTTAAATTTGGGGTATCTTGGAAGTAGAAAAAATATTAGATTCTTCTATATACATATTCTAAGTAGTACATAGGTACGTATAGAGAAAGAATTTCAGTCTGAGGAATTTTTCACAGAGAGCTATAAACGATTTTCATGTTTAGGTAAAAATACCTAACTTCTCGTAATAAAAGTTATTAGATTATTGTATATCTATAATCAGTTTTACCTATTTTTACCATGTGCTAAGTTTCATAGACAGAGGAATTATTCGGAAGTCTCCATACAACGAAACTCCTCGTTGATCGGACTAAAAGCTTGTAAAAAGTTATGATCACGACGTGTCTTGAAGATTCAGAAAAGATGAGAGTTTGAGCTACTTATAAACATTCTTGGTAGCTAAAATTGCTAGAGCTATGCGTTCAAGAAAATCTTTATCGACATCTAGGGATTACCATAAACTTTTAATAACGCGTTTGGTCTCTCTCTCTCATCTGAGTTTCCTGGTTGCATCCTCATCAGGGTACGTCGCACTTGTACCTAGTAATACCATTGTATTACCATATTCTAACGAATAAATGTCATCTATCTATCTAGCATACCCGTCGCAGTCTATGGTCCACTTTTCTACTTTTTCTTCTCAAAACGCGCCTGGTCTATGCGTTTGTAACTCTATGGATCGGTAAAGGAACGTCCAAATCCAAAAACTGGAGAGCGTTGATGAAAAACCCGTTCATTGTTGGCTTGTAACGGCACAGTGGTTACCGAACTTTGATCTCGCTTGTGTGTTCCACATCGCAGATACAGTATCACGTCTTTATCCCTTACGGGGTAGACAGAGCCAAGAGTTGTAAGACTGGGAGGCCACGCTTAGCTGAATAGTGGGCGTGGTGGAATGGAGATTCAGATATAGTGATAGATGCTAGCCCATCGCCTATGATGATAATCTCAATTTTTTTATTTATGCTTTATTAGCTTGTATCTCTCGAACGGCTGGGTGGATTGCCATTATTAAGGTATCGTTAGATTCCTCTCGAAAGCCCATGTGTTCTTAGGTAAGTGCCATCAAAAAAGAACCCACATAGCGACTACGAGGTGCTTGCAAATTTGTTAGTTTACCGCAATATGAGTATCAAATTAAAGGGCTGTACTATGTATTATCATGCCCTTATTATTTACATGTAGTCATGCAGTGGGTTTTTTAGTTATTTATATTTATGACTTATTTTTGAATGATATAGATATATATTGAAGTGGGGGGTGGGTCCCACTTCAATATAGATAAAAGACAAGACTTCTGCGGGCACACCCATGTTCATCATATCTTGTTAGAAAAGTGATAACTCATGTCACGTGAATCATTTAAATCATTTGAATGTCGCCAGTTATTATCTACTAGCAGCACGTAGTATCGCACGGGTAAATATTTTTTTTTAAATTATAATTTTTGAATACTCCATCATCAAAAAGAGTAAAATTTTAAAGAAAGACATTTTTATCTAGTTTTTTTTTATTTTATTTTTTATTTTTTTTGTTTTTTTTTTACTTTTTCTTCGTATTTTTATTTTTTAATGTTTGTGTAAGAAACATATCATTAGAAGCCATTAAATTTAATGAGTTAGAGCTTCCCTATAAACAACATTTGATATTGTTTTTTTTCTGGCAACAAAATGAATTGATTTTCAGGAGATCCGACCCGCGACAGACCAACATAGAGTTGGCCATGAGTAAAACATTCTTTTCTTAAGTCTATCCCGACTAATTCAAATGTTTGGCCTTGAGACTTATTAATTGTTAATGCAAAAGACTTTTTATAGGAAATTGAAGCCATTTAAACGGTATTGGTAAATCAGTCGGGATCATCGGTATCCTCGGTATATGTGCTAGTTGACCAGCTGCTGGGCCGGTGATAATGGTTACTACAATTAAATTGTCCTTCAAATCCTTAATTAATAACCTCGTCCCATTGCACATATTTGGAGGGGATAAGTTTCTTAAAAGCATGATAGGAATTCCGATTTAATTCATGTGGTGGTAGCCCAGAAGGGTTTAATGAGTTTAAAAATTCTTGTGGATAATGTACTACGTCTTCAGTATTAATAACGGTGTCAATCGATTTGTATGATTTTATTTGTCCAGGTACTTTCTGAATAATCAAATCGTTTATTTCATTCACTGTATCATTTCTAGGCGAAACTATTGCCCTAGAGCACAGCCAATGAAAGTCCTTTTCATGCAAATTAGCAATGTCAGGATATATTGCATCTATTAAAATTTCTAAATTATGGACTATTTGGCCTAGAGACTCATCCAGACGGATTTCACAATTCCTGCTTAAATTTGGAGTGGGAAAAGTTCCGTATCCAAGTTTTAGCAGTTGCTGTGGGAAGTCACTCTGTGATTCCACGAACATGAGCTCTCATATTCGTCTGTAATTTTAAATGTTCAATTGTTGTCCATAAGGGAGACGATTTCAAGCATGCTTTGATGATATCTGCCCGCGTACCTCTATTAATGACAGGAAGAGTCTGTCGGAAATCTCCAGCAAATACAAAAGTAATCCCACCCATGGGAGCAGAAGAGTTTCTTAGATCTTGTAAGGTTCTGTCTACTGCCTCTATGTGTGCTCTATGGCTCATAGTACATTCATCCCACATAATCAATGAGGCGTCTTGTAGTAACTTACCAAGAGGCCCATTTTTGCGGATAGAACATGTAGATTGTTGCTCAAGGTTTACGGATAGGGGAAGTTTAAAAGTGGAATGAGCAGTTTTTCCATCCTTTAAGAGGGTTGCAGCAATAGGGGACCGGACAACTTTTTTTTTTGACGCTTCTTTGAAATACCTCACATTAATAGAATTATCCGTAAAAAAATCACATCCATAACCAGAGTATTTCCCAAGATATAGCAAAAAACAATTCACATTTTTAAGCGATGTTTGGGCGATACCATAACGCCCCTAACTAATCGTGCATTCCTATGACGTCACGCGTAGAAAATGGACTTTCCCTAAAAATTTGAACTCTAATAAATCCGCTCAGGAGAATAAACTCGTGCTGAAAAGTCGCAAAATGTATTTAATTATATGTATTCTATCATAAAATTACATATTTTTAACAATCCTCATACCTTGGCCGGTCCCCTATTCCCGAAGAAGCAACTGCTATCGCTATCTTACCTGATTGTCTCACCTTAGCAAGTATCAATTGCTCCAATTTGAACGGTAGCCTGTTGAGCATAATCTATCTGTGGATCGTATGCGAGTTGAACGGCGACGGCGGCGACAACGCGATTTTATATTTGTGATATCTTCCGAATGAAATGTCCGATTTTGATAAATCAAAAAGTAATATAAAGGTACTGAAGTGTTCGTGATCACAAAATCATTTATTTTGATAAGGATTAATAACAAAGTATAAATAAAGACATGTTTCTAATGGCGTCATTTTAATTATTATTTTTTAAACTAAAAACTCTTATTGTGTCTTAAATATAATAGTTAGGCATATGCTGTTGTGACATTTTTTGTAGATAATGATTTGTTCTACAAACACGTAGTACATCATTTTGATCTACCATTAATAGTTTTTGCAGCGCACGCGATGAAAGGAATTTTCAAAGTTATTTTTGCACAACTTGGGTTACATTATTAAAGTTTTAGTAAGGATCCCTAAATATTTTGGAAATAAAATATAGCCTATAACACTCAGGGATAGTGTAGCTACTAAACGGTGAAAGAATTTTAAAAATCGGTCCAGTAGTTTCGGAGCCTATTCGTTACAAACAAACAAACAAACAAATAAACAAATCTTACCTCTTTATATTATTAGTGTGGATATTAGTGTGGATATGTATTGTATGCTTCATAAATACAGTCTGTATCTTCAAGGCAATATGATCTTTAAGGCACGGCAATAAGATATTTGAGGTATGACTGCACTCATGATTCTTGATCGTACGTGCAAGTACAGTCATACACATGATCTTACCTAAGTTCGTTACAAAATCATCGCTATTACTATTAAATCAATGCAGGGTAATTTAAAATGCAATTTTCAAAATTCCTTTCTTAGCTCATAAACTCTATATTAAGAACTTCTCTGCGAAATTGCAAGTTTTTACGATAAGCGGTTTCGTCTCTGCGTTGTTATACCAATGTATGGATGGAGTATGGATGGGCCGTGGGAATTTCGTGAAATCCTCTCTTGGGGCTCCCCTACACTCCCTAAGGAACCTACATGCCAAATTTCAGCTTCTTATGGCCAGTAGTTTTGGCTGTGCGTTGTCTTGTCTGACAGCCAATCACTCAGTCACGGAAGAATTTTATATATATTGATACTCGTAATATCATAAATAATGGTTGGTTGAGTGTAAGATCTAGTTCATTTGTATAAATGAAAAACAAAATTTTCTTCCACAATACTACCAGTTAAGACCCGCCTTAGAAGACATGAAATATAGTTACTACTTAATATCTCTAAATATACTGAGCACCGGAACTATATCATACTATGTAAGTATAATAAATACTGATATCACATTTTATCTGAGATTTGTAAAAAGTCAATGTCATTTGACAAAGATACTAAGTTTGTTGATACCATCACAGTACATGATAAGTATACTATTATATGATGTAATATTAAAACCTACAGATATCAGAATCCTACTAATATTATAAATGCAAAAGTTTGGATGTGAGTTTGTGAGGATGTTTGTTACTCAATCACGCAAAATCTGGACGGATTTCGATGAAATTTGGTATACGGGTAGAAAAATACCGGGAATAATACGTAGGCTACATTTTATCCCGAAATTCCTACGGGAGCGAAACCCCGGGGCGCGGCTAGTAATATAATAAATAATACAGCAGTATTTGGCAATTAATGGCGCTCTCACTGTTAATATTCAGCTAAGTGTGGCCTTCGAGTCTCACGACTCTTGGCTCTATCTGAGGGGCGTTATAAAACCCTCTGTAGGATTGTCTAACGTTGCTCTTGAATGCCAAACAATTGAATCGATTGTTGTTAACATGTTTTAAGTGGCTGTACTTGTAACCAACAATGCAATAGAATCTTGAAGCTGCCTAATATTCTGTATCTTCTTGCGACCTTGACAATGCCAGACCAAATTCTACCAAACACTTATGTATCTACTTGATGCGCAACACATCAAACGCAAAGCAACGCAACAACGCATTGATTTAAAACGCAATAAATGATATGATATGATGTATGCAATCACTATGTCATATATCGATGGCTAAGAGTGAAAACCTCGGATGTTTCTTTTGCCAAAGAACACACATACGAGGTTTTCACTCTAAGCCATCGATATATGTTTTTATATATTTTAAGTGAAATATAAAAGCGATTGAAAACGGGATTATTCTAATCGGTGCTGAGAATGTCTTGCACGTTTTTGCAGATACTAATACGCGGAGAAACTTACAGCTTTTACAAAATAACAAAGGTCTGGATATCGCGGGCTCTTCGTCTAATACAAATTACACACATAAACACTATCAATCTCAGAGGCACAATAGGCACATATTACCGTCGCTATGACAACGCAACCAGACAAAAAAGCATCGCTTGCTCTTGAATCTAAGAACGATTGTTACGTTTTTGTAGATCCCAATACGCTGAGAAACTTACAGCTTTTACAAAATAACAAAGGTCTGGCTATCGCGGGCTCTTCGTCTAATACAAATTACGCACATAAACACTCTATCAATCACAGACTCACACATTACCGTCGCCATGACAACGCAGACAAAGGGGCATCGCTTGCTCTTGAATTAGTATAAGTAGCTCATTTGTCTCAAGTAGGTGCCGAGTGGCTCTGAGTATGATAATATGATTTATATCAGACGGTGCCGGGTTTCCTAGTGGAAAGCATTTGTTTTATGTAAGAGCACAGAAATTGGAATAATACATCTAGAAATGTCATCGACTGTATTTAAGGAGACGATGAATGTCGCTTTCAAAAAAAGTGTAACTATAACGTAAATTAAAGAGAGTAGAGAGATTAGAGAGTTTCGAATTATGAGGCTTATAACACGTGCCTAGATCCCATACTATAACCATACTCTTATACTGCGCTATAACTATGCTGGATTGGATCAACAAAGACGTCGAGTTTTGGTACAGTGTTTGATGTTATATTATAACTAAGCAGTCAGTAGAGTCAGTGACAAATATAAAACAATCAGTAAGTGACATTTAGCTTTTCAAACAAACAAGTAGATTAACATTACGACAATAACCCGTCTCGTCCAATGATAATAAACCACCACAGACAATTAACAGAAACAATTCGCGCATTTCGTCTCTGTCAGCTTCCATTGCTCCTTAATCAAAGCGGACGCCGCTGTACCGCGACTCAAGTCCGCAATATAATTAAAATTTGTAGACGTTGCCAAACGAAAAGGTAGACAATGGCTGCACGTTGTATTTTGAGGCAACAACTGGGCCAGTATCCTCATCATCTAACATGGATTGTGGCGCGAGTCACAAGGATTTCACAAACGAACCATTGCGTGAGTTAATTTGACATTAGCGCCATCTAGGTGTCGAATGCTTAAGAAATTGTGATGAAATTTGTTACACAAGTAGGGTAAAAACTACACCTAGAATTGCAATTGGCCTGTGGTGTGGCCCTAGAAAAGCACCAACCCATCTCTTCCCGTGGGTGTCGTAAGAGGCGACTAAAGGATTTAAAACACCGGAGGATGGGCAGCAGCATCTTTCCGCGTACTATGCCATCACACAGCGATCGCCAACCCGCCTGCCAAGCGTGGCGATTACGGCAAAACCCCCCATGGATAAAATCCTTGGGGGAGGCCTTTGTCCAGCAGTGGACGTCTTTAGGCTTAGAGAAGAAGAGAAGAAGAAGAATTGCACATAGTATATTGTCGTTCCGTAATTTGTCTACCCCGTAAGGGATAAAGACGTGATTCTATGTATGTATGTATGTCATTCCGGAAGTAAAGCCTTGAGGCGCAACTAGTAATTAAAATATACTGCCGCTGCCAAACTAAAAGGTAGGTAGACAATGGTGCCGTATTTCGAGGCGGACAACTGGAGCGGGATCCTCATCATCTAACGTGGTGGGCGCAAGTTATAAGATCACATTTCACAAAAAAAAATACTATCTTTTGGATGTGGAATAACTATATTCAAGTAGTACTCTTCGAAGGCAAGAAACCGAGGATATACAAAATATCCAGGTTCGGCTCTCTCGGGGAAAGTACACTCTTCGGAGGCGGACCCAGCCCTACACTCTTCCAGTTTAACTACTAGCTGGGAGGGCACAGAACAGAAACAGATCATACTTTGATCTGTTTCTGTTCTGTGCCCTCCGATATTCTGGATATCGGACGGCTACAGAAGAAGAAGACACCGATAAGGAGATGGCGGTACGATATAGATACATTACCACCTGAATGGCCAGAACTTGCAATGTTGAGAGACGAGAAAGTGGAAGAAAAAAAGAGAGCATTTTCCCAGCAGTAAGACCCATCAAAAATATTGATACAATTATTAATATCGAGTGATATTCATCCAGGATCAGATGCTTTGACAATACTAATGGAATCAGAACGAAGTACACAGACGAATGCTGTAAATAGAAATTATTATAGCTGTATTCTTATCAACCGATCAGGATCGGCAGATAATAGAAAGAATAACCGTAAAGAGCATCCGAGAACTTGAAGTCAAATAGGAAGATCGAACAATCCAATTGGATTGTGCTTTTCGCCTTGGAATAGCATAGTTCCATTTCAATAGGGGTGAATGTAATTCAAGGTCAAGGACTGGAGGATTAAGACTAAGCTTCATCGCCTTACATGCTGTAAATATTTAGAATATACCAAATAGCATAATTAATAAAGAAAATCGCTCAAATCCTCCACTTGGACCACCGGTCCATGTGTTAATTTGTTTGTTTCGCAAACGGCTAGCTACCGAGCACTGGCTCCCAGGACGCAATAAATGTCCTGGCCGCTAAATACCGACCGTTTTAAACTGGATTTGCTGAAAAGAGAATCCGATATCTAGAGAATGCAACTGATGCAATTATTACTATACGAAGTTTTTGTGCCACGAGAGAAAACGTTATATATTGTCTCACATGGAAACACCTTTATTTCTGGTGCTATACAAAAACCTTTTGGCAAAAGCCTCACTACTAGCTACGCTTAAACCTAGGCAAGTCAGGCTGGATCATTAGTCCCATTCAAACACAAAAGTCTACAATAGTCTCTCCTAAAATTAGTCCAAATGACCGCCGCAAATCATCTCGGGGACAAGATGGCGAATGTAATGAGTTCAAAACGCATGAAGCGAATTTATGACGACACGTTAGATGCTGAACGCTGACTGATATTTAGGAGTCATGGATTGCTGGTAGAGATTTGTGACGGTTACTTTGTAAATGACACTCGGACGGCAAATAGTCATTTGATATATTGTAAGGATTAGTAGGATAGATTTGAAGACTTTGATGACGCAGTTTGATTTGCAAGCGAAGTGAGGCAAGATGAATTTAGTATTAAATATATAACAACGATAATGGCCAATAAACAAGAGAGATTAACTCTTGAATATTCAGAAGGAATAAGCAAAGAAGTTTTCAACTTTCGTGCTGTCTTTATCTCGCTAATACGTCTAGATAAAGACAGCGAGTAGACGAAGAAGTTAATATTCGAGCATGCTTCAGAAATCTTTAGATATACTTTACATGTTTATACTGCTGCTTTTCATTCCGTGTAATCAATCAATCAATGAGTGTCTAGCTTTCTAGCAAAAGGCCAATTCCTAGTGGTATTTACTAATGATTTAGTGTGCTGAGTTTTTATAAACGCCATTTATTTGCAAGACATGTAATAAGTGTAAATCTAAAGGTATTGTAAATCTGTAAATTTTATTTTATCACATATTCCTGGAACTCAAGAGGATAACTTCCACGAAAAGCTTCATAATATTCAAAATGACAGCTTTAAAACCAAGAGCACGAGTATGAATCTTAATATTATTAATAACAGTGAAATCCGCTAATGCAGTACGCATTAAAATACTTAAAACGCAATCTCTCAGTTAATTACCCCGCTATATCTGTGTGATGACACACGCACGTGATTTATGGGGCCGCGGCCATTGCCATTACACGTAGTCTATGACTATACTGAGGATTGTTTTATATTAGTGAGAAATTTGGTATTTCTTTTACAAACAGTACTTCTGTCTGATCCTAATCTACATTTTAATCCTTCATGGGAGGTAAACAATAAAATGCTGTCGCATGGCGATGATTAAGTCGCTAGACGGGTACGTAATTTTATTAAGTTCAGGAATAAATGAGAGGACTCGCTGAGAAATAAGAAAAGAAATTGATCGTGGAATGAAACTTGGATGTAATGTAACCATCATGGTTCCGTAATCATTCTTTTAGGGTTGCTTTTCTATTGAGATGACACAAAAACGAGATAGATCTATTTAATGAGTTCTAGACTAACAAAAGATTGATAATATTTTTAACATGAAAGTTCAAAATTTATTGGCACACCTGTCCAATAAATAAATTTTGTGAAAAGCGAAAAATCTATGCGACACGTTGACGTGATAGATGGTTTTGGAATGATGAAATGCGTACACCCGCTGTAGCTCAGTATATCAGTTATATTTCTGTAATAGCTTACATGTCAGAATTTAACGGGACTATATTGAAACTGAATGGGCTAAAATATAAACGAGTTTATACAGTTTATTTGAGAAGCGATCGCAAACTCCTGTCATGATTCCACCAGGTCAAGTCTATTTCGTAGAAATATTTCATTGACTTCGCCCAACGAACTAATATACCATAGAACTCTAACAACGCCAAAAAAATGGTTCCACGAAATATGCACCTCTGTGGGCGGGGCGTAAAATACACACCTCACTTCGCCTCAGTTCGCCGTGGCGCTGCGAGTTCAACGGTTGTACTTGTACCTAACACATAAGTGTCAATTGTACGTATCATCGAGTAATTTCGCTAGTTTAATTAGAAAAAATATGCCATCGTGTGTCGTAAAGTGGTGTAGAAATCACACAGATATGAAGAACAGCGGAATTACCTTTCTTTCCTTTGCCGAGACTACGTAGTACTTATATTAATTCTGTGCCGAGTCCGAGACTTCAAACGCGAAGCGGCTGAGCCGTTTGTTTGAGCGGTAGCCGGCTGCCGCGGTGGTGTGTTGACCCCGCCCCGTGACCTTGACGCGCCCAATCGTGTACTAGCTTTTTCTATGAGAATGTGTGAGTGTCTTGTTGTATTTAAGTACATTTGTTTGCGTAAATGGAACCAAGATTAGAGCGTTCGTTGTATGACAATTACACTTCCATATTTATTTATAATTCAATGACTTCGCCTTATATTTATTCCGTGTCTCCGATTTACAGATCTTGGTTTCCGAATCGAGAGAAGACCAAAATGCGATGTTCCACTCGGTATAATAAATTGAGATTAAAAAAAAATACACTATATCAATAGTTTTACAAGAAGAAATAAAACAAGAGACATCAAAACAGCATTAAAATAACATATTAAAATGTATCGAGGTGCAACGAAAACGATGATACTATCAGCGTAGTTTTAAATTGAATTCATTTCCGCGCGACGCGTCCTCTCTGGTCGCGTAGCGATACGCGAGTGACGTCAACGGCGGAAATAAACTTTTCTGACTACCCGCGTACGTGCCACTTTGTACACTTTGGATCTTATTCTTGGCATAATAAGGTTCAAAGTCCCTACTCACTTACTTTCCAGTTGTAAAGCTTTAATCTCGATGTGTTCGAAGTTAATAGACGTGACGAAGAGCTAACTTCGTTTCTTTTTAAAGCTCTGAGAAAGTTACGTAACAAAAACTTGTGAGTTTTTCATTCGGAGTTTTGTTTAAGTTAGGATAATACTATATTAACTTTTGTTTTTCAATTTTTTATGAAAAATATGAATACAAAAATTACAAATTTAGATTTCACAATTTAATTACAATGCTTAGTAATCACAGATCTCTCTGGTCACGTCACGACTCAAGTCTATCTAAAGACATTACTGAGGATCATAATTGGATCCTTTGATAACACGGCTAAACTTTAATTGAGGGTATTTAGACAATAATTTTGACAAAGGAGAGAATCGTCTATATTACAAGATCTTAGCTTTACTATGGCAGTTTCTTTGAAGTTTCGACCGCGTCCTTTCCATATTTTGATGATAAAACAATAATATAACCCTCGTTATCGCTTCGCCGTCGGGTAAGACACCATCTTTCACAGGGGAATCCCCGTGGGCCTATTCGATCACACAACTAGTTTTACTATTGCGTTATTAATTTATCCTCATGACACAACTTGGTAGTCGGTTTGTGGGCACTTATTACATTAGCATACATACGCCTATTTCCCGTGGGAGGCAGGCAAACACTATGGTTTTCCACTTGCTACGATCCTTGCAGATCTCTCTCACTTCCTCCACATTCATCACTCTTCTTACAAGCTCGCCGGTTATGGATGCTCCTATTTAATTTTAAGAAGGTCCGCAATCTGATCGCAGTGCGTTTGCTTCGCCGAGAATGACCTTAACCTCTGTTTATAAATACCTTTAGTTATTTTCCTTTTCATCCATCCTCTCAACACGCCCAAACCATCATTCACTTCACACATTTACCTGTATCACAATTGAAACTTACCTCCTCACAAATCCACTATCTACGCCATCAAATCAAACTACGATTTCGCGTAATTGACAAATGCGATGCAATTAGCGACTCTATGCCATTAGTCACACGGCGCTATCTCCCTTGACAGTAATTGACAAGTGAGTCTCCTGTTGGACGACTGCCAGGAATTGAAAGTATGTAACGAGTTGAAGAGAAAACACGCTTGTTTGAAACTATACTGACAGATAAGTTCAAAAAGCCCCTGTGACAATATTATAGTAATCATTTCATATGTTTACATTATTCTAGACAATATACATAATGATGTTACCAGAGATACAAGTTGATTTACTATAGATACCTCGCATATCGATTCCATTAACACTACTAACTATAAGGAGTTTATGACTTACTTAAGTAGTAGTGGAAGAGACCGAAGAAATACACACGGACCTTGTAAAAATGACACCCCTTTATTGGAACTAAATGTATTATCATTGTAGTCATCATCATGAAATTTAAGAGCGAGGCTCTTGACGGTGGGGTTTATTCCATTCTTCTCTTTCACTTCTTTATATGACACGACGCTCATCAACCGACTTCCCAAAAAAGGAGGAGGTTATATGTTTCGATGTATGTATGTTTTTTTTTATGTATGTTCGCCGATTTCTCCGCCAATTGTGGACTGATTTCCAAAATTGTTTTTTTATTCGTAATGGTGTATTCCCAAGTTGGTCCCATTTTAACCACGTCAGAATCTGTTCGGTAATTTTAAAGATACCTAACAAAATATAAAAATACCAATATTGCATTATAGAGCAAAAGCCCGCGATAGCATGCCCTTCCTTATTTTGTTAAAACTCAAGATTTTCTGTGTATGTCCCCAACATAGAAATAGCGATTAGCGACTATAAAAGTTGGTGCATGATTACTTAGGCAGATTACTTGTAGCAATAACATTTAAAGTGGTAACTCAATTTCCTCAAAGTAAAGTTTTTTAAAGATTTTATTTTCCTAATAATATTAGAAATCACGCCATCCATTACCAAGCAAATGGTGCGGATATAAACCCCTGCTAGATATTGTAACCTTACTAAATTATAGTTATATTTGTTTTATAAAAGCTTAATTTTATATTACTTTGGGAGGCCCCAAGGTTGCTTTTTTTACCTATAAAAATCATCCTTACTATCCATATTACCTGCATAAGCAACTAAGATCCAAACTTCATACCTAGTCGCTAATATTTTTTACCTGTATATACCACTCAGAGAAACATTCAGCATTTTTAAAATAAGGAAGTTTTGGTCGTCACGGGATCTCGGTCTATTTATGTGCCAAAATAATAGACAAATTGACATGTTCTGATATTTCAAATCAAACTGACATAAAAAGTTTCGAATTCTTAATTCTTTATTTTCGGCTAGTGAAAGAAAAGTTTTTATCAAACTAAAAATGATAAAATAAAACTTTTTTCCAAAAAAAATGAACCGACTTCCATCATAAAACTTAAAATCATGAAATAACAATAAAGAAAAATGTATTAGCATTCTACCTACTGAATGAGGTGAAGTCGGTGCCAAGTGCAGGAGTAAGGGTGTTATGCTCTCCGTTTATTTTGCGTTGGCGACATTCAAAGTCAAAGTCAAAGTCAAAATTTTTTATTGAAACTTGGCCTTCAAAGAAGGCTCTTTTTCACGTCGATAACTAATTATTTAATCATAATATTTTATGTCTCAAAGCTACAAACTACTAGCATTTCGGAACGACCACTGCTGAGAAGAAATGCCGAAAGAAACTCATGAAACAGTCTTGGTCGCCTAGCATGCCAGAGGGGCTATTCATTAACTTTATACATACACTAGATTGTGTACAGTCAAAAATAAAATAAAATATAAGTAAAAAAATAATAATAATATAATAAAACATGTTATGTTTGTGATCAAGTAACCACAATGAATTGGTTAAGAACAAAAAATAAAAATAAAATTCGAATCAGGATCGAAGCAGGATCCCCTGGCAATACCCGTTCGCAAGTTTGAACATTTTAGAAAAATAAATACTTTCAGTCACTTGAAGATCACAATACACGTACATGTTTAACAATTAAATGTCAATGTAATTAAATTTAAAAAAGAAAGGTAAGGTTATTTTTTCACAATACCAAAAGAATGTAATCAAGTGTGGAGTGGCGAAGTTGTAGGGAGAGACCAAACTTTTTTATCGTTCAAATAATCACTTATTGTGTAATACGCTTTATTCATCAAAGTATTTTTAAGATATGTTTTAAATTTTTGCATCGGTAAATTTATAGCCTCGTCAGGGAGCTTGTTAAACATTTTTACACTTTGACCCACGAAAGACCGCCGAACCTTTTTAAGCCTAAAGCAGGGCGTATAAAGTTTATTCTTATTGCGGGTGTTTATACTATGTACATCGCAGATTTTTTTAAAGAGGTTTAAATTGGATTTAACAAAAATAAGTACATTGAAGATGTATTGAGATGCAACAGTAAGAATTTTTATTGATTTAAAGAGCTCTCGTAGAGAATCGCGTCGTTTTAGCCCGTACATAAAACGAATTGCTCTTTTCTGTAATACAAATATTTTCCCTATCTCGGCTGCATTTCCCCATATCAATAATCCGTATGACATTATGCTATGAAAGTAGCTGAAATACACGAGTCTAGCTGTTTCAATGTTTGTGCACTGTCTTATCCTTCTCACTGCATAAGCCGCCGAGCTAAGTTTTTTGGCCGTGAGTTCAATGTGTTTATCCCACTTTAACTTACAGTCAACGGTAACGCCTAAGAATTTGACACTGTGTACCCACTCTAATACTTTGCCATTAACTATTAAAGGTATATCATTATGAGGTGCGTTCGAGAGAGAAAACTTTATACACTTGGTCTTGTCCGTGTTTAAAGCCAGGTTGTTGGTTGTAAACCAGTCAAGCACAAGTGTCATAGTATTACTTACATCATCATAATTTTGACTATTTCTGTTGACTTTAAATAGTAATGATGTGTCGTCCGCAAATAAAACAACTTCACACAATTGTTGGGCAAGACATGGAAGGTCATTTATGTAAACAAGGAATAGAAAAGGACCGATTATGGAGCCTTGAGGCACGCCCATGTGTACCGCCGCGCTGCTGGAAGCAGCTCTGTTAACTTCTACTTTCTGAGTTCTGTTGTCCAGGTAAGAAGCTAGTACCTCAAGGGCAGTCCCAGTAACACCATAAAATTTTAGCTTGTTTTTTAGTATATTATGATCCACGCAATCAAAGGCTTTTGAAAGGTCGCAAAAAATACCTATGATATCTTGGCTGGATTCCCACGCTTCATAGATTATTTGAACTAAAGTAGATGTTGCATCAGTAGTGGAACGACCTTTAGTGAAACCGTACTGACGATTATGTAAGATTTTATTTACGTTAAAATAAGAGACTAATTGCATTAAAATTAATTTTTCAAATATTTTACTTAAAGCGGGTAATATAGAAATGGGTCTGTAATTAGTGGGATCATTTTTTGTACCCTGTTTGAATAAAGGAATAATTTTACTTATTTTCATGAGGTCAGGGAAAACACCCTCGGAAATGCACTTATTGAAAATCACAGTTAGATGAGGAGCAATCAAATCAATAATACTGCTCAGAACTGCGACAGATATACCCCAGAGATCCTCAGTATTTTTCATGTTGAGTGCCTTATACGCAGATAAGAGTTCATCCGATGTGATACTTCTAAATCTAAAAATGGACTTAGGATCGGAGGCATTTCTTTTTAATAAGTCATCTGCAGCACTGGGACAAGAGGAGAGGGATCCTGTGATATTCTTAGAAATATTGGCAAAAAAATTATTGAATTCGTTGGCTACTTCGTCGTTAGAAGTTATGGTTTTATCACCAATTTTTAAAGAAATATTAATGTCGCGCGATTTCGATTTGCCTGTCTCGTTATTGATAATAGACCAAGCAGCTTTGATCTTATCATTAGAGTTTTTTATTTTATTAGTCAGATATAAAGATTTTGCAGCAGCACATACCTTTTTAAAAGTTTTTGAATAACATCTAACATATGATACAAATTCCGGTTTAAAATTATATTGTTTTTGGCCATACAGTTCATATAGCTTATTTCTACTAATATAAATGCCATTTGTGGCCCAATCGCAGAAATTTAGTTTTGTTTTCTTATCAAATGTTTTAAGAGGAAAAGATTTGTTAAATTCTTGTTTCACTGTATTAAAAACCTCATCATAATGGTCATTCGGATTTTTATTTGGGTCTATTTCAGGCAATTTTTTATTTATAGATTCGCGAAAACGCATTTTCCGGTGCTTAGTCAGCGGCCTACAGGTTACAGGAGCGGAGCTAAGGTTAGACTCTTCGTCACGTGTCAGTGACACCTGTTGACCCAGGTGGTCAGACCCCAGACAGGCAAAAAGCTTTTCATCAGAGACCGAGCAATCACAGAAAATGTTATCTATACATTTGGCAGAGGTTGGGGTAATTCTAGTGGGTTCAAAGAATGTGTTTTTCAAATTAAATGAATCAAGCAAATTTCTAAATCCATTGCTTTCCGAACATGAAACTAAAATATCAACGTTAAAATCACCGCATAAAATTATATGTTTACTACTAGAACTAACCCGCCTGAGGGCTTCTTCCAAAACATTTAAAAGAGTGTCATAACTAGCTGAAGGCGGTCTATAAGCACAAATAATAATATATTTGTCCAACTCCACACAAGAAAGTTCTATTGTACATTCAAGAGACAGCCTTACTATGTCTTTTCTCTCTTTGCATTTATAATCTCTGTTTATTAATATTAAGGACCCACCGTGGTCAGAATTTTGTCTTAGAAATGCACTTGCTAATATATATTTATCCGGGAAGTTTAGTTTAATTTCATGTTTAAAGAAGTGTTCTGTGACACAAAAAATGTCAACATTATTATGTTCCAAAAATAAACAGATTTCATTAAATTTGCTGGTGAAGCCCTGTATATTTTGATGTACAAGATTTATATAGGAAGGCTTCACCTCTGTCTTATTATCTAGTTTAAAACTAAGTTATTAGTACTGGTACTAATATCAGATGACTTCGTTATATTAGGTATAACGGGTCTATATATATTGTATGCTAACAGTTTAGCAATAGTCAGCTTATATCTATAGGGTAGGTACACAGTACCATTGTTATAAAAACAGTTGTCAATATATTTATTGCAATCTAAAATATAAAGTTTTTTCAGATCCCACGTTAAATTATAAATGTGTGTATTTAATGAGTGTATGAACTTATTTCTGTAATTATTTTTTATATAGGGGAAAAGAACTAAAATTATTTGACCAATACCCATTAAAGTTTTGTTCCGATCTGTCTTGTATTTGGCATCCCGAAACACAACCAAGTCAGAAGAAGCTAATGGATCAGGTCCTATAGTAGTTATAAGTAACAAGCATAGCTTTGTAAAGAGGTAGCTGGTAGCTTATCTGCTCGTCCATTAGTCGGAGTGAGCGCACTTTTGTTAGTGCGGTATTGTGATGGTGGATGGTACAGTATACAGACTTAATACTCATCGACGATTGTATCATTTTAACGTCTGTTAATCTGCTAGTTTCCATCTAAATAACGAGTCGATACCCACTCGTCCCCTTAAATTCGTCCCCTGGAATAAAAGATTGGATTCAGATTGGGCCCCTATAAAGGCACCATCGAAATTTTGTCCGTATCACTGTGTCAAAGTGGTGATAAAAAATCTGATGATCAGAGATTTTTGTAAGTTAATTCGTCACACCTACTTATATTTTGTGATGACGAATTACCTTTTATGACTAATCTATAAGAACCCAATCTGATAGAAGCGGAAAATTTAGACAATCCTATAAGACCTACATTTTTCTGTTGGTAGTTTATTAGCCAATTCCATCAAGCAGTAGTAAAGAAGTTAAGGAATAAAACCCGTGGTAAATCGCTTCCGTACATCTTTCAGACCGCACAACCGACCCCTATAGACAATGTGATCCGATTATTACTGACGATTCATTTGACAATTGAAGGGGGCAATCAACATTATTAACTGTTTGTTGATTTCTGGTTGGCTTTGATTTGAGGATTTTTAAATATAATGAGAAAAATAACGGGATTTCCTTGTTTTTATATAAAGTTTCATGCGGTTTTGCTATACAACTCGGAGCCTTGCTCGTTTAAACACTAAAAAAACCAAAGTACTTTCATATAGAAATTAAATATGGTGAAAAAATTCCATGCGAGCAGGACTTGAACCCGCGACCAGGGTTTTATACGACCTTGCTCTTCCAACTGAGCTATCGAAAATCGAAAATCTTCACCATATCCGATTTCTAACTACTAATTGCATCTGCGATGCTCAAAAATCCAAAAATAACTGAAAAAACCATTTAGGATATCGCTAAAATAAAACCTTAAATGTCTTATCCATAAGATTTTTCTTCTCTACTAATTGTTCTACTATCCATAAAGTCAAAGTCAATTGTATTTATTTAAATAGGCTTAAAAATAGCACTTTTAAATCGTCATATTCTTGTTTTTTAGTTAGTTAACGTCATAAAATTACTTAAAGCTAAGGTTACCACTGCCTCCAAAGCGCAAGCTATACTTACCTTAAAATCTTACGTTAGGATTTTAAGGTAGAAAAACAAAGCAAATGTAACTCATACTAAGAAATACGAGCAGGCAACGTCTTAAATACACCTAAAATAATTAATATTGCCCCGGGAAGTATCCCTCCGCGTCCCATTCACGGCACAGCAATATCGCTGTTTGAATAGGACCGTTATCCGTCAGGCAACAAATGGAGGCTGCTACTTAGCTGCAAATTAATTGTCCCAGTTGATTAGAGACTTACCTGGAAACAAACAAAATAAGGGTTAATTTATTTGTTTGACATTATTATACAAGGGAGTTTTAGAAAAGTAGGTGAACTTTGACTTTAATACATACATACATACATATTAGCACGCCTTTTTCCAGTGGGGGTAAGCAGAGACTAGCGATTTCCACTTGCTACGATCCTTACAGATCTCTCTCGCTTCCTTTACACTCATCAATCTCTTTATTGCCTTTGCTTCTCGATAAAAGGGATGATGACTGGGTAAAAAATAAAATATTGATGCTATTTAATTAAATAATGAAACATGATAAGTGAATGTCACTTTAATTGATCAATTTTATTTATTAACATGGTTTACTATTTTTTAGTTTTAATTAAAGTATATTGGGAATGCTTTTGACTCCAGTAAAAGTGACGTCACTATTGAGTACTGTCATACAAGTCCCATATAAATTATTGTTTTTGACATTTAGAAAAAAATATCTAATTTAACTTGTTGTCATCTACCCTATTCTAAATCCTAGGTATTTATTTATTTTATTTTTACAATATAATACAGAATACCTTATTGCACACTAGTAAGTAATATTTGAACAAACTAACAGCTTAATAAGCTGATGCGTGTGTATATTGAAGTTTGGAGAATTTGTCTGATCACTTCTTCCAGCTGTTGACAGACGAAATTCTTGAGTTTGTCCAGTCTATAAAATTGTGCAGAAAATAGAGCGTCATTACTAACGACTTAATTTTTTATTAGGAATGCGTTCCACTCCCCCGTTTCAATATCTCGCCATGGAAGCTAAGCGCAAACGTATTAAGTCTCGTCACGCACCGCAGGCCCACATAAATCATAGTCTCGTTTATTTGACGGATAAGCTGTAAGATAAGTTGCTGCTAAATACGAATGTCTGGGTCTGGGCGGCGCGTGACTCGAATCTAGCGAATGTTTGTGTCCTAAATCTGACTTACTTCTTTTCCTTTAGTCGCATTTCTCATGACTGAGGGTCGTGGTCATTATATGGAATGAAACACACAACAAGTATCTTAGCAATGTTAAGTGGTTTGCCATTGCCTCCTCCATTTCACACGCTAGCTGATAATCATCAACCAGAGAGCAGGTTTCCTCACGGTGTTTTCCTTCGCCGGAAGAATGTGGTGGTCGATGAAACTACCATACATGAGTCAGATTGGTATACAAACTCATGTAGCCCGGGCAGGATTCGAACCTGGGATCTTTGCAGCCACAAGCGGGCGCCCTACCTCTCGGCCACCAGCGCTTCTCACTGCTGACTTACAGGAGACAGATTCTTTCATAATCCAGCTCCAATAACCATTAGCATTGTACATTAGCCTTTAATACATTGTATTTCTTTTTGTATTCATGGTGCAATAAAGAGTTACTTACTCATACTATTCAGCCGAACGTGGAATTCGAGTTTTACGACTCTTGGCTCTATCTATCCCGTAAGTTTTACGTAAGGGATAAAGACGTATCTATATCTTTACCTTCTTTCATTATCAGAATTTTATAAATCTGCTGTAATAAAGGAAAAAACCGGCAAAGAGCGAGTGGAACTCGCACATCGATGATGGATCTCTACAAAAGTTTATATTTCGTCTATGTGTAACTATATGATGTTTTCAACTTATAACCTCAACGCATATCTGAAAAAAAGTGTCTTGAACTTGAATGCCATACTGTAATGTGAATGCTTCATGGTGTGAGTCGACGCAAACCCCTTGACAGATAGTTGACAACAAAGTGATCCTATAAGGACTCCGTTTCTACATTTTAAGGTGAGGATCCCTAAAAACAGTTATTTGCCGTCATCATTCTATATATTTAATCGTATGTAAATCTAATCTATATGAATATATAACTCAAAATTGACTGACTGACTGACATAGTGATCTATCAACGCACAGTCTGGACTGGACGAAATCGGGCTGAAATTTGGCATGCAGGTAGATGTTATGACGTAGGCATCCGCTAAGAAAGGATTAACGCGAGCGAAGCCGCGGGCAAAAGCTTATTATATAAAATCGTAGAGTAAATAATCAAAGTTTGTATAGTGTGTCTAAATACACAATCTATAAGGGTCTACCCCAGTCCCTAGCACAGTATTAAGAGTACGACTATAATAGTTGTTTATAAGACGTTCGTTATCGCCCCAAGCAGAGCTGGGATGAAAAATTATCGTTCCCCCACTTAACGCTGCAACATTCACCGGGAGCGGTAAGGCGGTACTGAAAAAGCGAGATTCTGGCGTCTTAACTAACTTGCTTCGAAAACGGTGAGTTTAATTGCTTTTCTACTAGCTGTATCCTAGGACTCCATTGCTGTGAGAGTTACGGTACCCTGTATTATCAGGGTGTCCAAAAAGGCTACTTTGATAAATTAGAATATGATCCATGTCATTTAGGAAATAGATCATCATATTCAGATTTGTCAAAGCGGCCGGTGCACCAAATTTCATCGACATTTGTCCAGTGGTTTTTGCGTGAAAGAGTAATAAACATCTTTACAAACAACATTTACCTTTAGAGGACTGAAAAAGTGTCGATTCTTTTCTTTTTTTTTATTATTGATGGGTTTGCTCTTGACCACAATCTTGCCCGAGGACAGAAATGAGGTCTACGATGAAGCGAGCTTACCCATAAGCAGCCAGTTTTTCAGGTTAAATAAAGAAATCTAGAATAACCAAGCCAATAATTTGATAAATATGACACATTTATCAAATTATATTGGCTTTCGTTTCGTTTCGTTTGCCACATTCATTAGATGAAGCCAATCTATAATTTAATTAGTTTAGTTTTATAAATTGGTTAGTTTAGTTCGCTATAACACGCCAAATTCTATAACTTAAGTACTTTTCGTCGCGGTGGACGTTGGTTTAAGATTCTTGGAGAAATTCCTATTTTATCGCTTAGCTTAAACTACTTACCGAGCGCTTGAAGATGCTTAGTGAAGACTGCAGTCTTTGTGGCTTATACTAGAAAATGTGCAGTTTTTACGGCGCGCTGAAAGTCACAGATACCGTCATCAGTAAACTACCTAGTTAGCATAATATATTAGTGCTTAAGAAAAGTGTTAAATTAAAGAAATATCTTTTGGAGCGAAACGAATATGAGATTGAGGATTTCTTCAAGTGACCTAGATTAAGTTTTATTTTTTACTATGTAATTACTTATAAGAATTTCAGACACAATTGTAAAATTGTTATTGAATAAGTGAATTGAAATGTCTTTAGACTTCCTAAAGAAAAAGTTCCTTAGTTATTTCTTGTATAACATTCTTCTCTTTACTACAATCTATGAGAGTCAAAAGGGACGAGAATGTGTAACACTAAGATGGGGAAGGACGTGCTGATTCGACAAATGAACCTTATTACCAAGTTGAGATTTCAGATGTTCATCTTAAGCGATTTTTGTAAGGTTTGCTGGTTTGAATCTCGGCCTGACTTTTAGCTCTAATCTGAAGAGATACGAGACTCGAAACAAGTTAAGTATCCTAATCCTAACTAATATTATAAAAGCGAAAGTGAGTTTGTTTGTTTGTTTGTTTGTGACCTCTTCACGCTTTATCTTCTGAACCAATCTTCCTGAAATTTCGCATACACATAGTTAGAAATACTGAGAAGGACATAGGGTACCTTTCATCCCGGGAAAAAGCACTGTTCCCGTGGGAATTTTTTGGGCGAAAGCTAGTTTAAAAATAAAAAACACGACTGACAACTAACATAGCCTATGTCACTCGGAGGAATGCAAGGAATCTAACAATATCTCTAACATCAAAATCTGTTAAGCCGTTCAGGACTTATGGTGGAAAAAGAAACTTACACTTAAACTTACTATGTAAGAAACATACGTATGTATGTTTATACATACACCCTAAAAACATAACACTCCTTTTTTGGTCAGTCGTGTAAAAAGCGACTTGCTTCGAACAAAAATGGAGCTAAACGAAAAACATTTCACGAATATTTACAAACAAGCTAAAAATAAACCGATCCTATGAATAAAATCTCCATTTGCATCGTCCCGTCCGATCCTCCACCGGCGATGTCAATTGAAGTAGGGTTGACGACTGATAGCAGTGGAATTTAATATTTATATTAATAAGTTTCAGGGTTACATGGATAAACAGGCAATGACCCAACCTCTTAATAAGAGGTATTCCTTTCAGAGCACCGATTTGATGTTATTTCTCACAAATATATGTTTGTACGAACATCGCGAAAAAACTACTGAAAGAAATTTGACGCGGTTTTCTCATTTGTATAGGTTAAGGTCTTACTTAAAAACTGGCGCAGGTTTAATTTTGAATTTCGGCTTAGAACCTATAATAGATATTCTTCTTCTTCTAGTGCCTCTCCATTACTGGAGATTGGCCATCAGTTTCGCAAACACTCCTTAACAATAGTAAATAGTTCTTAATAGAGATATTAGCAATAGAAAATTCCGTGCGGGCTTAGTCACGGGCAAAACCTTGTAAAAAATAAAAGCAATTTCCACATAGAACAACGAAATCACACATCTTTCACCAAAAATAAAATCCGAACGTCCAGTGGACAAAAACAATTGGTGATTGCAACACGCAACAGTTATCAATAACAATTGGTGCGACGTATCCGTCCCGCAGATTTGCGACATATTCCAGTGTAAGCCGGCCCTGGCAATCAGCTCTATCCGCCGCGGCTTAATATACAAATATCAAGGGTACAGAAATTACCCTGCGAAGGTTTGATGCGCGAGTATATGGTTTCTATACATAACATGTCACAAACATAACATGTTTTATTATATTAAGTATATTTTGTTTCTTATATTTTATTTTTAACTGTACATAATCTATGTATAATAAATAGCCCCTCTGGCATGTTAGACGACCAAGACTATAATATCATGAGTTTCTTTCGACATTTCTTAGCAGCAGTGGTCGTTCCTAAATGCTAGTAGTTTGTAGCTTAGAGACATAATTCACTATGATTATATAATTAGTATTCAACTTGAAAATATTTTTTGATTTAAAAAAAATCTAAAATACCACCCCTCGCGAGATCTTAGATACCTACGAATTTAATTAACATTTTCCTAATTAGCACCCCAAAAAGTCGAAAAGCCATACATAGCTATTTACCGATTGATATACATATTTATTTGTGAACTACATTTCTCATTATAAAAAGGAAGGCTATTTTCAAATAGATAGTAAAACTGATCACGCCATCTATTGACAAAGTTGTACTATTTATAACAAATAGTTGGGAAGACAGAAATTAGTCTCCTCTGCACCATTGATCATTACGGAATGTTGCATACGGCACAACGGGAAGGGATCTGACATAATGACACTTGACATTTAAGTATCGGAGTTATACTTCTATACTTTATGTAGTTTGTGAGTTGGTTCGAGTCGAGCGAGACTGATTAACTGCAGTAGTAGAGCTTAGCGGAATCCATGCGGAATCGCATCACATGATTTTCTTCTATTTTTACAAGCTTGTATTTAGATTCAATCAAGTGACCAGATTTTGACGATGACATGTTTGCGAAAGTGACATTATTTCCAATTGTCCCTCAAAAATTTTGATACGGCAACTTTTTTACACGACTGACCAAAAAAGGAGTGTTATGTTTTCAGGGTTCATGTATGTAAGTTTCTTTATTCTACCTTAAGTCCTGAACGGCTTAACAGATTTTGATGTGAGAGGTATTTTTAGATTCTTTGCATTGGCTTTGTGAGTTGTCAGTCATGTTTTTTTATTTTCAAATAATTAGCTTGTTCCTGTATGTCTCTTAGCGGGGGACAAATGGTGGGGGGCAGCGGGAAAACCCCACCCGGCAAAACTTTTTACACTGCGCATTCATTCACGGAATGCAAAAAATAATATTATGCAATGCGGAAATTGCACCTTATTGCGTAGGCGATAAGGGCGTATGCTTAATGTAACATCAGTAGTGGGATAGGTGCTAGTGAAAGTTGGCGCGTTACCGGAAAAACCGTGCGATTTTCAGTGGCGCAAGTTATAAGATGTTGTGTGAAATAAGTTAAAATTGAATTGAACTCAGCTTAGTGCGCTTCAAAAGGAATTTCCTCCTACGAAGATTATGGAAAGAACTTCCAATATGGAATTTTTCAGAAAATGGGCATGAAAAGATTTAATCAGGTTCGGCGTTGCGCACATCAAAGCCCACTTTCAACTTTTATTGCGCTCCAGTTTTAATTTATATTTATTGACAGATAATAATTTTAGTTTTATTTAGTTTTTTTATAAATTTATTTTAGTTTATAATCTTTTTAGATACCTAATTAGTTTATTATTATAATGAGTTTTTAGTTAATCTTTAAATTATCCTTCAAGTTTAGGACTTGAATTAAACTGGGGCCCTATTTTCGAAAGTTCGACATACTGACGAAAACGAATATGTCGCGCGTATTAGAAACACAAATTGTGTTTCGCATTATTTTCATATCACTTCTAACATTGTCAGACCTTGTTCTAACATAGTTAATTACAGTGATTTCAAAAATATACGGAATAAGTAATTGATGTCGAATAAAAAATCATTCGATCGGTCGATCTCGGAAGTAATATGATCTCGGAAGTGAAATTGGCATTTGTAAATTTTAAAAGTCAGTTAAAAAAGACAATTACTGGTATTGTACTGTTTAAAAAAAAAATACATTTTTGAATCACGAATTAAGTAAATAGTAAAAAAGAAAATCAAAATCGCTGTCGCTTACGCCTCGCGCCATGTTCCACTTATTCAATAGCGACGCGCGCGTTAATTTTTTGCGGTGTTTGTTATGCATTGACTACGTAACATAGCAATTAATATTTACGTTACTGTAAATCATGATCTATCCTAAGAAGTACCAAATTAGAATAGTAAAAAAAAGTGGACGAAATTAATACTGTGCCGATCACACTTAATTATTTTATAACTTTACGTGTGCAATCCAAAAATAAAACAGATGATTTCCGGATGATGAGCTTAATTTAAGAGTTGGCCAAATGTAGGTATACCTAGATTTGCAAGTCCGGTCGGTAATATTAATAGCTTTTTAATTACTTTCCGTCGACGCCATTTGTTTGTAGAAAACGAGCGAAACTATCAAGGGAGAGTGTTCAGTGAAATTTCCTTTAAAATAATATAAATTATGAAGCAAAAACCCCCGATGCCAGATTGAAAAAAAATGCTAATTACTCCTAAACGGCTAAACCGATTTTCATGAATCATGGCTGAAAACACTCTTGATAAGTCACAAACCAAACAAATAAAAAACTAAATTAAAATCGGTTCATCCGTTTGGGAGCTACGATGCCATAGACAGACATACAGACACAAAGCAACGTTAAATAATTATGGAATATGATATTTTATGTTTTTTGTAATAGTTTGTTTGTTTGTTTGTTTGTTTGTAAACTCTTTATTGCACATACACACAGGAAAGATACAAAACATAGTGAAACAAAAAGAGAGGCGTACAATGGCGGACTTATCCCAAAAAGGGATTTCTTCCAGTGAACCAAGTGTTTGAAAGGAATTTTATAGTTTAATAGTTATTGTAATAACTTTAAATTTTCGGAGAATACCGACTATAACCTGGATTACGTCGCAGTAGTAGTTGACTTTTCGTCAATTTCAAAGTTGTTCCGGATAAAAGAAAATGTTAATTAAGTACATTTCGTAAGAAAGTTATCTGCGGGAGTGGAAGCGGACTTCACTCAGGGAATTATGGAAGGAGAAAGGGGAGGCCTTTGTCCAGCAGTGGGACTCATCACCAGGCTAAAAAAAAATCATTTTGTAACGCTGGATAAATCAGTGCTCTGTGTAATGATGAGCATAACTCTTAAATAACAGGAAGGAAGTTACAAAATGTGTATGTGAATCACATATGAACCCTTACAACAACGCTCCTTTTTCTACGAGGCAGTCGTGTAACAAAACGGAAACAGGGCACCATTAGCACTACACGCCATTGGCATGTCCAAAAAATACAACATCACATATTCCACTTACCCCTCACTATTTTCTTTATATAGGAAACTTAACGCGGAGTCAGAAAAATCCGGATTAATCCACAGTTTTCCGGTTCTCGCCTGCGGGCAGCTTGTGACTTAAGAGACGATGGGGGAAAATATCCCCTTTGACATGGCAAAATAGATTTTTTTTATATGTCAATGGTTATTGGAATACTTATCGTGAATAGGAACATGTTGCTTGGAATGTGGAAATTATGGAAAACTAGCTTTTGCCAGCGGCTTCGCCCGCATGAATTTCCCACGGGAACAATGATTTTTTTCCGGGATGAAAGGTCCCTATGTCCTTCTAACTATGTGTATGCGAAATTTCAGGAAGATTGGTTCAGGAGATAAAGCGTGAAGAGGTAACAAACAACCAAACTCACTTTCGCGTTTATAATATTAGTTAGGAAGGATTAGGATTGTTTTTAAGGCCCTAAAAACACGGAAATTGTCTTATTTTCATAGATTTGTACAATCAGGTCTTGATTCCATATGATCATGATGATATGATACAACTTCATTGGAACTGAATAACAAGGACACATTTATGAAATACGTACTTAAATACGACTCGAAATATTTTACCCAAACAATGTAAGTGAAATAAAAGTAACCAATAGTAAAAAATAAGAAGCGAACCTCCGTAAAGAATCCCTCGGTACCTACGGGTCTTCGGATAAGGTATATTTATTTGCTAGGGCCGGCAGTGAATAAGATGGGGCCTCTTACACGTCACCGAGTTTATTTGGGGGCGCATGAGTAAATATACGGACGTGGGTGGACTGCGCGCCTTTCAGGACAAGGAAAGCTTTTTCTGAAGCAGCATGTAATACGATGGCCCAACGGAGCGGCTATACGAAGTACATTGTATTGGACAAATCAGAGCCGAACTAAGGTCAAGCTTTAGATCATTTAACTATCGGGAGAGGCCTCTCACAGGCATTACAGTCCGCAAGGCCTAAGCTGAGCTTTGCATATGTGTAAGTAATTCCGAATAGTAAGTGCGCAGCAGATTGCGCAGGACAAGTGACGTCTCACACATCACGCTGGTTGTCAAAATGTTGTATAAACACTGCCTTTTTACACTAACTGTGTGCACTCACACAAATGCAAAGCTCAGCTTAGGCCTCGCGGACTGTACCCTCTGCCAATTTCATATGATCACGCTCATACCGTTGTGTTGCAAAGCACAGATTGAAACTAGACTTCTTTATTGCACAAAATACATGTGTAAAAGTACAATGGGCGTATTATGCAAAAGCATTTTTTTACCAGTCTACCTAGGGTCATGCAGAGAACACTAAGTGGGTGCAAATAAGTGAGGTGAGTAAACTTAAATAACTTTGTAACGTCCGAATTTGTGTAATATGATAAAAAATAAATAAAGTACATTCTTGGAATATCTGGGAGAATATATTCAGACAATTGGATATTACCCCCCGGCTACAGTTGCGGCGGGCGTAGATAACGGACGTGGACGTTAAATAAAACGACCGATATTGATTTATTGCCTGCAACCTGAAACGCGTACAGTCTACAGAACAACAGGCTACTCGAATACATTGAAAATTCGACGCTATTTCAGTCATTACTAGGACTAGATTCGTTGGTTTACTTACTCGTACATTATTTAATCCCACCAAAAAAATTTCATGTCAAATGTTGTCAGGACGAGACCATATGCCTTGCACTGCCAAAAAGGTATCAGCAGGCCTACCATGAACTCTTTTTGCGATTCAGTTTAGGACCTAAATTGAACTGGGGCCCTATTTTTGAAAGCGTGACATACCAACGAAAACTAATAAACTATAATGTCGCGCATAATATGAGCGGAAATTTTGTCTCGCATTACCTATGAAAATAATGAGGAAACCTGCACTCTGGTTGATGATTATCAGCTAGTGTGTGAAATGGAGAAGGCAATGGCAAACCACTCCATTAACATTGCCAAGAGAGTCGTTGTGTGTGTTTCATTCCATATAATGACCACGACCCTCAGTCATGAGGAAATACGACTAAAGAGAGAGAGAGATCGATACAAAATGTCGATGCTTAGTTGTAAGGTCACATCACTTTCATACACTGCCATTAAATTTGGAAAACGGTTTTCGGCTTCATTTGACAACCATTTTTTATCAGTCTATTAAAGAATTATTTTTTTTTCTTATGTCTATGCGGCAACCACATATTTTGACGGTGTAGTATATATAGTATTTGTGAAATTAGGGCTTACGTAGAGTTAGAAGTTTGGTACATGGTCTTGTCAAAATTAAAAAAAAAACTACGTACACTTTGCTACACTTTTACTTTGCATTTGACGAGCATCTAAAACCATTAAAGTTCAACCGATTGCATTAAGCACATAACAATAATAGTTCTATTGTCTAACAAAACTATTCTAGTAACATTACCGCAAACAAATCGAGTTTGCGGTCAGTACAAACAGCGGCATATTGCGCGTATGTGCGTTTCAAGCTGTAATGTTACATGCATGTGTTAGAAAAAGGCCAGTATATATATGTATAACTATATATATATATATACTGGCCTTTTTTCTAACATCAGAAGTGGGATTCGATCCTTTTTCTCCCCTTTTCTAATACAACCAATATATTTTCAGAATGGATCTACGGTACTGGAAGTTCTGCTCGTCGCAAATCGAGATGCTGTTACTGCAAATCATCATCAGGATAACCAAGTGGCGCTATCTGTCATCAACCTGGCAACGAGCGACAACGGGGCCGCGAGCTGTATTCACTAAGGGATACCGCAGGGTATCGTTGTAGCCATGGCAAAGGCAGGTAAAACCCTTAGGGGTTCTGCTGTATTATGGTTCGAATTTAAGAATTTATCTTGCTTATTTGTATTCAGGAAAACAAAACGGGTCTATTTTGTAATCTAAATATATTATATTTATTGCAAATGTTGGCTTAGATTTTAGCATAATGCCAAGATACCTTTAATCGAAAATCAATTAATAGGACTAAATTGTGTTAATAATACTGATGCAAATGTTTCAATCAGGTCATACTCTTTTTGTTCGTTACGTCATATGTAAAATTGTGTAAAACAATCCTTAGAGTACAGAGAAAAAGTTGTGTCGGGTACCTACCACTAATTTTAAATTATAAATACCAAATCCGATCACGTCTTTCTTACGTGATTTTTCAAAGAAATGCAGTGAAATGTAAAAAAAAAAGAAAATTACGACAAACAGTGTTCAGTCGATTTGTTTTGCTAGGCAATTCTTAATTCTAACGTTATAAAAAAAAAACGGTAGATACTAGTGAAATTTTATTTATGTTTCTTTAAAAAAAAATGTGGCACTATTAAGTGTCCATTTAATCCTGATTGAATTACGAAATTTTGCCTAATAAAACCCCTTAAGACATTAAATGCTAACGAGTTTCATCTTTTTTAAAAAATCGATGATTAATACATAAACACCTAGCAGTAGAACAATAAATTTTTAGTCAGATTGGCCGAGTGGTTTATGTAAAGTTGAAATCAACAAGGTTCTTCCATCTTTACTTACTGTTGTGTTGGTGCAAATATACCCGCAGTATATTTGTTGTTTAATTTAAATAAGTTAAAACCAAAATAAAAGACCTTATAAGTTCCTAATTAGATTAGAATGAACAAAATGTATACACCCATAAAACATAAACATTCAAGCATCTTACTATGTTCTATGTTTCGATACTGGTCAGGTGATCAGTTCTTTAAAAAAAATACTAAATACTGTTCTCTATAACGTGTGAAAAAAAAAATTAAGTAAACTTAAATTGCACCAAAATCAGTTCGGTTATTTAAAACTTTACATAGAAAAACTATATACCTAATAAGTATCATTTTTTGTGTTTGACTATTTAGTTGGTTTGTTTACATGAAATGTTTTGAATTTTTCAAATAATGTCATTCAAGCTCACGACCGTCATAGTATAAAAAGATCTCACTATCTCTGTGTTCAGTTGAAAGTTCGCTTTTTCTATGACAGAAAATTTTATTTATAAATATATCTAAACAATCAGATGTTAAGAGACAAGGCCTTTACCACTGACATATTACTTCTACTGACAATACTACAATACTGACATGGCTGTGCTTGTGCTTGGATCTGTAGCTGTGCCTATGACTGTGGCTGTGCTTGTGCCTTAGTGGCTGTGGCTGTGCCCGTGACTATGACTGTGCCTTGTGGCTGTGTCTATATCTGGTTATTTTTGGAATAACATGTAATTGATAAAAGTATAAAATAAAGTAATTTCGCAATTTTCACATAGTTGAATAATTCAGGAAAACTAGTTTCTTAAGTCGCCTTTTAAGCGAATAAAAAAAAAATTGTGCTTGGCGTTTTTTCTCTTCCTTAAAGTACTCCGAGAACGTAGTACTTGTCAGTATGGCCGTGTTATAATATAGTAGTTAATGTAATCATATTTCCTAAAATATGAGTTAAAAACAAAAACAAACAGTTATCTTAAAATTTAACTACTACGTATTAAATTAAACCGAAATTATATACAGATACATAATCACCTCTTTATCCCTCGTGGGGTAGACAGAGCCTCGAGTCGTGAGACTCGAAGGCCACGTTTAGCTAAATAAAGTAAATAAATAAATTATATTGATGAAACAAAACAAAACTAAAATATGTTTTAAAAGGTACCCGTCCCAACAGTTCATGAAGTACTTCTATTGATAATTCCCTGGGAATTATCATTATAAATGACACGTTGTATTTAACTGATAAAATAAACAGTTACTACTTTAAATATCGTGTAACGTTTACAGACGTTCTATTTGTTGAATAAATCGTGATATCTTATTATAAGTAGTTATCATCATAACCATGTAAATATTTAATTAAAAGGTGATTTTATGTAACGTTTAATTACAACGTAATCACAAATAGAAACCTATACTAGAGGTAGTATTTTAAATAATATAATTTAATTATACAATAAATTCTAATGGATTAAGAGATTATTTTTAAAGAAATAAAGTTGTATCATGCACCATCGAAAACAACACGTGTTGGTTGCGATTGGTAGGGATGGTAGGGTATGTTCGAATAAAACTACCCGACGCTCAAAGCGGAGCACATTCTGTGCCGAGTGATCGACTGGAGCGGACCTATCTTAAGTTAAGTACAAAACTTATTGTTTTAAATTTATACCGTTATGCTGTTGCTTTGTCATAAGAATATTTCTGTGTATTTTGATAATTTATGTTTTGTGGAATTTTATGAAAAACTGGCAGCCCATCTCGGTATGTCATGGGTTTTTCTAGTAATAAAGATAGCGAACGTAATTCAGAGATAATGTACAATTCTCATGGTAAAAGTATTTTTGAGATATGTTCCATAATTTTGAGGTTACTCATTACAAACATATAAATCTTTCCTATTGATAAAATATTACGAAATTATATGTAATTGTTACTTCGTTACATATAAATCTAAATAGTTAATATGACTAAAGTAAATATCACGCTGATTAAGTGTAAGAAAATGTATAAAGTGACTTACAAATAAGTGTTTTATAGTAGTCACTTGATCACAAACATATGTTTGTTATATTGTTTTTGACGGTACATAATTGATGTACTTATTGTAAAACATACTGATACTATGATGAAAAAGAATATGTAAAAATATACAAAAGACCCCTTTGGCTCGATAGGGACCAATACTGTTCAAATGAGTTTCTTTCGGGATTTCTTCTCAGCAGTGGTCGGTCCGAAATCCTAGTAGTCTGTAGCTTTGAAATTAAAAGAAGTTGAGGTTCAATTATAAAAATAAACATTTGGTTCTGGTTAAACTTATTGTTTCTTTGTTCTCCCTCAACTACCTACATTTTGAATTGTTAGAAAAAAAAGTAAAAGTTCAAATATATTCTTATAGTTACTTATTAAAATAAAATATATATATATATAGTTATACATATATATACTGGCCTTTTTTCTAACACATGCATTTCATGAACGTTAGGGCATGTACAGAAGTGCCGTGTAATGCCTGGCCTAGTAACAATTAACTCGTTTCTTAGGTTAAAGCCACACTATGAGGAGCTTCGCTTAGTGCTAAGAGCCAAGGGACTCGTTTAGTGACTGATCCTAGCGAACAGATGTATGACATACTATGGGAGCGGCCACACTGCGAGCGACGCGCCTAGCTAGGTTCCTGGATAGTCCCTAGCTAGGTTCTTGGATAGTCTGCGTCTAGGCGGGTCAAACAGCCATATTAGTTAAAGGATAGTCGTCTATTGTCTCTCTAAGGCTGGCTTACAGTGGGTGCCAAGCTTAAAGTTAAGCTAGGAGCTGTTTAAACCTTTACCCAATAATTTGCTGAATTACTAAAGCATCTAACTCCTAATCGATTATAATCTTTAAAAGCGACTACGAGTTTCTCACCATCATCTCTCATAGCAGACCCATAATCGATTCTGTGCATCACCACTTTATAATCGATCAGTTAATTGAAATCAAACGCCATAATCGATGTGTCGCTCGTTACTAATCAAATCGCAATTTGATATCGCCAGTTAGAGTCATTAATCGAACGCAAATCCATTTGGAATCCAATACAACGATACGATACTAATTACTGACCTACTTATTTATAAAAAACTTTTTTCCAAAAAAAATGAACCGACTTCCATCATAAAACTTAAAATCATGAAATAACAATAAAGAAAAATATATTAGCATTCTACCTACTGAATGAGGTGAAGTCGGTGCCAAGTGCAGGAGTAAGGGTGTTATGTAATTGTTTAGCTAGGTAGGTATTATAATGATTCTAATATTAACTTAGATTATTTAATATTCAATTTGGCACCGACTTCACCTCATTCAGTAGGTAGAATGCTAATACATTTTTCTTTATTGTTATTTCATGATTTTAAGTTTTATGATGGAAGTCGGTTCATTTTTTTTGGAAAAAAGTTTTATTTTATCATTTTTAGTTTAATAAAAACTTTTCTTTCACTGGCCGAAAATAAAGAATTAAGAATTCGAAATATTTTATATCTAAGTAAGTTTGATTTGAAATGTCACAACATGTCAAATTGTCTATTATTTTGGCAGATAAATAGACCGAGAGCCCGTGACGACCAAACCTACCTTATTTTAAAAATGCTGAATGTTTCTCTGCGTGGTATATACGGGTAAAAAATATTAGCGACTAGGTATGAAGTTTGGATCTTAGTTGCTTATGCAGGTATTATGGATAGTAAGGATGATTTTTATAGGTAAAAAAAGCAACGTTGGGGCCTCCCAAAGTAATATTAAATTAAGCTTTTATACTAAAACAAATATAACTATAATTTAGTAAGGTACAATATCTAGCAGGGGTTTATATCTGCACTAATTGCCTTGTAAGGAATAAAATCTTTAAAAAACTTTACTTTGAGGAAATTGAGTTACCACTTTAAATGTTATTGCTACAAGTAATCTGCGTAAGTAATCATGAACCAACTTTTATAGTCGCTAATCGCTATTTCTATGTTGGGGACATACACAGAAAATATTGAGTTTTAATAAAATAAGGAAGGGCATGCTGTCGCGGGCTTTTGTTCTATAATGCAAAGTTGATATTTTTATATTTTGTTAGGTATATTTAAAATTACCGAACAGATACTGACGTGGTTAAAATGGGACCAACTCGGGAATATACCATTACGAATAAAAAAACAATTTTGGAAATCAGTCCACAATTGGCGGAGAAATCGGCGAACATACATAAAAAAAAAACATACATACATCGAAACATATAACCTCCTCCTTTTTTGGGAAGTCGGTTGAAAAGGTTTCAGTTAAACACATTAGCTATTAGAATTTTTTTTTGTAAAAAGTGCATGTGAAGTTTTAATTTCTATAAACTTTTGATTTTGATCTAGAGGTGTGTTTTTTGCCAGGGACCAGACCGCTACATAATTAGTTTTCAACGTGAAAAATTGCCTTCTTTGAAGGCCAAGTTTCAACAAAATAATTTGGCTTTCCTTGATAAGGAAGATTTGACCCGAACATACACATTGCAAGTAAAATAAAAGCTTGTAAAAAACAACAAAATTGAAAACGCAATTACGAGAATAATAAAAGTTGCATTGTCTCGTTAACTCGTCCGCGTCCAAATTAATAAATTACCGCTGTATTAATAAAGGCTCAACTTTCAAATTAAAACCGATAGTGTCCCGGGGGAAATGTACAGACTTTGCTCCGGGCACAAAGTATGGAGGGAGAGGAAGTTAATCGCACCTCCGAATCAAAAAGATTGGCGGTTCTGGGGGTAAAAACGGCCAATTTGATGAATCGGTATATGATCGATTTCTCATATCCTAAATATTTAAAATGGGCGAGATGGACAGGTGGAGATGGGCAGGACATGTTGCGCGTATGGGCGCTGAACGTTGACCTCGACGAGTGTTATTGGAGACCTAGAGAGACCACGAGAGGAAGGGGTCGTCCAGCAGAGAGATGGGTGAACGATATCAGGAAGCATGTCGGTCACAACTGGATGTGGAAGGCTAGAGACAAGGAGTCATGGAAGAATATGGAGGAGGCCTATATCTGAAGGCGGACAAAACAAAGACTGCAATGATGATGATGAAATATTTAAAAATAAACCTTATTACCCCCCTGAACTTAGAGAAGTCGCGTCACAGTAGCGAATTTTAGGTATAAGCGGGGCGTTACAGCGCGGGGAGGGGAGCCACACCTCCCGCTATCAAACTGCCAACCGTGCCTCTCGTCCCCGTCGCCTTTTGGATCAGCGCTGCGAAAACTGCAGCTCACAGCTGAGCCTGGCGGTTCTTACTTGATTAATATTGTATAAAGATTTGCATATTTTTGCAATCTTTCAATCAGTTAGCGTTCGTGTATTCACTAGCATTTAAGTATTTTCTAATACCTCGCTTTTACCTCGGCGGTATCTGTATTTAAAAGCTTTTATTTAACTTGCAATGTATGTGCGGGTCCAATCTTGCGAGCCAAATTAGAACTACTTCCTTTTGTCCAATAGAGTTTAAAATACGTAGCTTCAGTTCTGAAAGGAATTGCATTATAATGATAATCATGACCAAATAGTGCACCCGGGATAAGCTTGTAACTTAACTGCACCAAGATCTCATAACGACAATAAAAGCTTGTTCCAAAACAAGTAATATGTAATACAAACTTATTGATAAAATAAGCCTTAGAGACCTTAATCTTAGGCTTATTTTACCAAATATTAGTGTATCTTTAATAACTTTCGCATTAATAATTTATGTAGGTAAATACTACTTCTGTTACAACCATAATGTACAGCGCATAAAACTGGACACAACCACAACCACCTGCCCAATTTTTTACGTTATTTCCCAAGGGATGTAAATGGTCAAGTTTTTTATTTATTTTACTACTGAATTCAATTTGGGTTTTAACAGTTGCTACGAACGAACTGTACATTAAACTTAGTTATTCTGAATAGTAACGAAGTTTTCATGAAATGTTGTAGCATACATAACAGGAAAAATTCAAAATAAAAAAGTACAACCAAAAATAAGAAAAAATATTTGAACGCTCACTGGGAATCGAACCCAGGACCTCCAGATGAATTGAACCTATTTTCAAAAGCAATTAACTAATCTTAGTATTCCGAAGGGCCAGAGGGGCTACAATGTAAGTCATCTCTATTATTATTCAGAACACGAGGTCCATTTTAATCCCCCCTTTCACTTAGACCAAGGGTTTCTTGCTTTATGACATTTAGATGCATAAAGTCAAAAGCGCAAAATGACAGATGATAGAAAATTGTCAAAGGAAAAGAATTTAATAAATCAAAAAAAAATGCAGTCATGGCACGCACGGCAGATGTAAAACAATTGAGCACCGTGGCACGACGCATCATGCCATTTCCCGTCACGACATGCGATGTTTTACCTCAAAAATAAAGAACAAGACTGAAATCCTAGAGGTGGCGTAGGCTGTCAAATAGCTTATGTTACCGAGGATAACATCTATTTCTGGCAAGTCGTAATTATTATCGTAGTATAAGCCTATCGCTTTCTCATCAACATCATGTCCTCCTGACATGTCCGTCAACGGCTTATCTTCTTATCTCCGTAAATGGGAACTGACATGGCTAACAAAACCATCCTTGGTTTTTTATTTTATAGCCATTTCGACTCGATAAGAAGAAGAAGTCGGATGCAAAGACAAGTGACCGCTTATCTCACAGTATAGGATTCTCAGGGGGGTCAGGTATCTCTTAATGTGACTTTACGTGTAGGAAGGCTTTGGACTACCGATGTACCGCCGAGAAATTTCCAGTTCCCGAACATTTCTACCCTTCTTGATAATTTCCGAAAATTCTTAGAAATTTCTTGGGTTTTTAGGATAATTTTCCGTTCTCGAGAATATTTCCGAGAAATTCCCAAGAAACTTTCCGCTGTTTCTCTGAAAATTTCGGAAACGGCACATCACTACTTGGGACGGCTCTTAGGAGGCGTTTAGAATCGAGATCTGATCGCTTTTTCAAAAAGTCAGCAACGCATTAGTGACCTTTTAAGGGTCGCTGGTGTCCATGCGGTGATTGCTTACCATCAGGCAAACCGCATGCTCGTTTGCCTACTATTCCATAAAAAAGCAGTCAAAATTAAGGATGCTTGCAGGGGTTTCGTAGCTCCCAATTAGATTAATCGATTTTAATAAATATATGATTGGTTCGGAAAAAGTAAAGGCATATAAAGGCATCAGAAATTTCATCACAGCAGAGATGAATTTTTACGATATTCTTAATATTCAAAGAAAAGCCTAAAAGCGCAATATTACTTATATTTTACTGCCAAATATTAAACACAATCTTCTTCCACATAATTCGTATTCGCCAATATTTTCGTAGCAATAAATTATGATGTTACATGAATTTCAGAAAAGATAAATGTTTGTGGAAAGCATACAAAAATATATATCTGATAGAATATATGGATAGAATCCTTCGCCAAAAAGTAAAGACTAAAATTTTGTGTACCTACTATGTGCCTTTTGCGCATCTTCTTTTCATTTTAGCTAAAAGTTTAATGTATTTACTACTAGCTTTTGCCCGCGGCTTCGCCCGCGTGAATTTCCCACGGGAACAGTGCTTTTTCCCGGGATAAAAAGTAGCCTATGTGCTATTCCAGGTCATTATCTACCTCTGTACCAAATTTCATCAAAATCCGTCCAGTAGATTTTGCGTGATTGAGTAACAAACATCCTCACAAACTCACAAATTCACAAACTCACAAACTCACATCCAAACTTTCGCATTTATAATATTAGTATGGATGTATATTTATTAGTGTGCAATAAAGTATTTTGTATTGTACTCCAAAATAGCGCTTAAATTTGCTTCATTTTACATACATACATACATATACATACATATTATCACGCCTTTTTCCCGTGGGGGTAGGCAGAGACTTGCTTCATTTTGACGTAGACTTTTCTTATCAAGTAGATTACACTGCTTGTGCCAATAAGTCTCCTAAAAGCATCGAATATGACTTAAACAATTTTATCAATTACCTCTGAAATATTTGAATACTGGAAGAATAAAAATTGAGCTTACCTGAAACAAAAAAAAAAAATACATTAATTAATTTTATTTTTGTAAAAAAAAACATTTTATTTTAAAAGTAGAAAATTTATGAAAAACATTTCATTTACTTAACTATTAATTCTGCTGTTAATACTATTTTTTTTTCATTAACCCAAACAATAACAGATTGTTATTATCCCGACAGAAAAAATTACAAAATAATATCACACAAAATCGCTATGTAGCTATATTTTTTAAAGGGGCGCTAATGTACCCCTAAATGTTTATTTCAATTATGAAAAAACACAATTACGAGACAAAACAGTATTATCTAAAGATCTTTCCGGACAGTATTTAACGAATTAGACCGAAAGGGGAGGGGTAAATAAGGAAAAACACGTTTACGATAACAATCTGGTTTTTGTAATGGCGCGTTGAGACGTTTAAGGGCCGATTAATTTTTTGGTGTTATTTTTAGTGGAGAGATTGGATGACGTGTAAACGACGCTGAATTTATTATTTAGGTGGCGATTTGATTCGTATTAGAAAATGGCAAAAAAATCGTTAATTCACCAAGACATTCTAAATCCCGTCAAGACATTTTTTTAATTAAAGATGGGTTTGCTCTTGACCACAATGTTGCCCGAGGACAAAGATGAGGTCTACGTAGCGAGCTTACCCAGAAGCAGCCTATTCACTCTGGTTTTGAAGAGAGTCAGGTTGTATGCGCTCGGGAACACGGACGCAGGCAGGGAGTTCCATTGCTTCGCTGTGCGCATTAAGAATTTGGCGAAAGAGACATTTCACGACTAGGAGAAATTTTGAGAAAGATACATAGCAACTGAGCCATCCTGTAGGATCTACAGCTAGTCCCAACAAGGCACATTCATGACTATTGTTAATTTAAACATTCCCCAGCAGAGAAGGCATTGAAGTTAACCTCAATTATTCACACAGTTACACAACGCAGATCCTTTAATCTCCTAAATGGCGCGGCCATTATTTGTTTTCCCGAGTGTAAACAAGAGATTTTTATTGTATTTTCAAGCAGTAGTCGACATCTGTAAGAATTTTCCTTTTCGACTTATTATCAAGAGTTTTACTATAGCGCATCCGTAGACGTTTTCGACTTAGATAACTGGCTGTATTTATCTAACAATTAAGGCTTTTAATTTTTCTGTAAATATGCAAGCACAGACAGAAAGACGTTCACAATTATTCCTGACGTTCTGCGGAATGAAAAAAAAAGGCAATATTGACAATTATACTGGTTGGGAAACTCATCTGCACAAAGTACTAATTAGAGCAGCATTTCTTTGTTAAATACCTTAATATGGCTATTAACAGTTTGCTCTGACACAGGAACTCGTTACGTTTAAAGGCTTAGAAAAAAAATCATTACACAAAAATAGTATTGAGTATTGAGAAAGTATTGTGTACATGACATAGACCCATGTCAGTTTCCATTGTAAATTTTTCAAGTATTTGTAAGTTAATTCGTCACAACATATTTTTGATGACGAATCTACAAGTAAAGAGACATCAATGAAACATACAAAACGGCTCGACTTTGCTACAAAAGAATATTTTATAAAGTTATATTTTCAGTGTTAGCGAGTGCATTTGCACTTGTCGCCGTCCGAACGCCAGTGCACAGCACACGTCCGGTGCATATTGCGCGCCGCGGGCGCTCTCAGCGGCCTGCTTTGACTACGAGACGGTAAATGATAGGGGCGGGGCCTCAGTGCTGGCGTTCTGACATTCTGCGTTTATGTCTTTTTGCGTGTTTTGCACTCAAAAAGACTGACATTCTTAGATTTCTTGACAAAATGCGTGTGTTGTGAGTTTGACGATTAGCAAATCTGACATTTAGCGACGAAGTCTGCGGATCTGGCAATATGCGTGTCTGACATTTTGTATTTAACGTCTAATTCAACGCAAAATGTCGATTTATACGCCCTATGTTATGATAGAGCGTATAAATTATATTATCAACACTCGCTAATCGCTATATGTTGGTCACACGTCCCAGCTTTGCTTTTGATGCGTTTTGTGTTTTCTGAAATCGTCTTGCGCTAAAATAAGATGCGATGTACTTACGAGTATATTACGGGTAAACTATGAAATTAAACCCTAGAAAAGGTCACAATTTTAGGTATGTGTAAATAGTTTAGCAAACTTGTAAGTGACTAAGTGCATGTCATTACAAATTATTATGGATAAATGAATGTGAATATTACAAGTAAGAATGGCAGTCATGTTATTTTTTAAAATATTTTAATTTAGCATTATTCGCTAGTCGCTATATGTGGGACCACGCCCGCTGTAGAAACAGCTCGCGGTCACGCGTCCCAGCTTTGCTTTTGATACGTTGTGTGCTTAGATCGTCTTGGGCTAGAATCAGATGCGGTGTATATTACGGCTTGTCCTAATTTTAGAATTTTTAGACCGCTTTTTGAGGAAAGCATTTGAATTTTCTTTTTGTGAATTGAAGAAAGCGTGTGTTTCATCTCACGTAGTGACGACAAGAGCATCTCTTAAATAGGAAGAAGATTAATGTGAAATGTTAGGAAATAGAGAGGAAGCGAGAGAGATCTGTAATCGTAGCAAGTGGAAATACCTAGTCTCTGCCTACCCCCACGGGAAAAAGGTGTGATAATATGTATGTTAGAAAATACTACACGTAATGTTACACCACTGATATTCACGGATGTCAATTGACGGGAAAAGGTACCTTATGGTTGTTGGCACTTACGACATTGTGCTTATTACAAGCTAAGTTAACTTGTTGACTTTAGTGCTAATGACCATAAAGTACCTTGTCCCGTGGGTTGACACTTATTTTGACTGATTTGGTCTACTAGAGCTACTTCTGCTAATCCACTCATCTGGACATCCTAGGATTGATTTTATATACTTGTGGCCTGTCTGATTTGACGATACACGACAAAGCATTGTAAGCTAATTTCCTTCTACAATGTGAAAAGCACATAGTTTCATATTTCCCACTGGAAAATTTTGAACTCTCACGCTCTTAAGGACCTGATACCTACAAGAACACTTACAGAAGACCTCCAACTTCCCATTTGCCGTGTCCTAAACCAACAAAAACCAACACAGGAACCATTGACCAGCCCCTTGTCTACACAGGAACCGTTTTACAACTGCTTGGCTTGTAAGTGTTATAAAACCATTGATCTTGGTCCGATAACATCGGGGTCAAAGTTAGGCGCCAACTATCAAGATCTGTCGGCGAGATTGTTACGCTGGTCATTGAAATTTAGATTTATTCGGTGATACATTGAACATTTGGTAATGCCGTGTAATTTAGTTTTTACAACATCACGCGAAGATTTGTAATATTTTTGAGACGCATTAATAAAATATTGTTTTGTATTATTGTTTTTAATATTATTAAGTAAGGTATAAAAAAACGACATTTTTAACTTCGATGGTTCATTTGTGAATAACTAGACTTAAAACGGAACATATATTTTTTTTACAAAAATAACCAATCGATCAAATAGAATACTCGTATAACAAATGATCTACAAAAGCTGTGCTTGGTAATATTAAAGCAACTTTTTAAGTATCCAAAAGATTTTAAGTTCGAATCACAATTCCCAGATTTCCCAGGCAGAAAATTGATATTTTTGCTTATGTGATTGACGTAATCTTTTGAGCGCAAAACTAGTTGGATCCGGATTTTGGTGGAAATATCTGGTGTTGTAGTCAACATGGAGTACTGGGAGATTGACGAGGGTTGAACTCCTTGTCGATGGAGATAATTTGGAAAGGAATAAAAGACTGAAAGTATATGTGTTGTTTGTATACTTAAGAAACTATTCCGTATGAACTTCTTGCGCAAAGGTCATTTGTCAAGTGTCAATTTGTATTATTACTAGTTGCAAAAATCAATATGGAAATTACTATCATGCATTTAAGTAAGCTGTACTTTAAAACATTCAATATTTTGTACTTAACTATTGATCTTCATCTTGATGAACCCAAATTTTAAAGGAACATTTTGCGGAAGGGACATTTTGCGACAGGGACGTTCTGCGACGTATCGAAAACAACTGGCACAGAAGGCCTCACTGGCCTCTATACAGAAGATGTACTTTCTTTATAGATAGAATATTTTTCGAAGCAATAATCAAACTCCCATTGTAGTCGTCAGTTATAGTTATGATCTAATTTTGAAAAACGCAAAGTTGTCCATAGAATTTCCCCAAGAAAACCGAACAGGTTCCAAGCTGTGACATGTCCTAGTTACTATTCATGAGAACGAGTAGACGCGCCCGTTCAAACTCAACAAGTTTCCAGCGACGACGGCCCAAATTTGGAAAATGTTGGGAAAACTCCAAATGGTGAACCAATTTGAGAATAATTTTCAAGGTGAGAATGAGGAGTGGACAGCGTTTTGGTAAAAAACTGCAATCCATTGAGAAAATAAATGTAGTTTGGGTTGAATGAATAGTATTTATTCCCGTGGGAAATTCAGGATAAAATGTAGCCTCAAATTTGTGACGGAATGGCCGAACTAAGTCTTCTTGAATTAAGAAGGGTAATGTAAGGGGAGGACTTTGTTCAGTAGTGGGACACACTATGTACTCTACAGGCTAACAAAGAATAACTTGTGGACATCATTAATAAATAAAAAATCACTACCCGATAAGAATAAAATTTTGATTAGTGTGATTTCGCAACGGTCCTCCGATACATTTGGCGTTACAATCAATCCACAGGTGCCTAAGGGGATGCGTTACGGGCGGTCGACATTTTGATGAACGACAGGATTCCCTGTCAAAGATTAGTTCACAAGAGAAAGAGCCTGTTCACGCACATACTTAATTTTACATTACGTTACTCGGAACGTACGCGCACTGACAGATGTCAGTGCGATGATTTACAAATTTGTATATTTCTACCAATTACCAAATCCTAACGACGACGATCTTCTTCTACTGTTTTTTGATTTAAGTCTACAAGTTTTGCTGGACGGTGTTGTATTTATATACATTATAACAAAGTAAATAACATCATTCAAGAACAAAAGTCCTGTTTCAATCAGGATCCAATCCTCATTACTGCACCTGAGCGAATCTGAAGAGTGGTTGCTAGCACATGCGGCCACAAGCCTATCAAAGCCAAAAAAATGCCAAGGCATCGAAGTAATACTTCCAAGAGTCTACAATACGCGTGACCCGGCGACTTGTTGAGTCGTCGCCGTGTCGTCGCGACGCGACGTGAATTTATCCAGGACAACCTTGGAACTCGGCACGCTTCGGGACAATCGCATTAGGGGGAAACTTTTTTAATATAAACATTATTAACTCTATGCAAATTTTTAGGGGGAAATATATTTTTGAAGTTACTTTGCGTGACATTGTTTAAAGTGATTCTGCACCGGAGTTTAATAGGTACAAAGTAGGCTAGGGGCAAGTGACGTGAATAGCGACTTTACCTGAAGCAAATCTTCGCGATGGCAAACTTACAGTAACCAGTTACCAATTTGTCGTGATAGAAGAGAAAATAGAACCTGATAGAAGAGAAAAAAGAAGCTAGAAGAGGAAGAGGAAAAGCCAAGAAGGGCTTATATAGACCAAATAAAGGAGAGGGCAAAGGTTGTGTCGTACAAGGAGGTCAAGGCGATGGCTGAGGATAGGGAGAGATGGAAGGAACTCCAACAGGAACAAGAACAGGAAGGAACAAGAACAGTGTTTTTAAATTTAAATGAATGAAAAAATTTGTCGTGACCAGCGCCGTGGCTATCACCGTGACATATGCTGTGGTGAAAACAATTCAGTACATGTTGAATTAAATTTACATTATGTATTCCTTTATTTAAATTTAACTTAAATACATTGAGTTTTTCATTCTACTAAGTAGAAGAATCTCTAGTTCTCAAAATATCCAGTTCGCCGAATTGTAATAAAAAATACTGGACTATCTGATGTAACTACATTTGGACAAATAAAGAAATTGAAATTGAGAATTTGACATTTTGCGAACTGGCCGTTTTGCACCTAAACGCATTGAAGAACTCTGTTGTAGTGTCTAGGGAAATTATGGCTTACGGGAGATCTAATGGCAAAAGCCATACTGACGAAGATAGGAACATTTCTAATGCTGACGTAGTTCACTATTGTGTAGACGTTCTAAATCTCTAAACTTAGACAAGTTAGAAGCGCCAGTAACTAGTTCAAGACTGCACGGCAGCAGTAAACTTCTGACGCTCAATAATTTGTCAGAACGGCCATTTGCAGTTAACTCGAAGAGTTTATCACTAACTATGGTTCACTATGTTTTAGCCTTAGACAAAAAGATGGGTATTCAAGCTTTTTATGATTTTATGATCTTTATATTAGCTTAATTAATAGATCGTCATTTCGAATACGAAAATGGTAAATATTTCGTTATGTTTATATGTGAAGATAGCGGTCAAAATTATTTATGCATTACTGTACATTACCGAGTATTTATAACTGATGTATGAAGATAAAAACATACCTGTAACAAAAACAAAAAATAAATAGAAAATATAAGATTTGCTTATATTTAATTATAGATACAACGGAGTTGAGAATATTGGAACTCGAAATTAACTAGTTAATTCTGAGTTCTGGAATCTTAGCAGTAAAGTTAAAAAATTCTCTCACGAGTCGTCTAGGCGTAGCGTATTGGACACCAGTTCAGAACTTCATGTTTATAGACTTGCTTAAAGCTTGAAAACTTTATCTTATATGAAACATTCAGAAGGCCAATCAAAATTGAAACAAATATAATACACAAAAACATCACAAAAAGGGCCCTTGATATGCAAGTAAGAGAACATAGAAATAGAGGAAGACTCAAAAAAAGATGCATGGATTGTGTCAAAGAGAACATGAGAAGGAAGGGAGTATCAAATGAGATAGCAAGCGATAAATACAAGTGGAAAATGGTCAAGGAGAAACCGTTCTCACTCTCATGTAAGGTACGGAATTCTCCCCCAGCGTCGCTTCCCGACAAATATAATTTAGGTTTTCAAGGCAAAAGTGATTAGGCATATTTTGAGTTTGCGTGTCCCTAGACCTCATCTTTGCTTCCCATCAGGCAAGTTGAGGTCAAACGCACTCATATTTCTAATAAAAAAAAGTAAATTGCACAGAGCGAGTATGATGTAGGGAATTTTTTATCCCGAAAATTCTACGGGAGCGGTGCTGCGGGGCACGGCTAGTAAAATAATATAATCATTAATGATTGGGTTATTAACAGGCGTACTCCAATTCATAAAACCCAATTTACGCCGTGGAGTAGATCGTCTACCAACATCTGAGTTATATCCGAAGTAGTCATAATTGCCGAAGACAGAGATAATAAAACTTGGCTAACAAGTTCCGCCGAATGCCGAACATCACCGATTAATTCCGAAGTTCCGATTGCTCGCTACATATGGAGCGTTGCCGCTGCGGTGGAAGCAAAGACATACTTCTAACTAGATATGCTATGAACAATGAACATGGGCATCTATTTCTACGAGGGTTCCTATACCAGCTGTAGCATCAGGACCCATGTTCTTTTCAATACATACATGGTATATCCTAATCCTAACTATATTAAATGCGAAAGTGAGTTTGTTTCTTTATCTGTTTGTTTGTGCCTCTTCACGCTTTGTCTACTGAACCAATCTTCCTGAAATTTGGCATACACACAGTTAGAAGTACTGAGAAGTACAGTCAGATGCAGAGAAACCTGACCCGGGAAAAACACCGTATCTGTGGGAAATTCACGCGGGCGAAGCCGCGAGCAAAAGCTAGTAAAGTATGAAGTCGCTCCCCGCGTCTGCACGCTTAGATCTTTTAAGCTACGCAACTTATTTTGACGCGGTTTTCACACAACATAACAAAATAGAATGGCGTTACCGAAACTGAAATTAAATAAGGAAATTCTATCACGTCATCATCGCGATCACTCTGTTGGATACGATTGCGGTTGCAACTTCAATGCAAAGCCCATAAAGCACAAATCCCGTACGTGTCCTCAACAATCTTCTCTTTTCTTATCGAGTGTGTTATTACTAACACTGGTGTCAGATTTTATTCAAGTCGCCAAAAGGCACCTGACAAACAACAGTGATCAAACATGACATGCATTATCTAGTACACGTATGTCTGTGGAAGTGAGTTCCTCAACTTATGGGAAACTTTCTTGCGTTTGCAGCTTGAAATTTGAATATTAAAACGGCCGATCAATGTGGTTGCACAAAAGACGCGTCGTTTACTTTTAGTTGCAGACAAAACCAAAGCTTTTTTATCAAGTAATACTAAACTAGTGGTTCTGTCAGAACAGTAGACCTCGCGAGCCCTTCCACGAAATAACCGATATTTTACCGTGTCCCTGGCTAAAAAGAGTTTTGAAACCAACCTACCAATGCTGGAAAGAAAGTAAAAAGTTCTCATATTCTACCCATAAGCCCAAACATGTTCTTGTGGTTGGTACCACTAAAAAAAATACTGAAACCTGCCTTTTTTGCCTTAAATAATATAAATAATAATATAATAATAAATATAGACGGACAAATCACACAGATTGAGTTAGCCCCAACGTAAGTTCAAGACTTTACGGGATGCTAATTTAACAATACTATATATTATAACAAATACATATAGATAAATATCCAAAACCCACGTCAATCTGAAAAAGATTATTTTCCATCTTGACCCGACCGGGGATCGAACCCATTAGGCCACGGAGGTCGTCAGAAATGCATGGTACCTATTGGTTATATGTATGTATATGTTATTTGAGCAACAAAATTGAAGTTCAAAAAAGAAAGTTCAATTTGAAATCGAATCTCTCTGATTAGTAGGTATGTAGGTAATATATATATTACTTTTTTTTATAATAGGATTCTAATCATACAATGAAGTTTTTTGATATCAAATTTATTTCAAGTGTTCAAGATAATTCTACCATGCAAAGTAATCCACAATACAATACCATTAACCAAATAAATACACACAGTTCAAAGCCAAGTAAGACAAAAAAAAGCCATATGATTTTTAAGAACCATTTAATTTTATTAAATAAATAAATCAAGTCACTCTTGTAAACGTATTAGCGATTTTGCGAGTATTAAAAGCTTTGCTGCGCCATCTATTGATTTTTTTGTGAACTATCGTATGAGAATTTATAACATATGGATTTATAGCGGTTTTATTGAATTTTACTATGTTGTTCAAACAAAAAAAATGCGTCTTAATAAAAATAACAAAAATGTCTAATGACATTTTTGAATTATTTTTTAAATAGCTGAGATATGAGGTTTTTTTTATATATTTCGGCCATTTTTAAAAATTTCGAAAAACTGGCTCGACTAAAAAATTCTATAAAATGACCGAACCTGCTTACAAAATTTCATGAGAATCGGTTCAGAAATGCGACCTGTAGGCGATAACATCCGGACAGACAAAAGAATTTTCGGCTAGTGGAAACTGAGACGCTTCGCTCGCTGCGCTCGCTCGGTCGATTAAGTATACCTTTTATTTCCCTTTGACATACATTTTAAATTTCAGTTACATAATGTTTATTATGAACAAACAAATATACAAACCACAACCAACTTTCCATACTTTATTGCGGGAAGACGTGATCATGATTACAGAAAATTAATACCTGATGGTTAGCTACTAGTAATAGTGAGTCGAGAATAGACGTAAAAAGTATATAGAATGGATATATATCATGTATTTCCTTTGTCCATAAATCATCATCATAATTCTCAGCCCACATCAACGTGCATAGGCCTCCCTTTTTTCGCGCCATTTCTTAAGGTCCTGTGCCAGTCAGTCTCAACCATCCCGTTAGCCAAACTATGTCATCTGATCAGCGGGCTGGTGGTTTATCAAAGACCAATCTCAAGAGTCAAAGAAATTGAAATAAAGTGACAAGATCTCTGTAAGACTTCTATGTTATATTACGATTTCTTTGGCGTTTGAGACACAACTGAGGCACGACATCTACGTTTGTAATTTGTAGAATCAAGGGCCTGGTCGCTGTTTCTGTCTCGGCCACTCGTCACTGCTTTGTCAATTTATATCGTCACTATTTTGGTAGCACTTATTATTATGTTGAATTGAATTTTGTTAGGGTAAGACTTTTTCGATGATTAGAAAATCACATTAACCAATGAAGATACTACACCGTCGTATCTACTAGGCAACATAAAGGCGCAACATGTCATGCTATCCTTACTTCTACTGACTAAAATGAAATAGCATATAGTGTTTTTACACGACTGACCAAAAAAGGAGTGTTATGTTTTCAGGGCACGTGTGTAAGTATGTATGTATGTAAGTATGTATGTAAGTATGTATGTATGTATGTATGTAAGTTTCTTTATTCCACCATAAGTCCTGAACGGCTTAACAGATTTTGATGTGAGAGGTATTTTGCATTGCATTCCTCCGAGTGACATAGGCTATATGATGTCATCATAAAAACAAAATGGCGGATTATAAATGCGATATATAGCAGACCAAAAAATTAAAATTTGATCAATCTTATCGAGTGGGGTATCAAATTGAAGGGCTTTAAAAGGCGATTTCAAAAATGTATATAACTTATATGTTTGTATGTACTTTTTGAGTAAAATCTTGTCAGTCGTGTTTTTTTATTTTTAATAATTAGCTTGTATTATTCGCTCATGTAGATAGATAAAATGTTTATTTGATTGCTACAGATACACAAAATACAAGAAAAGAAACAGCAGAAGAAGCAACTCTTACGAGCTGCTAAAGAAGAACAGCTAAGAAAACTAAGGAAGAAGAGCTGTTAAAGAGCGAATATGTTGCTATAGTGGACTGTCTTTCGTCTTACAGACTTTAACTTCAGGTCAAAAACTCAAAATCCCCTACCTTTTCCCATAACTTACCTAGTTATCTAAACAATAATAAAAACAAACGCGCACAATTCAGGAACTTCCCGGGGCGTTATCTCAAACTAATTTAACTTCTAACCACGAACTCGGATGATATATTTTGAAATACACAATTATTACTAATGTTAGGATAAGCAGGTGCGTTTAAGAGCTATGTTTGTTTTGTATTTTAGTACAATGGGCTGCAGATAAAACATGTACAATCCTATCCTAACTAATATTATAAATGCGAAAGTGAATTTTTTTGTTTGTTTATTTGTTTGTTTGTTACCTCTTCACGCTTCATCTACTGAACCAATCTTCCTGAAATTTTACATACACATAGTTAGAAGTACGGAGAAGGACATAGGGTACCTTTCATTCCGGGAAAAGGCAATGTTCCCGTGGGAATATCACACAGGCGAGCCTCGGGCGAAAGCTAGTAGGTCATATTTTAAACTTAAGGTGAAATACCATCCAAATCAGATTTTTGATGCGTTTTATGTGCAGGGTAAACCATTATTTTGCTTCCAAAAACTACGTATTTGCTTAAAGTTTTGCATGATACTGAAAGTTAAGTATATTTATCAGTTATTGGTGGAAATCGAAACACGATTCATATAAATTGCCTCGATAGAAAAAAATCTCAAAGTTCCTCAAAATCTGCGATTTGAAAACGAAAGTGGGTTCGGAGAATCAGTTTTATTCAAAATATATACCAGTATTTTTTATGAAAATTTGTCAATGGCTTCATTATATTATGATTAAATTACTCTTGGAAGTAGTTTTTTATAAAACAATAGTTTAGATCTTATAAAATGTATATTTATCAAATATCGCGTTGATTTTGGCGTGCGCACACGGTAAACAGCCGCCCCCTCCTCAGTCAGTCGGCCGCTGCGCCTCGAATCGAGCAGTCGTGTACATCTTGTTGTCAACGCCCGGCGCGCAGTCTATTTACTATTTACGTAAACAAAAATTGTTTTTACGTGTGCTTACTAGTACGTACTTACAGTGTGCGTACTTCTGGAAGAATAAAATGGAGAGCAAACTCGTAAATTTTTATAAAGTTCACATTCTTCACGAGTTAGTAGAATCTCGACAAGCTCGTGGCACAATGTGGGATGCCTCTGCCTCTGAGACATAGAGCAACACATACTTGCCGCGCGCGGAAGTCCTTGTTGCTCGAAGAAAGATCACATTCTTCCCGAGTTAGTAGAATCTCGACAAGCTCGTGGGATGCCTCTGAGACATAGAGCAACACGGACTCACCGCGCGCGGAAGTCCTTGTTGCTCGAAGCTCTAAGAGCTTCTGAGTAATAAAATATTATTTAGGTATTTATAAAGATTGTTATATGGTGATATCTATAACAGTTATCGCAATAAAGATATGTTGAGACAGAATGTCCAATTCGCAAAAGATCCAGCGGTCGCAAAATGTTAAATTTTCAAAATGTTCAGTTCGCAGAATGTCCAATTCACAGAATGCCCAATTCGCAAAATGTCCAATTCGCAAAATATCCAGTTCGCAGAATGTCCATTTCGCATTTTTGCGAATTGGACCTTTTGCGAAATCGATACTTATGTCACAGCCTACCTATATGATTCATCCAATTCGCAAAAGGTCCAGCGGTCGCAAAATGTTAAATTTTCAAAATGTTCAGTTCGCAGAATGTCCAATTCACAGAATGCCCAATTCGCAAAATGTCCAATTCGCAAAATATCCAGTTCGCAGAATGTCCATTTCGCATTTTTGCGAATTGGACCTTTTGCGAAATCGATACTTATGTCACAGCCTACCTATATGATTCATCCAATTCGCAAAAGGTCCAGCGGTCGCAAAATGTTCAATTTTCAAAATGTTCAGCTCGCAGAATGTACAATTCACAGAATGCCCAATTCGCAAAATGTTCATTTCGCAAAATGTCCAATTCGCAAAATGTCCAAATCGCAAAATGTCCAAATCGCAAAATGTCCAACACGCAAAATGTTCAGTTCGCAAATGTCCAATTCACAGAATGCCCAATTCGCAAAATGTCCAATAAGCAAAATGTCCCAATTCGCAAAATGAACATTCTGCGAGTTGGACATTTTGCGAATTGTATATTTTGCAAATTGGGACATTTTGCTTATTGGACATTTTGCGAATTGGGCATTCTGTGAATTGGACATTTTGCGAACTGAACATTTTGCAAATTGAACATTTTGCGACCGCTGGACCCTTTGCGAATTGGATGAATCATATAGGTAGGCAGTGATATAAGAATGGATATCGCAAAAGGTCCAATTCGCAAAATGTATATTTTGCGAATTGGACGTTCTGCGAATTGGACATTCTGCGAACTGGACATTTTGCGTGTTGGACTTTTTGCGATTTGGACATTTTGCGATTTGGACATTTTGCCAATTTGACATTTTGCGAATTAATAGCCTACCTACCTATATGATTCATACAGTCGGTCATCGAAACCCCCTATTTGCTAATTGGACATTTTGTGAATTGGACATTTTGCGAATTGGACCTTTTGCGAAATCCACACTTATATCACAGCCTACCTATATGATTCATACCATACAGTCGGTCATCGAAAGCCCCTATTATCTAATTGGACATTTTGTGAATTGGACATTTTGCGAAATCCATACTTATATCACAGCCTACTTGTATGATTCATACAGTTGGTCATCGAAAGCCTCTATTTGCTATATATTTGCTAAATAAAGTTCCTAGGAAATATTTTAGAGAATAGGCCGGCCGGCGGCGGGCGCGATCACCCAGAATAAGCCGGCGGTGGCAGTGCCGCCGAAGGCCGTCCCCCCGCGCTACACCCTCCCGCGCGCTGCTTCACCCCCTTGAATACGAGACATTATGAAGCGCACTTCACCTTAAGTACGTCGCGCGGCTTGGCAGTAAAATCGACTCAAATGCCGTGATATAAGCTCCCTCGTTGGAAACCGATCGAATCCTAGGTACACCATAATGTCATGCTTATCAAAATAATTGTCATTTAATTACTGTTATTTTTGAAATTTAAAATTTGGCATAAAAAATGACAGTGAAGGTCTAATTTCCGAATAAATTTGTTTGTTTGTAAAAACACAATAACATAAATAAATCACTGATTATATAAATCCAGAAAATGGCAACGGCGGACTTATCGCATGAAGTACGAAAAATTTATATACTAAAACAAAGGGCAGAGGCTGTGCAAAAAATCTGACAATACATTTTATAGCAATTAATTTAAAAGAAAAATTAAAAAATTAAAAAAATATATTAATTTATATTTTATTAATTTTAAAATTTTTGATTTTTATTTTGAAAATACTTTTACAATAAAGATAAGGTATGGCAAAAATCGAAGCATTTTCTTATAATATAGAAACGTGACTAAGTACGCTTGCGCTATAGAGTTTATCACGTCATTCTCGCATCACGGCTCGCCGGGCGTGACGGAGAATGTAACACGCCTCGTGTTTATGGTTCCGTGCTTATGAGATGAAAACTGTCGAAATATGAACATTACACCTTGTTTGAGTTAGGAGGTGTCGGAGTGTATAGACTAAGACGGTGCTTGTATTCGCCAGGATAGAAGATCAGGATAAAATGCTTTAGCTTCTAAATTGTTGACTACTGAAGAATTGCCTGGACATCATATGTTTACTACAGTGATAATCATCAACCATCATCAGCCATTTTAATGTACCCACTGCTGAGGCATCCTTATGAATAGATAAGGAGGATACATTACCCAACACGCGGGCCCAATGCGGAATGGGTTTTAATCACTGCAAATACGTTTCATTTCTGAGTGTGTTATGCATAATCTCCTACCTACTAATCTAACACTCGCACAATACAGTCCACTAAACGCCAATTACGTAAAAAATACCAGTTCCACATACGCGTTACGTCGTCGGAATACCGTAACGCAACAGTGACGAGGGTCAGTGCTTATTGCGTTCCGTTATACCCGAGTGATATTGACACCTTTGGTGACGTAGCGACCGGTATAAATAAAGAGGGTTGGTTGAAGTGGCGACAGGTCAAGGGGGTCATTTGTGAAGATTTGTAATTGTCATTTTCGTTGCTACATCTTTATTTCTGTTAAAAATTTTGGTGTGAATCTTCTGTTCTTCTTCTTTTTCTCTCAGCCGAAAGACGTCCACTGCTGGACAAAGGCCTCCCCCAAGGATTTCCACAACGACCGGTCCTGCGCTGCCCGCATCCATGCGCAACCCGCGACCTTCACCAGGTCGTCGGTCTTCTGTTAATGTCACCTAATTATGGGATAAAGACCACATGTGCTCGGCTGCTTATGTAAAGAGTGTGTAGAGCGACTAGAATGGACAAAGTAAGACTGAAAGTAAAACATGAGAAGCTGGGAAGCAATACATTAAGGTAGTATACGGATAAGGACACACATCATGAGAAAAAAATAATAATCAAAAACTGACATCGATTTAACAAATAACGACAGCGGCAGCCATTAATGAAAGATTGTTAAACCTATTTTAGTTCAATGTCGAATATTAAAAAGTGAGATAGAGCAAATCATATTTTAACTGAAATAAGCTTAACATGCGTTTGAATTTCTTTATGCATTAGAGGGATTTGTCAAAAAATATTTTCAAGTTCCTCTTCCAGAAACTCAGCCGACCCAAACCAATTAAGCATCAAAGACATTAAAGGGCATCTCTGCACAAAGGTTTTAATACAACGGTTTCGGGTAAAAAAATTGGATATCTGGCTTCCACTCCACATTCCGCTTTGAGCGTTGACTCGCTGAAAAACGCGAAAGCTAATAAATCTTAGATAAACGCCACCAAGCTTCATGTGGAAGGTAATGCAATAAATTTGAAATCTCGAATGTGATCGTCTTTTGAATTGATTTCAATGGAGTTGAGTATTTTTATATTGAGAGGTGAATGGCAAGCATCTAGTGATGTGCTGTTCCCGAAACTTTCAAGAAAACAGCGGAAAGTTTCTCGGAAATATTCTCGAGAACGGAAAATTTTCTTAAAACCCGAAAATTTCAGAGAATTTTTGGAAATTTTCCAAGGAAGAAATTTTCAGGAACTGGAAATTTCTCCTCAGCACATCGCTACGCTACATGCATCGAGGGCGGCCTATACTACCGTACGCCTAGACACTTCTAGTTATAGAATATTAATCCTTCAGTTACGGCGTTTTAGATAACAAAGGTTTTACAATAGGCGCACTAACGGATTCGATCTTTTGGTAATAGTTGTAATCCTAATGGTTACTAACAAAGTGGACCTTTGTAGTCTCAAATAGGTAAATAAGTTTTAATTTGAATGTAAAGGACTGTCGATGATATTTTGACAATTTATTTTGGAGTCGACCCCTGTGTGGGACTCGACCCTAGTGAAGTTATCTGCTAAAATAATATTCCGAAGTTTAGTAGATAATGCGGTACTTTTAGGGAAAAACTCTAAAATGATACTTAATTTATTATCGCCTGAGGCTATCGCGTATAAAGATAAAACTCTTCAGCAAAACCTGGGTGCACCATCAGGTCATGCTCATCATAATAATGCATTGTCATCGGAACTGAAACCACATGGAAAATTTCAAGAGGCGAAAGTAGTTTTAAGGGTGGATTCGACCAAACTTATATTTATACGCGTATAGCTATACCAGGTATATAAATATTCCTCAATTATTATCTCGAGTAAACCAATAGTCGTTTTTCCATCTTGGAATAACTATACGCGTATAGCAGAATGAACGACGAACAAAATATGAATGAACTAGCTTTTGCCCGCGGCTTCGCCCGCGTGAATTTCCCACGGGAACAGTGCTTTTTCCCGGGATAAAAAGTAGCCTATGTGCTATTCCAGGTCATTATCTACCTCTGTACCAAATTTCATCGAAATCCGTCCAGTAGATTTTGCGTGATTGAGTAACAAACATCCTCACAAACTCACAAATTCACAAACTCACAAACTCACATCCAAACTTTCGCATTTATAATATTAGTATGGATATAATACCCGGCCAATAGACGTTGTACTACAATGCAATGATGTAAAGGCTTAGGTCATAGCAACTGTCTTTTGTCGTATTATTTTATGTCAATGACAGCAGACAGACAGAACATATGACGCGCAGACGCCATTTTTATTCTAGGATTACTCTGCTATTCCATGCATGTCGGTGGTATAAGGAACTATTCCCGAATAGGCTCTCTATTCTTAGAATTGCAGATGGTAAAATGTAAAATTCATTAACTCTCGGATAACTGACGATTTATTCTAAGAATAAAATTTACTCTAGTTTGGTCGAATCCACCCTAATTCATTTTGCAAGATTTGACTCAAACATAATGTTTGTTGATTTACCACCCAATCATAATTGATGTATGATATTAAAAGTTAAATAAAAGCTTGTAAAGGATCATGAGTAAACATCTTGAATCATAATAATGTAATCCTTCCCCTCATAGTCTACGTGCCAACGCCAAGATCGCCCTGTTTATATCGAAACGCTTGTTTGTACGCCGTTCTATCTATATCTACCTACCCCCTTTGCCCCATTTAATAAGCGGTAACGCGAATCCGTTCAGAGCAAATATTGTGCGACGAGCTCTTATACTGTTTATGTTTACTAGACGTGGTAAAGTACTCTAGCTTTTTACTCACGAAAAGACTAAACTATAAACTGGCTACTGATCGTGAGGAAGCTTGCACAATGACTGACTGTTTATTTAATAATGCGTATGCGACTAAGTATATTACTGGCCACAACTGGAGTAGGATGACCCAGGACAGAGAAGGTTAGCGTAGACGGAAGAAGGCCTGAACCCAGCAGTGAGTCACGAAAGGCTGTTGATGATGATAATGCGACTACTTCCGATAGATTATTGCCTCTCGGCGACACATAACAGAATAGGGTACCGCACAACATTTTTTTTATGCTTGTTTCAAATAGCTCACAATAATAGAATCATCCATAAAAGAATCAACTTCATAACGAAAATATTTTCCAAGATATAGCAAAAAACAATTCACATTTTTAAGCGATGTTTGGACGATACCAAAACGCCCCTAACTAAACGTACATTCATAAAGTCAAAGTCAAAGTCAATTATTTTTATTTATATTGGCTTAAAAATAGCACTTATAAATCGTCACTTTCTTGTTTTTTAGTTAGTTGAAGTCATAAAATTACTTAAAGCTAAGTTTACCACCGCCTCCAAAGCGCAAGTGGAGAAGAGGCGGCGCAACTGCTGCATTTTCTCCAAAGACGTCACTTTACAACATATGTCTTACAATTAAATAACTGTATATGTGGACGAATATACATTGAGTATATATATTAAATGTCAAATTTATAAATTAATATGACATATGACTGATGTATAAGCTGATTATATTTATAACATATGACGTCAATCAATCAATAAATTTAAGAACTTCGTTCTTGTCGGTGGAGTAATTTCCATGTATTCCTGTCTTCTGCCATCGATTTGACCTCTCTATACGACACGACCTCTACCTTCTCTTTAATTTCGTAACATTTCATTTCTTTTTATTTTAACATATGACGTCACGCGTAGAAAATCGACTTTCCCTAAAAGTTTGAACTCTATTAGGTATATTAGCTCTGGAGAATAAACTCATGCTGAAAAGTCGCAAAATGTGTTTAATTATGTGTATTCTATCATAAAATTACATACCTATTTTTAACAATTCTCACACCTTGTTCGGTCCCCTATTGTAACACCAGTGTAATCTATAATATACTCGTTAATAAAGTACATTAATAAATTTACGAATTTTTATACAATATGATGATTGGTACAGTCTAGCAATTACTTCTCATAGAAGTCGTCGTCATAAAACGTGTCTGAAGATGGATCGACACGAGATATCCCAACGATGTTTGACTTGGCATTTACTTTGATGACTTAGCTGACATGTGAAGGTTAACGCGAAACAGAACCATGCTTTATTCGGTTTTGAAGTCGAAAAGTACAAAATTTCATCAAAACCCTTCCAATAATTTCTTATAAAATTTCACGATTATAATTAGTAGGATATACTTTTTAATTTTCAAATCGGTCAGATGGTTGTAGAACCCCGGTTCAGGAAAAAATAATTTTCCTAATGAGGGATTTTCCGAGACCCAAATAAAAAAAAATAGTTCCAGATGACTTCATAGATGGCGTTTAAGTAAAAGGTGAGTCCATACAAAAAGCAAAAATTCACGGGATTAGCATTTTTTTTTAAATAAAACCTAATAAAAAAAATCTAAAAAGTATCAATATTGTGATTTGTGCAATCGTCAAACTGTTAGGTGATTTTTTTTCTGCCTCTGGTTGACAAGAAAAAGCGCACAATATAGGTTAAGCCATTATTACGACTCGGCTTTCATAAAACGCTATCTGTTGAGACTTTTTTATACTGATTTTTTTTTTCTTAATTGAGCAGTCAGAAAATCGCTCATTGACTTGAAATACGAATACAGCTTTTATAATCTAATAAAACAAATCAATTCAGTGTGATTACAAGCTAACTGATTGGTAAGCTAAAACTAATTATACCAAAACTAATTATGCAAATAATGTCCAATCAATTATGTTAGCATTACTAGCAATAATCACAAAATCACAACAATAAATATGAATAAAATGAATTATGAGTTAATTACATTATCGCGTTGCACTTTGCACCACCTTACTACTCTCTGTTTGGTCTAATGGTTGACTGGTAGAGAATGCCATATGGCGTTAAGTCCACCATTTGAACATAATTTTTAAAATTTTGTGAAATATGTTGTGATTTGAATTATTAGGCTAATTATTCAGCTAAGCGTGGCCTTCGAGTCTCACGACTTCTGGCTATGTCTACCCCGTAAAGGGATAAAGACGTGATATCGATATATCTTATCGGTGTCATAACGTGAAATGAAACATAAGCAACGGCTTTCTTAGCTGTCTTTGCCATTTGCCTTTTCTGATGTCTGTTAAATATTTTCTTTATTATGGGCACAGTCATATATACCTACTACTACTACAAATGAAACTGTACATCCGTGAACACGTCAGTATCACGTCAATGTGTGCGTTTTCATAGTCATAGCGTCCCAATCCGCACAAAAACAGTGCGGCGGGGTGCCACGGTAGGGGCAGGGAGTTTCCTTTCTGTACGTAGTACTTATATTAATTCTGCGATATGGGAGTAACTTAGACGAACTTACCTGAAGTGAAGTTCTATCATAATTATACGAGATGCTTCGTCCGAAGTATTATATAGTTACACATTCACTTTGTACTAGTAGTTCGCCGCGAACTTAGACCTCGCGATTATTACTCGCGTTTTTATTGATATACTCTGATTTCGACTTTTCTAACATAATTCAGTTTCCTAAATAAAATCTAGATGGCGTTATCCAAAGTTAGAACACGCTATGGTTTCGTTTGCTAGATAATCGCGGACGTTTTTATTAATATTTCAAAAACTACTGAACCGATTTTGATGCCCAACGAACTTGAAAATTCTATTGATATTTCCTACATGCCTACCAAATTTCATCCAAATCGAACCATCGGTTCGGCAGTTATCGCGGTACAAACATACATACATACATACATACAAACAATGTGTTTCGCCCCCAACTCGATTTAGAGACCTTCGCTCGCTCGGTCAATAAAATTTTCCTTATGTCCCATTTTAAGGCGACCTTCCACGGCAAATACAGTCCACATCCCAGCGGGACACATTATGCTAACTGTGTCGCGACTTCGCAGACTTATTTACAGGACTGTATAGTACTGAGAATTGGTGCTTTGTGGAATGACTAGTTTTTGTTGTACGTTTTTTAGGCAGCTGTAAGTAACTTTTAGTAACTAAAATTGAGGTGCTTTGTTGAGAATTTTTAGAGTTTGCAAATGAAGTTACATGATTAACAATAAGAACTATACGGACCTCATAGTCCATGTTATTATTTATTTGTTAATGAATTGATGAGTTAACAAACTTACCTTAAGCGAAGTTCTATCACAAATTATACGAGTACGTTTCATTCGAAGATTCAGCTAAGAAAGCCTTCATAATACGAGGGGTATGCTAAAAAAAACTAGATACTCAAAAACTATAATATTTATTATTTATTACTGTTATCTATTTTTTCAAAGTATTCACCCTGAGCATGTATACACTTCTCCATGCGTTTAAACCACTTGGAAAATACCTCTGACCACTCTTTTCCAGATACCTCAGAAATTTCGAAATTATAGGCAGCTAGTGCATCTTCCTTACTCTCAAATCTCTTGCCTTTCAAATTTTCTTTAATTTTTGGAAACAAGTAAAAATCGCATGGTGCTAGGCCAGGAGAATATGGTGGGTGAGGTAGGATGGACACATTTTTTGATTTAAAAAAATCAAGTGTTCTGGCAGAAGTGTGCGGCGAGGCGTTGTCGTGGTGCCAAAGAAGGTGCCGGATTCCTGACTTCGGTCGCTTGTCGTACCAAGCTGATAATACTTCTGGGACACAAACTGACACATACCACTCAGAATTAACTGTTTTTTGATCTTCTAGTACTACAGTAGCGATATGACCAGTCTTACAAAAAAACGAGGCAACCATTTGTTTCTGCGTGCTGCGCGCGCGGCGACATTTTGTTGATGTTGGTTCATCTTCAAAGCACCACACAGTCGATTGACGTTTTGTTTCGGGATCATAGTTATACAGCCATGTTTCGTCACCGGTAAGTATATCATATACGTGTTTTTCCTTGCCTCCGTCGAATTTCTCTACCATAAATCGGCACCAATCTACCCGACGGACTTTCTGTTCATCGGTCAGTTTGTGCGGTACCCATCTGGAACAATGCTTACGGAGAGAAAGGTGATCGTGAATAATGGTTTGCATCGCTGCTGATCCAATACTCAGTTCTCATTCAAGCTTCACATAGCCAATTCGTCGGTTTTCTCGGATAAATTTTTCAACTGCTTGAACATTTTCTTTAGTGACTGCAGTTGGCGGCTGACCTGTCCTCTCTTCATCTTCAAAGCTTCCCCGCCCTCTTTTGAACTCAGCATACCAATTAAAAACTGTTGCACGTGAACACGCAGACTCACCAAAAGTTGTCACCAAAAGTTCAAAACATTCTTGTGCTTTTAAACCTTTTTTATAATCATAATAAATCATAGCGCGAAAATCACGTCGACTGAGTTCCATTGTTGCAAGCAAATTCCCGCCAAATTCTTAAAAACATAAGCATTTTTAAAGAAAAAAAAAATTAATTCAAATATGTTCCATATTTAAATTTATCACTAAATAACCAGGGCTTACGATGGTGTATAACTTGCCAGTATCAAATTATTGTGTAAAGAGTATCTAATTACTTTTGGCATGCCCCTCGTACGGTTTTCTTCTTCTAGTGCCTCTCCATTACTGGAGATTGGCAGTTAGTTTCGCAAACTCTTCTCTGTTCGCTGCTATGTGAAACAGCTCCTTAACCCTGGTGACTCCGGTCCACTCGCGTATGTTCCTCACCTATGATTTTTTAATACGGTAGCCTACATTATAATCTTACAAAACTAGAGAAATCAACACCTCTAAGACCTAAAAATAATTCCCAACTATTTGCTAATTTGTAGGTTTCTCAAAGAACCATGTCATGTCACTCCATGATATTTGTATCATGGAGTGTAGATTTGTGTTAAACGATAAAACAAGTAAATCTACACCTAATAGGACCTCGAAGAAAAATCATTCCTACTTATTTGCTATTTTTCGGTTTCTCGAAAGAACCAATGTTATGTCACTCCATGATACAAAGTGTTAAACTGCAAAACTAGATTACACCTCAGAAGATCTCGAACAAAAATCACTCACGCCCGTTTATTTGCTACTTCGAAGGTTTCTCAAAGACCCAATACCACTCAACGATACAAAGCGTACATACATTTTCGTATTTTGTCTCTGTAACATCGTTTGAACACATATTCTCCGGAGACGCATCAGGCAAACTGAGCGTAAGCACTGGCGATACTTTACAGTGGAGATATATGGCGCTTTTTAGGCCTGAACAAATGGGACGCGATCTTTGCTGTTTTTACTCGACTGCACAAAAAGGGGTGTTATGTTCTCAGGGTTAATTTATGCATAGGAAAACTACTATTACTACGAGATAATAGTCCGTACAGGGTAACTTGGATAGAAAACTATCAACTATATCTATGTTTGTCCGCGCATCATACACAAAATTTTGGACGAAATTTGATGCGGTTTTCACAGTTGTGTTGTTTAAGGTCTAACTTAACATCTGGCGTAAGTTTCACCTTGATACGCCGCTTAGAACCTGAGATATTAAATGTCAATTAGACAGCATATCCAAGCATTTCTATATGTATATGAACAACGAGAATAATCATACCACAATGCCAATAACTTGTTGGTTCCACCGAAAAGTATCAAAATATTTCAAGCATTCAGCAAACTCACTATCACAGAAATATTTCATGCATTTAGCGAACTATCACGTCAACAGATATGAACACAAATGTACAACGGACGGACCGTTCGGAACTGGACCGAACAGGGCTGATATTGGACTAGTTGTTGAAACGAGAATTGGAAAATTTTATGGGCATATTGTATGACATTATAATTTCATTAAAATATTAACGATCGATATCGATCAACAATACACATACGAGTAGATTAAAGGTCTCATACAAAATCAAAGTGAAAAATAGTCCGTGTGGATTTAATACATACCTTCGATCAAAAGTATACCGAAGTCTAATCAATAAATATCCTAATGCAATAGACCGTGCTGTCAGAAATAAGAGCACACGTTTATTGTGTGATCTTATTTCTCGGGCCGTTTTCAGAGCAGTCACCTTTAATCTAGGTGTATTGTTGATCGAAGACTGCAGGGAAAAGAGAAGCAAGAAGAGGAAAACCAAGACGTGCTTTTTTCTTTGACCGTATAAAAGAGAAGGAAAAAGTTATGTTTCATGAGGATGGCAGAAGAACGGTTGAAGACGGCATGGTAATCGCTCCACCGACAAGAAATAGGTAAAAGTTCTTAAATTTAAATACGTGAATGAAACTGAAATTGTGAGAGGCTAAGAAGCTTTCAGAGTCTTGATCAGGCATTGGGATAAAGGAGAAGGCAAAATTTGATTAAAACTAACGTGAGAAATAGCCATTATGTAGTTGTTTCGAAGGAGAAGGCAAAAGAAAAGCTGAAGATAGAGAGGCAACAAAACAACGCATGTCATTTCTATGTCTTATATCCGAATTCTGTGGACCGTTTGTAATGTCAGTCGGACCTTTGCCCATTCCTGTTCAACTGTTGATACGAACGCGAGCGAACAGTTGCATTTGTCATGGAAATGAGAACTTACTATTCGGGAATGATAAAGTCGGGAATAAAGGATTGCTGGCTTCAGTGCTTTTCCACATATGGTTGTATGTATTAGAAAACGTTTTAGATCGTGTTTTATTTAAAAAAATTTAAAGAAAAGGAGAGGAACGTGTTATTCCAGGTGATATTTGTTATACATGTACCAAATTTCAACGAAATCAGTCCAGTATATTTTGCGGGATTCAGTAAGAAACATCGAGACATATCTAAACTTTCGCATTTCTTATACTCGCATTAGTAAGATAATAAACAGATTTGCTCATAATACAAAGATTATTCTGTACGACATGACATAAATTTGCAAAACCACAGAAATATTTATCAGAATTCCCACCATACCATTTACCGTTACCTCTCATGTCACAAACTAAGGAACATATAGAATTGTTACCCGACATTGCAATGCAGATTTATTTCGAAGCAAAGTGGTTGCCGATGAAAGCTACCATTCATGAGTCAGACTAGAATACAAACTCATAAGTCATGAGTATAATTTGAACCTTGGACCTTTGGAAAACAAGCCGCCACAGGCCGACGTCTTAACCACACCAGCTCCTTTAAAAGCAAATTTAGTATCTATAAAATTGGACGCTGACTGATTGGTATAAAAACGCAGACATAACCGATACACGTAGAAACTTAAAATTTTGCAGGTTCTTCATAAGCGAGCACTAAGAATGGAATTTTGGAAATTCCATCCCTAAGGTGTCTTCTTCTTCTCTCAGCCGAAAGACGTCCACTGCTGGACAAAGGCCTACCACAAGGATTTCCACGTTGACCGGTCCTGCGCTGCCCGCATCCATGCGCGTCCCGCGACCTTCACCAGGTCGTCGGTCCACCGAGTGGGAGGCTAAAAGGCCTAGGCCCTAAGGTGTAAAATGGGTGAAAAACAAATTTAACGCGGGCGAAGCCAACGGCAATTCAATTCTTTATTCCATTACAACATACATTGTGTAGGATATTAACACATAATTTAAAACAATATTTACAAACTAATATAATTAATTACACATTAAATTTCTAACATTGTTATTATTATCAGGTAGGTATTTATATAAAAAAAATGGTCAAGTGCGTGTTGGGCCACGCGCAATGTAGGGTTCCGAAGGTACATCCTGTAGAAATGCGGACACATGCTTATATTTACTTCCACTTTTATATAACTTGTAGTGATAACTACAGAATTATTTTGAACTCCTAACTGGTCAACCTTGCATGTCATATTTTAGGTGAATTAGTTGATATATTGGGATACTATTCCTATGGCGTATTACCTGCATGATAGGCTCTCGACGCACCACAATAGCAGGCATTCAAATCCATTAGTTTCCAGACAAATTGAATGGGAAAGTGACACACCGGTACACAAACTTCATATGTTGTTTTTACAATACTTATTAAGAAAACAGGGAGACCCGCACATCAAAACGTTCTTTGAGTCACGCCGAAACCATTGGTAGCAATAACTCGACGTGATTTTGTGTACTTACGGAATTATATCGAAAATTAAACATTCATAACAAAGCATTCCATGATTAAATTAGACTGTCAACAAAATCTGCAGAGATGGACGTCTGACATTGACAGCTGGTGACACACGTTCCGTCTCAGGTCCTAACAAACCTTTCTTGTCATAAAAAAATAAGAAATCATGGTTGGATTGTTGTAGAATTTTAATTGTTCCCCTTTAATATCGTCGACTTAGATTATTATAATATTCAACGAATAGATACCTTATTTAAACATTAGTTCTTTTAAAGAATATTTAAAAGTTGGTTTGATGTGCGTTCGAATTAAGCGAAACGGAGCGCGACAAAATGGAATGTCAAATCGAGTCGAGTCGATTCGCTCTCTTCCTAGACAGGCCGCCACGAGACACGTAACATGGCTTGAGCAATTATTAATTTTTTGGGGTTTTTTTCACTTTCGCCGCCCTCGGCTTCCCGTCATGGGACTATAGTTTAACCTTTAGCTTTAAAATCCGCGATACGCGCAAGGACACAGGGGATATTTGCCGCCACGAAGTTGTCAGGAGGATGAGCTGTTGATATCCACGTGCCCGCCCGGCCGTATGAATTGGCGCTTCCTGGAGTGTCCTCCCATCACCAGAGGGTGCGGTTCTCCCGGACCGTGGACCGCATGCCACGGCGCAGGCCCCGTCGTCGGCGACCCCAAGGTGCAAGGTGCAAGGTGCAAGGCAAGGTGCCTGTCACAGACCACCTACCCTACAAGACTGGCAATCTTTACGATTTTCTAAGCGAACAGTTCTGCCAAGTTTAGAACAATGAAGGGTGCGCGGGCGGGGCGCGTGACGTCATTTAGGGATGTAGTCGTGTCGATATATATAAACCATCGAAAAAAGAGCATGAGTTTCTCGTAAATGAAATCACAATAATCAATACAAAATTCTTAATACAAAATAGATAACATGAAATAGATTTTTCAAATTTAACTCTTCAGTAAGTGACGACATACATTAATGTAATCATATGTTTATACTGTGGCTATTATGAACTTTTAAATTATTATGACTAAAGTAAAGTTAATTGAATGAGAATGAAATTAGTGTAAGTGTTGACTGGCAAGTATAAAGTTGGTATTGATGATGCATGTAGTAGTTTTCTTTGGCCTTTCATTTCCATAAAACAGTCCGGTGTAAAATGTCTGGAGCATATTGCGCTATTTGTTGTCGGAAACCAGTCGTCACCCCTCATAGTTTTAGATATCCATATTCCTTTTTTCTCTCCGTCAGCAGGAAATTTAAGCAAAATTAATCGTGTCAATTTAACATTTAAATGACAATTATTTGAAACTTGATTAATATTTAGTCATTAATAATTAATTAAATTTCTAATTCTTATTGTAACAATCGCATATCGATACTTTTTCTCCGCATCACTACTACCGAATCTCAAGTACTAAAAACCAGTATAACGTGAACTCCGCTAATTTTTACTGTACATTTATATTATTAAATAAATAAATGTTTTACTTACAGGTGAAACGTGATAATGTATTATCATTTTTAAAATTATTTTTTATACTATCGTTTCCACACCACTTCACAGGACAATTTGGCATTATTGTCGTATTCTTATTTTTGTTTGTTGCGTAAACTTACACTTTACGGGTCTACTGTCTGGTCAGTACTAAAACGTGCCGCGCACATGTTCAAATCGGCATCGGAACATTTGCGCATATGCGTTACAGACATTAGTCGCCTTACATTGCCAGTCTTGTGGGGTAGGTGGTCTGTGGTGCCTGTAGTGGCTCAGCGCAAACCTCGGAAGGTCCAGCCAGCGTCTACTATCTCGCATACAACGGAGCGTGCAGGAGCGCCGCGTCGCTTTGAGGACGCGACCAGTACCAGTGCTCGAACCCAATGGATCACAAAACGGTGAACGGGACAACGTTCTAAGTGCGCACAGACGTTTGTGTACGGACCTGGCCAGGTACCTTATATTTGGTTTATGTTGATTTTAACTTTTAATTGCGGCAAAGACTTATCAGATTTTGGTATTAGTATAACATGTGCCCGCCCTCAGCGGCTAGTGTGTTTATGGAATAAAATGCTATATTCTATCCCAACCATATTGTATTAATGATATCACCCTGCCCATGACTCCCAGGACCTAAGGCTTACTAGACAAGAGGTCCTTGTACTTCAAAAGTACGAGGCTCTATCCTGAGCACTACATCCGGCTCTCTCTAAAGTAATTGTTCGTGTATAATCGCACTGCGCAGGGATATTGCCCGTCTTCGCTTCAAATAGCTGAAGACCCCTGCGCACACAGCACCAACATACACTTTTTATTTTTTTTTATTTTTTATACACGACAAACTAATGAAAATAACCTAAGTAAATACCATCATATAGAATGAAAATTTTTCCTACGAATATTTTTCATACTAAAATCAATTTTGTAAGTTTATCGTCTATTACTAATTAACGCGTAAAGTCTACATAGCCGTGATAATTTTCCTTTTAAATTCATTATATTTGCTAGTTATTGTAATTTGTTTAATGTACCCACCCTCCACCATTTTCCTGTTCGAGGGGACACTTGACTCTAACAAAATTTATCACTTTAAAGTTAAATATTTCGCACACGGATCCCTAAATCAAAAAATGTTCTTCAGACACTCTTTTAAAAGACCTATCAAATGATACCCCACACGATAGTATAATCGAGAGAAAAAAAAATCATCCCCACTTTAGGTGTAGGGGAGGCCCCCTAAAAAAAATATTTTTTCAAATTTTATTCTACAGTTCGCTCCGCGAAATAAATATGTATATCTCTACCAAATTACAGCTTTCTAGTACTAGTAGTCTCTGAGATTAGCCGCAGACAGACGGACGGACGGACGGACAGACATGACGAAACTATAAGGGTTCCTTGTTTACTTCGGAACCCTAAAAAGCTAGCAAAAGCTAGTCTTACACATACACTTTCAAATGTAAAAGTCTCTTTATCAAAATTTGATAACATTGGTTATATTTCTGTAATCTTCGTATTTATCGTAACATTTATATGCGTTGGGGCTATCTTGTGACCTGCAGGTATTTCCTTACACGATTCAAGCCGAGGTGAAAAGGCTAACCGTACAGTTAAACCATAAACCAGTATAACGTTACAGCTTTCTAGAACAAGTACTCGTTTCACTCTGAACCTGTTAGTGTAGGATTTTAGGGCACATATTACGCCCAAATAGACGAAGATATCTGTTTCTCGTATAGTCTTTTCAGATTTAGTATATCTGTGGAAAAAATGACTTTTAAATTCTGAGCGACTTTTTCAAAAACGAAACGTAAATTAGCCTTGTAGATGAATGATGCGAATATGTTATGTTTAAATGAACAAAATATATAAGGCCGACCACATACATAAGCCCGGGTAAGGCGGAAAATTGTGAAAGCAAAGATTCTTTTAAGAAAGTATCTAAGTATTTAAATAGTAACATTTACAAAGTATTTATACCTAACTGTAGATAAATATATCCCATTTTACGGAGAAGGACATCGGGTATGTTACATCCTGAAACAGTATTTCAACCAATAAGATCTCATTAAGAAATTCGAATTTTGGATAACAAAATTGTATTGGTTATAAATACTCATCTCCTCATCGCTGTGGTGAAGACCGGCCCTTATTGCAAAGCTCGGATAAAAAAAGTAATTTCACAAAAGAGGCAGCGAGCAAACAAAAAGCCGGCAATGTTTACGAAACAGGCTTCAAAATCCGTAAAAACAACACAGTTCTTTAACATAATCGGGGGAAATATTTACAAGTTCACGCTCTGGAGCGCAGGTAAACAGGGATCAAAGATATTCAAAAGGAAGACATTATTGAACGGGAGTGTTTTGAATATAATAATACAAAGCATAACTTGTGTGGGAGTAGAACGCAGGTCATACATAGAGATCACCTTATAGATGCAATATTGATCAAAGAAAATAGCCCGAAAGTGAAGCCAGATCAAGCAGATGCAATGATTTTAACAAATATTTGTCTGCTGATCTCAAAGTCAAAGTCAATCGTTTTTATTTAAATAGGCTTAAAAATAGCACTTTTAAATCGTCAAATTCTTGTTTTTTAGTTAGTTGACGTCATAAAATTACTTAAAGCTAAGGTTACCACCGCCTCCAAAGCGCAAGTGGAGAAGAGGCGGCGCAACAAACTCCACTGCTGCATTTTCTCCAAAAACGTCCACGACGTATACTGTATGTGTTATGCTTGTTTCTGATCTATTCTCTTAAAAAATCGTATCCCAATCATTACAGGTGTGTAAGTTTGCCATAAAGGTAACGAGTATCCTACTAATATTATAAAACTGCGAAATATTGTATGATAATTTATGATTTTAGATGTTTGTTACTCAATCACGCAAAATTTACTGGAGGAATTTTGATAAAATTAGGTAAAATTTTGGAAAAACACCAGGAACAGCACATAAGGTACTTTGAATCCCGAAATTTCCTCGGCAAAGAAGCCCAGGGCGCGGCTAGTAGAATATTTTATCCAGATTGAACCCTTAACTTCTAAGCATCTTGTATTGACCCTTGACAAGCAACTAGGATGGAGACTTCCTGTGCCCGTTATTGCATCTCCGCCGGGAGTGATCGATTTATTAGTTCAAGTGGACTTTGCGCAACTTGGGGACACATATTGTGCACTGCTTCCCAGTTTCCAACTCCCGTGGTGATTTCGGTAGTAATATAGGTTATGCTCGTGCGGCCATTTTCATCTAGCTCTTCGATTGAGGCATGACAAATGTCCAAATTTTCGAAATGATCAACAACAATCCCAAAGATTTACTGTGATGGTTTAGCGACAAGATCTTCGGCTCAAATAATAGAGTCCCCGCAACGGGGGGACACATATTGTGCACTGCTTCCCAGTTTCCAACTCCCGTGGTGATTTCGGTAGTAATATTGGTTGTGCTCGTGCGGCCATTTCCATCTAGCTCTTCGATTGAGGCATGACAAATGTCCGAATTTTCGAAATGATCAACAACAATCCCAAAGATTTACTGTAATGGTTTAGCGACAGGATCTTCGGCTCAAATAATAGAGTCCCTCTTCTGTTCTACATCATTTATTATCTGGTCGCTTCCAACTTGGCCGCCCCATGTCCCTTAAACAAAACTTTATTTCTTTATTGTTTTCGAATAAATGGCTATAATCAACCTGTGTTCAGGTTTTCTATTTATGGAGTTGAAAATAGCAACACTATTTCCAATCAACGTAATATATTAATAAAGAGTACTGAATACACTTAAATGTATATTTTTCTTTCTAAAAACAGCCACATTCAATAACCAATAAAAATATGATAGAAATACGTACACATCGCGACCCGATGTTATTATTCCATTTGCTATCCCTTTACGGAACCCTCCAATATAAGCAAATACATAGTAGGGGCTTCCGCAATCGAAGCCACTTAAGGGTGTTTGCCGCAGTCCTTTCATCTTCGTTGATTGGTTGAGGAGCTGTCAAATTGTGATCTATCTTGTAACAAGCTTTTATTATGGCACAGATGATAGTAATGGGTATACATGTATTTTAGCGAAACACGACTTTGGACATGCTTAATCATCATTCTTTAATCTTCACTAAAAGTAGCCACTTCTTTATTCATCTCGTTGATTGGTTGAGGAGCTGTCAAATTGTGATCTATCTTGTAACAAGCTTTTATTATGACACAGATGATAGTAATGGGTATACATGTATTTTAGCGAAACATGCATGCTTAATCATCATTCTTTAATCTTAAGTACTTTCATATAGAAATTAGATATGGTCCTGCTCGCATGGAATTTTTTCACCATATCTAATTTCTATATGAAAGTACTTAAGTACAAAATTGCATCTGAGATGCGCAAAAATCCAAAAATAAGTATTCTTTAATCTTCACTATAAGTTGCCACTTCTTTTTTAATCTTCGTTGATTGGTTGAGGAGCTGTCAAATGTGATCTATCTTGTAACAAGCTTTTATTATGGCACAGATGATAGTAATGGGTATACATGTATTATAGCGAAACACGACTTTGGACATACTTAATCATAATCCATTAATTTTCACTAAAAGTAGCCACTTCTTTATTCATCTTCGTTGATTGGTTGAGGAGCTGTCAAATGTGATCTATCTTGTAACAAGCTTTTATTATGGCACAGATGATAGTAATGATAGAAGCACGACTTTGGACATGCTTAATCATCATTCATAGCCACAAAAGTAGCCACTTCTTCTATAGCTAAGTTCTGAGGAACAATACAGTTTATAATAATAGTTTCAAGGATGCGTAGTGTATTTTTTGTTTTATAAATAATTTATTGCAAATGATATCGCGATATGCGTTATTTTTATGATTAAAATTCATAAGAAAATTGCATTCCTGTCCTAACCTTACACTTCAACGACCGCGCCTAACTATTTTTAAATGTCAGTTGCACGTTTAGCATTTATAACTCGGGTCATAAGGAAATATAAATCTATTTTTTATTTAAAAATATTTAATAATATCAAAAGATTACTCATTCATTGATGAGACTGTTTTATGCCACAATAAATACGCAATTCATTCACATTTCCATATGTATGGCTAATCCAGTCGTAGACTTTTTTGCATATTTTGCGCTCGCATCATAGATTTAGATTTCTTTATTTCTGAATTCACAGCGTTACAGAGTTAACTTATATACTAAAAATTACATTTTAAGTAAGGCCAATCACGAATTCACTAGTAAATCAGTACGTAGCGATTAAAAAAACGAGACAAGTGGTACGTATACCACCCAAAAGGATGTTCCATAACGCGTAGACATCTAAGTGCTGCATTATACTTATGGATTTATGAATTTAACAATAATCCATACTAATATTATAAATGCGAAAGTTTGGATGTGAGTTTGTGAGTTTGTGAATTTGTGAGTTTGTGAGGATGTTTGTTACTCAATCACGCAAAATCTACTGGACGGATTTCGATGAAATTTGGTACAGAGGTAGATAATGACCTGGAATAGCACATAGGCTACTTTTTATCCCGGGAAAAAGTACTGTTCCCGTGGGAAATTCACGCGGGCGAAGCCGCGGGCAAAAGCTAGTATGAAAATAAATTGAAAATACCATCGTCTTCCAGTTTCAGGGTATCAAACTAAATACTACAAGAGACTAGATTATTTAACGAGAAAATAAAGCTTATCACTTGGTTTTCTATTTATTCTACAACTACAAAAGCTAGCAAGAAATTATTTCCGAATTCTCTTATTTTATGAACAAATTTATAGCTAAGTATGCAATTATTCGTAATTCTGTAGTAATTAACAAAATCAGGAACCAATTTAGTGTTGTCAGAATATAAAATATTGTCCGTAATATCACTTTAAATTATATCACTGACACAAGTTGCATATTTCAGTTTTCATTTCCCTGTGCAGTGGCGCGTGCGATGTTAATAGTGTGTATCATTGGCACAAATTAAAAATAGTACAGACAGGACTCGCAAGTCCGGCTCGAAGGACCATGTGAGTCCTGGGAGTAAATATAAGTTCATGTGTCCGCATTTGTACAGGTTAGGCACCTTCGGAACCCTACATTGCGCGTGGCCCGACACGCACTTGACTTATTATTTCTAGCTTATTTGTGTCCCACGTTGTTGTGTCTTTTCACACCGGACTGCCACACCGGAGGTCCCGGGTTCGATCCCCGGTCGGGTCAAGATGGAAAATGATCTTTTTCAGATTGACCCGGGTCTTGGATGTTTATCTATATATGTATTTGTTATAAAATATAGTATCGTTGAGTTAGTATCCAATAACACAAGTCTCGAACTTACTTTGGGGCTAACTCAATCTGTGTGATTTGTCCGTATATATTTATTTATTTATTTGCTTCCATTCTCTGGCAAACGCTCTCAATTTCTACGTCCATCTCGTCTTTCACGTACAAAACTAGCTAAGCCCCGGGGGTTCGCTCCTCGGAATTTCGGGATAAAATGTAACCTATGTGCTATTTCCGGTATATTTCTATCTGTGTACCAAATTCCATCATACATACATACATATTATCACGCTTTTTTCCCGTGGGGGTAGGCAGAGACTAGCGATTGATAATTCCATAAATTTCATCAATATCCGTCCAGTAGATTTTGCGTAATTGAGTAACAAACATCTTCACAAACTCACATCCAGACTTTCGCATTTATAATATTAGTAAGATTATTTTTTTCTATGCGGCTCCAGTTCCTTGTGAGAGCCTTGTTTGTAATCTCTATATTTTAGGCCGTTGCGTACCTGAAGCACTGAATTATCGGATAATGCTGCAATATGTATAACTAATTAAAGAGATTCATAGCGTAGAAACATGAGAGTTTTGTGAATTGTCAGAGCATGGAATTTGACAATTTTCATTTTAATATAGAACAGTATTCGTCGATCGGCTGTCCATTAGTCTGTTGTTTCTGGGGCATAATTATCAAAAATTCAAAAAAAAATTTAATTATGCTGCGAAATATGCTTCTATTTTTCTAAGATTGAGTGAACAGTTAGGGCGATTATTGGTTGATAAAATGTGTACGGTCAACATAGCAATCCTACTAATATTATAAACTAGCTTTTGCCCGCGGCTTCGCCCGCGTGAATTTCCCACGGGAACAGTGCTTTTTCCCGGGATAAAAAGTAGCCTATGTGCTATTCCAGGTCATTATCTACCTCTGTACCAAATTTCATCGAAATCCGTCTAGTAGATTTTGCGTGATTGAGTAACAAACATCCTCACAAACTCACATCCAAACATTCGCATTTATAATATTTATAATATTATAATATTAGTATGGAAGTATGGATGCGAAAGTTTGGAAGTGAGTTTGTGAGGATGTTTGTTACTCAATCTTGCGTGATTGAGTAACAGCACATAGGGTACTTTACATACATATTATCACGCCTTTTCCCCGTGAGGGTAATCAGAGACTAGCGATGTCCACTTGCTACGATCTTTACAGATCTCTCTTGCTTCCTCTACACTCATCACTCTCTTCATACATGCTCTCCGGTTATGGGTGCTCCTAATATCTCCCTTTTTAAGGAGGTCCGCAATCTGGTCGGAGTGCGTTCTACGAGGTCGACCCTGACCAACTCTTTCATTCACCTCTGCTTTATAAATACCTTTCGTCAATCTCTTTAGGGTACTTTATATCCGGAAATTCCCACGGGAGCGAAACCCCGGGGCGCCGCGGGGCGCGACTAGTAGATAATTATCACCACTCACTTGAGGAAAAGCATGATCTATGCTTTCATACATTTCATTTCAGGTTGCAACCCTTACAAAAGTTGGTTGGTTCTCTTGTTAAATCGAGTACGTCAAAAGATTTGCACATATTTTAGTGTTTTCAAATTTCACAAGGTAGCTATAAGGTCCAATCCAAAAGTGTAAGATTTAGACGTACCGTGTTTGCTAGATAAATCAAGACGAGCCGAGAACAAAGTAAAGTAATAAAACCCGACTACCGAAAGTTTAGCTCTTGTATCATAAGAGTTTGAAAATGTTCGCGACACACGGACGGGTAGAGTGGAAAACTTGCGCGCTTTTTTGTTAGTTAAACTGCATTGCTATAGTTGGCAGTTTTCAAATTGAACTGTGGTCTTTTCTGGATGGAAAGTTTAATTCGTGTTGTGGAGTTTGGCTTTCGAAGAATTCATTGAAACTCTTCGCGACTTCTTTATTTTTCAGAGATAGTGGACATGTGAATTGTGAGAAAGTTAGTAGCTACTTACGTATATACATACATACATATTATCACGCCTTTAGCACTTACGTATATGTAGCTACTAATTTCGTACATACAGTACATATACAGTATCACGTCTTCATACCTAGAGGTAGACAGAGCCAAGAGTCGTGGCCACTGCGTCATTGTATTAATTAGTAGTTTCTTACCAAGACTTATACGGTTCTACAGCGAATCGGCCAAAAACGCACGCTCATGCCCACTGTTGAGCGGCAGAAAGTCTCATACTTGGGTCATGTTCTTAGACATCAGCGATACGACCTCCTGCAGCTGATAATGATGGGCAAAGTAGCTGGAAAGAGAAATGTCGGAAGACGAAAAAAGTCTCGTTTGCGAAACATCCGAGAGTGGACCGGGATAGCGAATGCTGCTGAGCTGTTCTGCAGAGCTAAGGACAAGAAGGACTTGAGCATGTTATTTATTTATTTTATTTATTTGGTTAATCACTAACCTTCACTAGTTGGAGAGGCACCGTTAGAAGATGACCAAGACTTAGCCCAAAGTTGTATGACGGAGAACGGTTAAAGAGTCGAACGGAACAGACCTTGCTGCTCGAAGTACAAAGGCATTCATAGATGTTGATGATGAAACAAAAACTGCAACAGAACAGTATGGAGCGCTCTTTTTGAATGTCAACAATAACTGGTAAGCTATTGATTTGTGGTTTACCAATATCAAAACATAGTATAAAACAAAATCACTTATGTCTGTCTCTATGTAACTTAGATCTTTTAAACTACGCAACGAATTATGATAAGGTTTTAACTGTCGTACATTTTTTCCCGATGGTTTAACATAAGTGCGAATGCGAAAACGGGGCGGGTCGCTAATATCCAATGAAAACTCCTCTCACATGTATTGGTGAGTCATATATTTCAAAGATAGCGCCCTAATTTTGGTTCAAACCTCTTTAACGTTAATCTTGCCTAAAATTTAAACCTGTTACCGTAACAGTATAAATTTAAACACCTCCCGTGCGACAATTTTAATTACACGGCACGTGCGCCATAAATAATGGCGGTAAAAGTATGAGCAGAAATTAGTTTTGCGAGATAGTGCAGCAGATGGTCGTAAAGATTTTTAACCGACTCCCAAAAGAGAGGACTGTAGTTTCATATCAGTATGTAAATTTCTTCAACAAGTTTGACCTGATTTCGACGATTCTTTTTTAGTTAACAGAACATATACTTTAACTTCATGTGAACTTTGGAAGGAGAAACGATATTAAAATTTACTAATTATTGATTTGATTTGCATATATTATAGAAATATAAATTAATTTTGTAAACAAAGGCGAATAAGCGTTGTAAAGCTTGCATATGTCTGGTGAAAGAAGGTAAATATCGTTGGTGATGCGACGCGTAAGTTAAAAACAAAAGAATTTACAATAAACAAATAATATAATTAATAATAAGGGAAATTAATTAAAGCTTTTCTCCACTTAACAACGAGGATAATACAATATCACGCTTCAAAACGAGGTCAAAGAACAATGAGCATAAAAAAGCCCGCATCGCCAAAATAACTTTAGCCTGACGCATCCCGTGTCCAACTCCGACGGGGCGTTTGACGTGTGTCAAAATTGACACGCGTCGAATTCGGACGCGCGTATCCGTGTGTCAGATGAATATCTTTGTAAATTCACTTCTATTTATTGGTTATTGAAGAATAATTACTTATTTTTTGAGTTTCCGGAGTCAAATTTGATACTTATTTGGCCCGGGAAAAATACTCAACGAAAAATACCGAGGGGAGATGAGTAAATTGAAACACCTATTATGATAGAGGAGGATAAAAAAAAACCATAACAAATCTAGCCAATCTGCAGAACTGTGTGAAGCTTGAAACTTGAACAATTTTAAACAAGTTATTATTAAGTAAGAAACTAAATATCGTATTTTAATTGATAAATCCAAATTTCTAAACGACTTCAAAATGTTCAAATAACAATAGAAAGGTAGATACTCCGTATTTGTACAAAGAAACCAAAAATTTAAGCCTGTAATGTCACGAAAATCCTGAGGAAGTAAGCACACAAGAAAACGCTATAATATCACGACTGTACGTACAATTTGTCACATTTAAGTACAGTCGCGCACTATTTTTGTACTCAGTGCTAGAAATTTCTCAAGCTTTATGTTTTAGGCAATTAGGTTACATCATAATAATGTATCATAAACGTTTTCACCTCAGGACTGTATATCAAGTTAATTGTGGTTTATGAATTTATGAAATTAATTACTGGAATTTATTAGCAAGGAATCTAGCATTTTCTGGTGACTAAAAACATTAATTAAAACATTTGTCAAGCTACCTTTTGTTATATGTTGTTTTATTTTGTTTTTGGTCATCTGTATTGAAGTTGATCGAAGTAAATACACAGCATTAAACATACCTGGAACAAAGAAAACATTATATTAATAAAATAGCATTATTAAGATAGTCTGTGATGTCGGATCTATGTTGTTCGTCTCCCTTGCAAATCTCCTGAACAGATTTGGATGAATTTTGAACACGGGTGGAGTTAAAACCTGTTGCATATAGGATACAGTTCCCGTCACGTAAAAAGGGCGCTGGAAGACAGATGAGGGGATGAAACTTGCGCATGGGTACGACTGACGAACCAATCGCGCGCGCCGGATGAGACCCGCCCGACCCCCGCTCACCGCATAGACCGATATATCGTCTACTGCGCAGCTTAACCGCCAACGACTTTTTTACATGACGGGAACTGTACTTCTCATTCTGAAATTCCCACAAATTTCAATAAATGGAGTCAGCCAACCATAAATCTTGTTAGTATAACTACAGCCAATTTATTGTAAGCTTGGGACATATTAATTGGTTTTCACGCATAAATCACTCATAATCCGACATAGTAATCATCTTCATGACATATTACTAGATGTATGTATATGTTCTGTACAGAATTTCATATAAGATGGTTTGGAGAGCAATTAATACATTCTTTATATATGTGAATAATGTGAGGAAAGATGATGTATGAGTGGTATGGTATTAGATTTTTTACTTCATTAGTATTTAGTATATTATAGGAGTAAAACTCATAAATATATCTCTACAACATTTAGATTCAAATAAAAGGACAATCAAAGACTGTACTGCTTCACAGAAATTGCTAAGAATGAGGTCTTTACTGCACGGTCTTTTATTACAAGTATCAATTTTAAAGTTACAATGTCATCGCATTTCCAAAAAAATCCATATAAATTTACAGGGCCTTACCGCACGTTTACTAACGCGTCGCCACGCCAACATTCCACACTCTACACGATGCGTAAAAATGTCGCGTTAATTCAATAAATCATTCATAACGCTAAGTATAATATTGGGTTAAATCCATTGTTAAATCACATTTTCTTCACAGAAATTGCTAAGAAAGTCGATACTAACTGCACGGTACTTTAATACAAGCATCAATTTCAAAGTTACAAACAATGTCATCGCATTTTCAAATAATTTACACGCTGTTTTATTAACGCGTCGCCACGCCATCTTTCCACGCTCTACACGGTGCGTAAAAACGTCGCGTTAAGTTTAATAAATCACTCATAACGCCAAGTATTCTTTAGGGCTTAATACCGTGGAAGTCTTACATCAAGGCCCTTATTGCTTTTTTGGTTGGTTCCCTATGAGGCACATCAATATTGGTTTTATAATTAAGTGCCTACGACTGTGCTACTACGGACACATACTACGACGTTCAGAACCACATATACTACACGCCGCATACAACCACGAAGCAGTGAGACTAGAAGTCGGCCGACCGATTTTTACCTGGAAAGACTCGCTAAATCACGATATGAAATACTATAGCAAGAGCCCCTCTGAATGGGTCGAACTCGCGTCAAACAAAAAAGAACTAATATTAGCAGCAAGAGAAATATACAAAATGGAAGAAACGGACAGTGAAGAAGAGGTCGAAAACGATACCGCCATCAACACACGCGACGGCGACGAAGATGCCAGCGAGAACAGCGAAACTCACCAACGCTCTCCTCCGTCGTATAACCCGTCCTCCTGAACTCCTATATTAGCTATAGGCTGCATAGTCGGTCGATTGTGGCGGCTAGTCGACCTCTTTTCCCATCCCAGAGCGTGTCACTCCTTACAAATTTGTGCCCCCTGGTGAAAAATTCAATCCGATTCTATTTATTTGACATAAATTGAATTGAATTTTGTATTCGGCTTGTCCGTTCCTGCCTCAGAGCTGGCTGGGTGTGGCACCTATGTTCATGTTCATGTTACAGTCAACTGAAAGAGAAGGCGGCGTATTGTTGTATCAAGACCTTAAATGTAAAGCCGAGAATAGCGTGTGGCGTATACTCCACCGACAAGAGAACAACTTTTAAATAAGAAGAAGATACAGATACACGTCTTTACCCCTTACGGGGACAGAGTCAAGAGTCGTGAGACTCGAAGGCCACTTTTAGCTGGGTAGTGGCCTTATTAGTGGAATTGAGATTCAGATATGAGACAGGTTGGTTGCTAGCCCATCACCTATAAGAAGAATCCCTGTTTAAAACTCTTTTCCTTAATTGACTTTTATAAGCTGCGCAGGAAAAAAGCAACTAGTACTTCCTTGCATGCTAAACATAGTTAAATAGGTATAAGGACACTCGATCTGTAAACAGCTTTTGTAACTCTATTTACTGCAAATAAATGATTTGATTTGTTTTTTCTTCGCTTCAAGACCAGATTTCAACCAATTAGCCAATTTCTTGACGAATTTTTTTGGACCTAAAGGGAACAAATTCTCGGGATGAGCATGGGCGCAGTTAAGAAATTTATACCTGCTTTAATGTACGGCTACAGGATTAGCGATTACACTATATTCGTTAATATCGCCAGGCTAAGTTAGTTTCTAAATACATGCAGCTAAGGTCCAATACTGCTTCTTAATAGCTAGGCAGTATTTTAAGGGGAAGGCTCTTGATTTACATGGATACTTAATAAGGTTCCGCGTATGTGGACATTCTTATCCATGTACTTATTCATCCAGCGTTTCCCCATAATTTTCTTTCTCATTCGTTTCAATTAGTTTATCTTTTTTTCTAGCTATTTATATCCCACTGCTGGGCAAAAGCGTCCCCTAATTAATTATTAATATTATTCCTATAATCATGGGGGATGCTTTTTTTATCTTTTTTACCTTAAAAAAAGTTATTAACGATTTTCCCAACGAAAAATGTATTGCTTTTTACAGTTTTTAAAATTGCTGATTTTTGGTAATACCAAAATTATCAAAGATTAACAAGTGCCCGGGACTATGTACCCGTGCTAATTTCTGGAAATCTCTCTTAATCCTCGCCCCCTACATTCCCTAAGGAACCTACATGCCAAATTTCAGCTTCCTACGCCCAGTAGTTTTGGCTGTGCGTTGTCTGTCAGTCACTCAGTAACGGAAGAACGTTAAACATTAATTGTTGATATTCGCAATCGAAGGTTAGATCACATTGGTATAAATGATATTTCGTGGCCCGCCGCTCACGCGAGAATCTCCACACGCGGCATTAGCTGCGTAATGACTCTTTAATGGAGACGTCGTGTTGCGTCAGCTTTTGGTGATAACAATCCAATTTGTACGACAACTTCACCAATTATCATAAATCTCGCTAATATTTTAAATGCGAAAGTTTCGATGCGTGTCAGAATGTTTGTTAAATCAGTCACTAAATAGTTACATAAATGCATCTTAGTTGTTTATGTTCCTTGGCACCTAACTTGGAAATCTTATCAGATGTTAAAAATCAGATCAGATGTCATAACATTAGCTTGGTAACTTTTTATATTGTTTTTTTTATACTTTTAAAATAGGTAAAATAAAATAAAACTTGTTATGTAAAAGCGGAGCCTCCTGGCACAGGCATATTATCTGCTTAAAAGGAGGTTGCAACAACCCAATATACATGTACAACTCTTTTATAGCCTGACCAGGAATATGAAAACCCTCGCCATGTTGCGGAAAAGCAATGGAACTAATTTCTTACACTGGCAACTTATTTAAAAACCTATCTGTCATTTCTCCCGTCAAAGTTTGACTTTCGATCAAGGGTCGGTCCAGTATTTTTATTTCTATGGGAAGGGCACCGTTTTCCGTTCTCGAGAATATTTCCGAGAAATTTTTAAGTTGCAGCTTGTTCTTTGAAAATTTCGAGAACGGAACATCACTTATGGTGGCGGATTGTTTTTTTGGATAAAAACTTGTAAGAAACTATTACTACTCCTGTTATTTTAACAACTCTAATCTTAATATGATATGTACTGTTATGGAACCTGCCTCCACATTACATATGTACACAAAATAGCAGTCGGGGATATGAGGGGATCCTTTCATTTCTCATAAGGTTAATAATCATAATATGGTTTGTCATAAAGCCTTTCTCATAATTTTTTTATCATAATATTTTATTCAAATAATATTTATTGTAATAATATTTGTTTAGTCATAATCATATATTGTCTTACAGATTTTTTTATAAAATGGTTTATCATAATGGATTTGTCATAATTGTTATGGTCATAAACATAGTTTATGTTTTATTTTGTTGATGACATTTGAAGACATTATGTATTTGATATTTGATTATACTTCAAACATTAGTATAGGTTAGGGTGCGGCGGGGGTGGCCCTTGGACCATCCCTAAGCCGCGAACATAAACAACAAAAAAACAAAAGCTTAACAAGTCTTACCTTTTCTCTGAGTGCAACCGTACATTATGAGTTCTCTTTTCTCTGTACATTATGAGTATTACTATTATGATTAAATTATATTATGATTATTTATGTTTATGACAATTTGTATTTATTACAAAAAAATTATGTTAAAAAAATTATTTAAAAAAAAATTATTATAATTTTAATTTATATTAATTATGATTATGTGAAAAAACACTATTTCGAACTATATTATTACAAATATTTTTATGAGAATCATTAGAGACCCGGGTGGGAGGGCACGTGCCCCCTTGTTCCCACCTTATAGATCCGTTACTTATTTCAATAATGTTGCAATATAAAACGCATAAGTGCTGCCTCTAATTCAGGGTTTTTATATTTCTGGTCAGGCTTTACCTAATATATATTTTTTTTATCACTCCTGTACGGTACATGGGTAAAGTTAACCTGGAAAATCTGGAAAAACCTGGAAAAGCACATAGACGCAACAGCACATCAACGTATGCCATAAAAAACCAGCCAAGTGCGAGTCAAACTCGCGCACCGAGGGTTCCGTACATGCAAAGCATCTCACATTATAGCTCTAACTAAACCAGTTTTTGGTTTCAGACCAACTAGTTTCAAAAACAAACTTTAAAGTTTGCAGTTCGAAAAGTACTGTAAGAGTTTGCTTATTGTCAAATTTCATAATTTTAGGTCAACGGGAAGTACCCCATACGTTTTGATTGCTGCCTGAAATCGAAAAATATGCAAAAATCTGCAACATTTACGGTAATATCTGTTGATCGCGTTGACATATAATTTTGATTTTTTTTTTGCTGAAAGAGACCGTGGATCCGCGTATTCGATATTAATTCCAACTTGATACCTTTAAGCGTTTCTGAGAAAAAAAAGTTTGACAGACAGACGGACAACAAAGTGATCTTATAAAGGTTCCGTTTTTACCTTTTGAAGTACGGAACCCTAAAAACATACATACATCGAAACATATACCTCCTCCTTTTTTGGGAAGTCGGTTGAAAACACGAGCCAATTTTAAATTAATTTCAATTACATCACAAAATAAATTAGTTGAAACCGTAAAACGCGTCGTAAACAACATTCTCGAGACCCGAGTCAAATCAACAATTAGCTGATGTTTAATCAATGGCACCTGAGTTCTGTAGTTTAATTCGTTCAAATGTCTCCGTTATTTGTAGCCGGTGTCGCGTAACTAATTGCTTTCTTCCAATTTCGGCCTGATAATGGGTGGGGGTGGTGCAATTCATGAGGTTTGGCGGTGTAATGCCTATCTAATCATCTACGCCTAGTTCTACCTTTAACACTTTACGGGGTAGTGCACGAGACACAAAGTTTAATAGTTGTAACTGCTATAACGTCCTGCTAAGTAATACATTATTATCACGCCTGTTTCCTGAGCAGAGATTAGGGATTTCTAAAAGGCGAATATTTGTAAAACCGATTCAGCATCTTTTGACAGACAGGAAACGTTCGTCTGGGACCGGGGTCTTTGTCAAGACGAGAAATGTGCCCAAAACTAAATGGAGGTGTGTCGAGTACTACAGGATTCCATTCCAATGGCCAAAAATAGCGACTACCAAACAAATTAAATAGCTGTTCGTAGTTTTAGTGTAGTTTATCTTGTTGCACAGAATTTTCTTACAGCCACTACTAACCAACATCATCGTATGCAACAAGCACAACAAGAAGAAGGTACACTCACACAAAGTACGGTGATGTGTGCGTGACCTCTCGCCGATGATGACGGTTCACGTACGCGTGTCGCCAGGATATAAACTGGTTTGCGCCGACTCAGTTTATTGGACAATTGACAAGAGAGCTTCCTCTCTTTCTGGAGGGATTAATCTACCTGTGTGCCACGAAAAGGTAAATCCGCTACCGCTCATGACTCGCGCCGCCATCATTATTTCGCGAGTTTCTTCCTCAGTCGCGGTTTTCTTGTCGCCTCACTGTTTTATAGTAGCAAGCGTTTAATTAAACTCATTCTTTGGTGTGGCGCCCATTTTTCTTGTTATAAATTTACTTGGCGCCACGCAATTTAAATAATAAGTCGTTTTAATTAACGGACTTCTAATAAACGGGATTAATAGTTCCTTATAATTTGTTTTTCAATTAATTTGTAGGAAAAAATAATAATAAGCGAAATTGAAATTAAGATTTGCCAAAATTAAAACAGAATTTCACAGAAGAATTATTATATGTTATTTTAATGCTGTTTTGTTATGGTTATTAATAAGTTTTTTTTGTGTCTACCTTGTCGCAGTTAGTGTTTGGTCAAAAAAAAATATTTTCTTTCTTTCTTTATATGTATAACTAGCTGTCGCCCGCGGCATCGCCCGCGTGAGTTTCGCTTAGACGAAAAATCTCTCTTGGAGCTTTTCATCAGATGTTCCAGATCTTCAATTTTTATACGTCAGCAGAAAATGCTCATCAGGTTGAACGACTTTTGTTAAGGCACCATTTCCATATTTCTTATAGTTTAGCTGTTCTGCTATGGTTCTTCATCAGGTGTTCCAGTTTTCAAAATCAATTATAGCCTATATGTTGCCCAGGCTTAATAGCTATACAACAAAAAAAGTTTCATTCAAATCCGTCCAGTAGTTTTTGCGTGAAACGCGTAATACATACAGACAGACAGACAGACAGACAGACAGACAAGAAATTCCAAAAAAAATTCTTTGCTTTCTATTATTCTTTTTAAGTGTCCCTCTATCCATTTCAGTCAAAAATACTAAATGTACAGACAAAATATTTTTACTGTTTTATTATATGTATAGATTAACAGTAATACCGTTTAGTTATTAAAATTAACACTTTATAAACTTCTATAAAATCGTTTTATAGGTACTAGGAGCTTCCATTCCTTCCTGTTCTGCGCCACTTCCTGCCAGTCGGCTCTTAAGATCTTCTTTGGGTCATCGAGCCATCGAAGTAAGTAAGTAAGGTACTAGGAGAAAAATGAAAATGACAATCAAATCCTAGCTTTTTTAGCTTCAATTGGATAAGAAAAGTCGGGAACATAAGTAAACAACTCCATAGGATAATCAGTTAAAATATTTCCATTTCAGTACATAAAGTGTTGCCCCTCAGGAGTTGTTGGCAGAGTTTTAAAATTAATTAACCCGTAGCAAGTTTCGCGTTTTGCTGGCTTCGCGTTGCAACAGGAGATTTTTCACAAGTTTTCAGGTCAAATCTTGCAATACGTACATAATCTATGCTAATGCAAAAGAGCAGAAGAAATTGTGTATTTGATTGTTTGTAAGAACGCATGAATTTCCCACGGGTACAGTGCTTTTTTCAGGGATGAAAGGTATGCGAAATTTCAGGAAGATTGGTTCAGTAGATAAAGTGTGAAGAGGTATCAAACAAATAAACAAACAAACTCACTTTCGCATTTATAATATTAGTTAGGATTGGGATAAATCGACGTCGTTAGGACAAGTCGCTTCTAATTTTTTCACGTCTTCTGTCAAAGTCAAAGTCAAATTTTTTTATTGAAACTTGGCCTTCAAAGAAGGCTCTTTTTCACGTCGATAACTAATTATTTAATAATGTTTCAAAGCTACAAACTACTGGCATTTCGGAACGACCACTGCTGAGAAGAAATGCCGAAAGAAACTCATGAAACAGTCTTGGTCGCCTAGCATGCCAGAGGGGCTATTCATTAACTTTATACATACACTAAATTGTGTACAGTCAAAAATAAAATAAAATATAAGAAAAAATAATAATAATATAATAAAACATGTTATGTTTGTGTCTGTCGGTCGTCTCATGTCCTGTCTGTAATAGAAGAAGGAAGGTCATAGAATCAAAAAGGTCCGTATTGTCAGCCACATTCATGAGATAAGTTATTTATTTAAAACTTTATTAAACCAAAATACAATCCGGTATAAAAGTATCCGGACTTAACGCTAATAACATTCTCTACCAGCCAACCGTCAGGATAACCAGAAATTTAAAGTATGACATGGGTGCACAAAGTGTGTAAAATTCCTATTCTGGAACATTTTCGTCCCAACAGCTACCACTTCTGCTACTACTAAATCACAGAATTAATATAAGTACTACGTACAGAAAAGAAAGCTCCCTGCCCCTCCCGCAATATGGCACCCCCCGCACTTCTCACCCGTTCTTTTGCGGATTGGGACGCTATGACTATGAAAACGCACACATTGACGTGGACGTGTTCACAGATGTACAGTTTCATTTGTAGTAGTAGTAGGTATATCTGACGGCCCGTTTCTATGAAGTGCCTTCCCTGTGACTAAACACTTTGTCCCTCTAACACTCCAGCGTTGATCCGCAACTTTATGACATTTTAAATTTAATCAGCAACAAATTAACGACTTCCCGTTATCATTACAACTGTAAACTGCGTAATAAAGAGTTTTTACCAGCCGTAAATGCAGAGGCGGTCTAACATTAATACGATGTTATGGACGTATTCACATTGGGATAGTTAATCCAATTGTAAGTAAAGGCCTATTTAGACGGTGCAAGTTTCTTGTACATACAAGAGAATAATTGCAGTGCAACAACTGACTATAAATAATTGCAAGCAACTGTTGTTTAGACCATGCAAGTATTTACTTGCTTCAATTTAATTGTATGCAACAGGCAACAACGTGCACCGTCTAAATGGGCCGTAAGTAAAAGCACCGTTATATCCTGCGGGTCAAAAAGGCCACTTTGAGGAATTCATATTGTGATGAATTTTTATTGGAAACGGATCATATTGTGATAAAAGTGGAAATTTTAGACCTCATTGAGTTGAATGGTTCACAACTAATGTTTTTGACTACGGTGGTGTGCGAGTAGATTGACCAATAGGCTTTAAGATTAGACACGAGGCTTTCTAACAGAGGAAAAAAAGTTTTGCTAATACATTTTCATGTTACTATTAATAGGGTAGACAGGGATAGTCTAGCTATAACCATCGCCTATTTTTAACCATCAAACTAGTAGATTCGCATTGCTCTTCTTTTTTTCGAGTGTCTTATAAATAGGAAAACTGGTGCCAGCTTTTTATTCCCTGAACGAAATTTACGCAATGTCTTTCTTACTTTTTATATGTTCATTCTTCGTTCCCAGACCAGCATGAAAGACAATTAGAATACAAAAAGTAAAAAATAATCCAACAAATATATCTCCGAAGAAGTAAGAAGTCACTCGCCGTTCCACTCGACCAATGTAAACTGTCCAGTGGTCGGGAAAGCTATTAATAAAATGTTATAGGCTCAAGGCGACATAAAATCCCGACTATGACCACTTTTCTCAATTAAATTAGGGTAGAATGGCTTTTTTTTTTCAAGGTGTGTAATTTTTAACGACTTAACAAGAAAATGAGCTGCTCAGCGAATATAAAATTATTATTTACAAGCATTTAAATAATATTAAAAGGCATTTCACTTGTGACAGAAAAAAATGTAGTTAAAAAAGGTTTTTGACTTCTGAAACTGTTGGTGCATTTGTTTGTGAAAAACGATTTCGATTACGAATTACACACTAATAAAGTTCGTCCTTCCGTCTACCAGGAGAGGAAGCCTATACCCAGCAGTGGGTCACGGAAAGCGGTTGATGATGATGATGAAGAAAGTGACGTAGAGAAGAAGAAAATATTTATCTACCACTGCGCTCCGGGGCAACGATCACGTGTAGATAGATAGATAGATAAATATAATTTTCGAGATAAAAACTTACGTATGTGCTATTTTAGGTTTTGCTCTCAACCATGAACATGAACATAGGTGCCACACCCAGCCAGCTCAGAGGCAGGAACGGACAAGCCGAACACAAAATTCAATTAATTCGGTAGACAAATTGAATCTAATTGAATTTACACGAGGGGGCACAGATTGTCACAAATTCCATCGAAACCCATCCAGTAGTTTTTACGTGAAAGAAAAAAAAACACAATTTTTTTCTAGTTTATGATAATAGTAAAGAGTTTACTTCAGAGTCACTAGCAATACAAGCAATAGTTGTACTTAGCATAATAAAACATGAACCGAAAATTAAGGATACGTTGCTTTCAGCCAATCATCTTTAGACCAAATAATGCAAGGCCGTATATTAAGTATTGATGATGATGTGTTTCTGGCCAGTTTCGGCCTCGGCGACTGTTTCCTTTAATTGCTGGGGTTGCTCGTTAAATAAGCTCTGTAGTGGCTAGTATAGCCCAGCTTGTTGACAAATGTGCGAGAGCATAGTGCACACGTCAAAATTCAAATTCGTGTGTGTGAGGGCAATTCCTCTGATATTAAGGCTATACCCAATCAGGATTTTCCGAAAACGTACTGTCTTTAAACGTCAAGTGTGAATCATAGGTTATGAGTACTGAAGCAGGAAAAATATCCTGTAAAGAGAAAAATACTAAACTAGAATTATACGTTAATATAAGTCTGTGATTATACCGAATCAAATTACAAATAAAATTAATAAAACTAGATAAAAATAATAATACATAATCCTATTTTTATTTTCCTTTATCGTCGAAAATCACCGTAATTTAAGCGAATTTCTAACATCGTAATTTCTTTATTACGAAATTTTAAAATAAAGTTCATTTAATAAAGTATCGTTGTAAATAAATGTATCGGCTTATTTTTTAAAATATGTTTAGTGTTTTATCAAAATTAAAAGAAAACCTTTAAAATAATTACCCTAAGAGCCTAACGAAAAGTCGCTAGCAAAAACACAAATTATAGAAAATGCGAAAAGTAACCTTATTGTGTCTGCTTTAAGGCGGTGCTTACGTACCGCCTGTAACTGTTGGTTAGTTACGAGTGCGTGTTGGGTGACGTAGAATGATACTCGTTATGCGTTGGTAAAAAGAATCTATTTATTTTAAAATGTACTGCATTTTATACCTAAAATTACATGAGTCAGACGTTCGTATGACGCACGTGACTTACATTACCCTACACGCCCCTCACCCCCTCTGATCAGCCTTGGGTATGGCCTTAAGCATTACTGTTAGGCCGTTCAGTTTCTATGCGAGCTTCGGGCTAGAAACATAGAAATAGTATGTTTGATGGGTTGTAAAATTGTTATTGTTGTGTACGAACCATTGTGTTGCACTCATAGGGTCGTAATGCGTGTTCTAGTTACAAGGTATTTAATTAGCTGGAGTCTAAGTGCCCATTAGAAACGATACAAGTCAATATGCTGGCTTTTCCATGGCCTTTGTTTTGAGTTACTCCCATCGGATTTACTACAAGAGTTTCTATTTTATTTTTATTTATTCAGGAAAAACAAACAGTTACATAATAAAAGGTATAACAAAGACGTAGTTACAAACGAACTTATTAATTACGTAACCCACTACATTTTTCACAGATTAAACAATGAAATTAGAAGTAAAAACAAGAACATTACCACTAGAGGTTGACACATAAAGTAAAAATCGACAAAGTAGGTACCGACATAAAGCGATTTTTTTTTTTTGTGAGAGAAGAAGAAAACTGAAAACATGTAAAAAAGTGAACAATAAATAAATAAAAAATTAATTTAGTTCCTATCAAGGTCACACAAAACAGAGTTGAGCATCTTTTTAAACTGAAATGGTGTGCTAGCAAAAATGTCTATCTTTGTTTGAAACAACTTGTTGTGAGTCTCAGCCATACGATAAATGGGAGCTTCGCTTGTAAACCAGTTGTCTTATTTACTATTCCCAATATAAACCGTTCGCAAGTGGATCTTATGTAATTTTCTATTCTCATCGGATCCCCTGGGACAGGGGATCGAGAAGTATACAAATATATGATTCCCACCTTATAACGTAACACTGTACGGGACACAGTACAATACTTGCTTCTTCTTCGTCCACCCCAACTCCCAGTTTATTTGAGGCAGGGCTTATTACCATTACTATCCAGGAGTTCAGGGAAACTGAACCGAGGACTAGCTTTATTGGGTAATTTTCATTGCGCCTAATAACATGCCCATACCAGCGCCAAAGGCATTCTTTAAGCTTTTCGAAAAATGCAGCAGTGGAGTTTGTTGCGCCGCCTCTTCTCCACTTGCGCTTTGGAGGTGGTAGTAAACTTAGATTTAAGTAATTTTCTAACGTCAACTATCTAGTTTATTAGTATACGACGATTTAAAAGTGCTATTTTTAAGCCAGTTTAAATAAAAACAGTTGACTTTGACTTTGTAAGTTTAGACACTTCACTCAACAAATAATTATGGAAAGAGGAAGGGGAGGCCTTAACCCGGCAGTGGGACACCTCAATAGTCTAGGAATAAAAAGACACAATACACGAGCAAAGAAATAAAAAATAATGGTCATACATCTCAGTTTTGTCGTAGGCAAAAAATCATTTCTCCAATGAGAGAATGTGTGTTAATCTCAATAGATTAACACACGGGCTTTAGCTGCAAAATCTATATATATATATAGGATCAGGCTGAAATTTGGCATGCAGGTAGATGTTATGACGTAGGCATCCGCTAAGAAAGGATTAACGCGAGCGAAGCCGCGGGCCCCAGCTAGTTGAGCTTATAAACTTTTTGCTTTTTTTACCGGACGGACGGTCAACATAAAATAACAATATTAACAGAAACAGTTCATTGCTATAGTAAGAGAGTATAGGCTTAAGATTGCCCTTGGACCGACCAGTAGAACTTCCCAATTGGACCACGGGAAACAAAAGTTCAGAACAAAATTATATCAAAGTCAGACATGTAATCTACAGGGAATTATGGAACTGACTCTAAAATTAAAGAAAAATGTTCCATATTATTTTACAATACCTACTCGCTCGAAATTTATGCTGATATTTTTGGGACGTGAGAGTCGGTCCCATACAAAAAGTTGCTCATATTCGCGAAGTACTTTCACCAGTAGATTTTTTTTTATTTTATTAAAGATAGGTTTGCTCTTGACCACAATCTTGTCCGAGAACAGAGATGAGGTCTACGATGTAGCGAGCTTAAATTATAAAAATATTTTTGAATTCATATGTATATATCTACAAAACAAATTGTATAATTAATTTTGTAGACAAGTGAAATACCTCCTAATTTCTTACGATGCTGTCACATCTTGTGGGGAGAGGCTGGTGTACTGAGTTACAAGCTCTGTTTAGTTCTGGCACCAGTCTCTCACAATCTTAAAATTGTATTACTCTGTTACTTTGTCTGTTTTATATGTAGATTGTGGAGAAGAAATAAAGAATTTTGAATTGAATTGATATCTACGTACGATGTATACACATCTGGCTTGTCTATATCCTAGGTATTTTGTGGGCTTAGCCGCAGAGTTCACAAGAAAATATTAACTTATTCACTGTCGTGTATAAAAAATAAAAAAAAATAAAAAGTATGTTGTTGGGCGGTGTGCGCAGGGGTCCCCAACTATTTGAAGCGAAGACGGGCAATATCCCTGCGCAGTGCGATTATACACGAACAATTACTTTAGAGAGAGCCGGATGTAGTGCTCAGGATAGAGCCTCGTACTTTTGAAGTACAAGGACCTCTTGTCTAGTAAGCCTTAGGTCCTGGGAGTCGTGGGCAGGGTGGTATCATTAATACAATATGGTTGGGATAGAATATAGCATTTTATTCCATAAACACACTAGCCGCTGAGGGCGGGCACATGTTATACTAATACCAAAATCTGATAAGTCTTTGCCGCAATTAAAAGTTAAAATTAACATAAACCAAATATAAGGTACCTGGCCAGGTCCGTACACAAATGTCTGTGCGCACTTAGAACGTCGTTCCGTTCACCGTTATGATCCGTTGGGTTCGAGCACTGGCGCTGGTCGCGACATCAAAGAGGCACGGCGCTCCTGCGACGCTCCGTTGTATGCGAGATAGTAGACGCTGGCTGGACCTTCCGAGGTTTGCGCTGAGCCACTATGGGGACATCGGATCGAAGGCGGCGAAGCGGCCTTTGGAAATAAGGTTAGGACCCGTGTGTAGCACCTTGGGGTCGCCGACGACGGGGCCTGCGCCGTGGCAGGCGGTCCACGGTCCGGGAGAACCGCACCCTCTGGTGATGGGAGGACACTCCAGGAAGCGCCAATTCATACGGCCGGGCGGGCACGTGGATATCAACAGCTCATCCTCCTGACAACTTCGTGGCGGCAAATATCCCCTGTGTCCTTGCGCGTATCGCGGATTTTAAAGCTAAAGGTTAAACTATAGTCCCATGACGGGGTGCCGAGGGCGGCGAAAGTGAAAAAAACCCCAAAAAATTAATATTTGCTCCAACCATGTTACATGTCGTGGCGGCCTTCCAGGGAGAGAAAGATCCCTCCACTTGATTTGACATTCCGCCTCGTCGCGTTCCATTTCGCCCAATTCGGACGCACGTCAAACCAACTTTTAATATTCTTTAAAAGAACTAATGTTTAAATAAGGTATTTATTCGTTGAATATCATAATAATCTAAGTCGACGATATTAAAGGAGAATAATTAAAATTCTACAACAATCCAGCCATGATTTCTTATTTGTTTATGATAAGAAAGGTTGGTTAGGAACTGATACGGAACGTGTGTCACCAGCTGTCAATGTCAGACGTCCAACTCTGTAGATCTCAGTTGACAGTCTAATCTAATCATGGGAATGTTTTGTTATGAATGTTTAATTTTCGATATAATTCCGTAAGTACACAAAATCGCGTCGAGTTATTGCTACCAATGGTTTCGGCGTGACTCAGAGAACGTTTTGATGTGCGGGTCTCCCTGTCTTCCTATCAAGTATTGTAAAAACAACATATGAAATTTGTGTACTGGTGTGTCGCTTTCCCATTCAATTTGTCTGGAGACTAATGGATTTGAATGCCTGCTATTGTAGTGAGTCGAGAGCCTATCATGCAGGTAATACGCCACAGGAATAGTATCCCAATATATCAACTATTTCACCTAAAATATGACATGCAAAGTTGACCAGTTAGAAGTTCAAAATAATTCTGTAGTTATCACTACAATACCCCCCTTTTCGGCAAAGAGGTTAAGTCGTACTTAGCCGAAACAGCCGGGGTAACCGGAGAAAACATTCACCTATCCTACGGCAATATATTTCTAAATATAAAACTATCAGCTATATATGAAACTAACTCATGCTATTTCATGTATTAAACTAAAATGTATGTTCTAGAGTTCTAAAACTAACTCAATTTATGTTGAGTGTCAGGAATACAGCGTCTGGCCAGACCGCTGCAATTCCCCTGCATTAAAAAATCGTACTTGGATTTCTAATGAGATAATCGCAAGTAGCATACCAGTAATAAAGAATTATCTAAAGTAATATAGTTCTTACTTATGTATAATAAGAAAAACTATTTGAGATTTAATTAAAATATATGTAATCTAGCATTCCTACATAATTTACTAGTTAGTAATTAAATTGTAAACCTAATAAAGTCTTTAAACTAATGGAGAGATCTCACATAAATAGACATTTAAAATGTATAGCCGTTGGGCTGACATTGTATAAGGGAAAAAACTTATTTTCCTTTTTTTCTCAAAAATTAAGGAGTATTAATCCATATCCTTATATTTACTCTGGCGCCTAGAGTGTGTAGTTACAAAAGAAATTGGTTTTCATGAAAACGCTTGACAAAAAAATTTCACATGTGAGTCATGTCATATGTGAAAAATGAGGCCTCTGATTGGTTATACCAATCCAAAATAACCAAGTTCAAAATAAGAAAGTTGCTAGCTAGGGGACACACCTTGTGAGACTTTTATTATGTCCTTGACATGATATTTTCCAACTTTACCGGTTTCTATCTCCTGAAGGTCGTAAACAACATCCGAATGCTTCCTGACAACTTTACATCACAAAGCGCGGTGCTAGTTTAGCGGAGAAGAAGTGAGCTGAACGACTGGTCATTTGAAGGTATTAACGAATTTGGAATGCCGCCTCTTTTCGGCAACATGCCATCCGTCATTATCTCCCGACCTTTAGCTAACAAAAATGGTGTGTGCCCGGTGGCAACATTAATAATGCTATTCAAAGATAGCTACCACTAAATAAATCAAAAAAAACATTTCAGTACTTTATGTTCTGAAGTATTCCAACTACGCCTAAAATCATCAACTCTAAGAAAAAAATCTGTGACGTCTGAGTCACCAGAAAATTTTAAATTACACGACCTCAAATGGTCCTCCTTTAATATGTGAATAACGCGTTCATCATCTTCCCTAGTCTCCGTAACATAGGTAGTCCTACCCATTGAGTTGGCTTGACGTACTAAGCTGGGAGCTCCTAGTTGAGACAATGTGGGTTGTAACGCTTTAAGTGTGGAAGGGCCGGGTGGGTGGGTGTCAATTGCACCTCCCCGCGGTCGTGTATTAACAAATGAGGAAGTAGTAGTGGTAGGTGGTTTGTTTGCCTCCCCACTTACTTCGTGATATTGCTCTTCCCCTTCGCCGTCCGACATGTTGACAAAAATGTGAGGTTATATGTGTCAGGGTATGTAATAGGTTATAATAATTGATAAATTTCTAAATAGATACAGGTTACTCCCTGTCAATAAATATAAATTAGCTCTCAAATTGAGATAAAATAGGAATTATGGCTGAGCGCTATGCTTTTTATTCATAGCGAAGCCCAAATAAAATATTAATTATTATATTATTAATTATAATATTATTTAGTAATATTATAATAATTACTATGAATTGTATTAAATGTATGCTTACAACCCTGTCGCATATAAACCTAACAATCACTAAAGTATAATAACTTTACAGTCAATGATATCACCAAAATTTCAAAATAACAAGTGAGGGAGTTTAAAAAATTTAAAAACTATTTTTTAGAAAAAACTGCCACTCTCACAGGACTCAAAGGCTCAAAAATATAGTAGTTCGGGCGCCATTGTCGTGTATAAAAAATAAAAAAAAATAAAAAGTATGTTGTTGGGCGGTGTGCGCAGGGGTCCCCAACTATTTGAAGCGAAGACGGGCAATATCCCTGCGCAGTGCGATTATACACGAACAATTACTTTAGAGAGAGCCGGATGTAGTGCTCAGGATAGAGCCTCGTACTTTTGAAGTACAAGGACCTCTTGTCTAGTAAGCCTTAGGTCCTGGGAGTCGTGGGCAGGGTGGTATCATTAATACAATATGGTTGGGATAGAATATAGCATTTTATTCCATAAACACACTAGCCGCTGAGGGCGGGCACATGTTATACTAATACCAAAATCTGATAAGTCTTTGCCGCAATTAAAAGTTAAAATTAACATAAACCAAATATAAGGTACCTGGCCAGGTCCGTACACAAATGTCTGTGCGCACTTAGAACGTCGTTCCGTTCACCGTTATGATCCGTTGGGTTCGAGCACTGGCGCTGGTCGCGACATCAAAGAGGCACGGCGCTCCTGCGACGCTCCGTTGTATGCGAGATAGTAGACGCTGGCTGGACCTTCCGAGGTTTGCGCTGAGCCACTATGGGGACATCGGATCGAAGGCGGCGAAGCGGCCTTTGGAAATAAGGTTAGGACCCGTGTGTAGCACCTTGGGGTCGCCGACGACGGGGCCTGCGCCGTGGCAGGCGGTCCACGGTCCGGGAGAACCGCACCCTCTGGTGATGGGAGGACACTCCAGGAAGCGCCAATTCATACGGCCGGGCGGGCACGTGGATATCAACAGCTCATCCTCCTGACAACTTCGTGGCGGCAAATATCCCCTGTGTCCTTGCGCGTATCGCGGATTTTAAAGCTAAAGGTTAAACTATAGTCCCATGGCGGGGTGCCGAGGGCGGCGAAAGTGAAAAAAACCCCAAAAAATTAATATTTGCTCCAACCATGTTACATGTCGTGGCGGCCTTCCAGGGAGAGAAAGATCCCTCCACTTGATTTGACATTCCGCCTCGTCGCGTTCCATTTCGCCCAATTCGGACGCACGTCAAACCAACTTTTAATATTCTTTAAAAGAACTAATGTTTAAATAAGGTATTTATTCGTTGAATATTATAATAATCTAAGTCGACGATATTAAAGGAGAATAATTAAAATTCTACAACAATCCAGCCATGATTTCTTATTTGTTTATGATAAGAAAGGTTGGTTAGGAACTGATACGGAACGTGTGTCACCAGCTGTCAATGTCAGACGTCCAACTCTGTAGATCTCAGTTGACAGTCTAATCTAATCATGGGAATGTTTTGTTATGAATGTTTAATTTTCGATATAATTCCGTAAGTACACAAAATCGCGTCGAGTTATTGCTACCAATGGTTTCGGCGTGACTCAGAGAACGTTTTGATGTGCGGGTCTCCCTGTCTTCCTATCAAGTATTGTAAAAACAACATATGAAATTTGTGTACTGGTGTGTCGCTTTCCCATTCAATTTGTCTGGAGACTAATGGATTTGAATGCCTGCTATTGTAGTGAGTCGAGAGCCTATCATGCAGGTAATACGCCACAGGAATAGTATCCCAATATATCAACTATTTCACCTAAAATATGACATGCAAAGTTGACCAGTTAGAAGTTCAAAATAATCCTGTAATTATCACTACATCACAGCGCGGGCTTTATAAAGGTCAAACGTGAGGTCCATTACTCTTTTGTTTTATAAATTAGAATTCGTTCTGTTTTTGTACTTAATTGCCAGACTCCACCAAAGAAGAGATCCTATCATATTCTCTCTTATGGAGAAAGGCTTCGTTATGAATGTGGGTCGACGATGTTAAGAATATTGCTGGCAACTGGAGTAGGATGGCCCAGGACAGAGAAGGTTGGCGTAGATGGAAGGAGGCCTATACCCAGCAGTGGGTCACGGAAGGCTGTAGATGATGATGATGAATGTGGGTATAATACACAAAAAGATTTATCAAATCCGACTGGCAGATCAAAAGATTTCACGAAATTTGGTACACGAGTGTAGAATAAAATCTGAAATAGCATGAAGTATATTTTTTACCCCAAAATTACTAGCTAGTATTGATATAGCTACAGATATCGTTTAGCTTTCCGATCAGGAAATGTATCTGTCTGTATGCCCATTTAGTGGACTGTTACTCCTTAATCCTCATAACGATGGCGGCTGTGAAACTTAGATAGCGCCATACGATAATTGTTATTAGCAACGACGACACTTTAATGGTTATTGCGAAGATCGTCAAATAGGCCGGTCTAGACTATATCAAGACAGTTTCAGCACACGAGTAAATAATCACTCCATCCATACAAAGAGAAGCTACACTTCCACAAAGCGAAGCAATGTGTGGGTGACGTCTCACCGACGCGACGGCACAGAATTAATATAAGTACTACGTACAGAAAGGAAGCTCCCTGCCCCTCCCGCAATATGGCATACCCCCTGCGTACCCCGCACTTCTCCCCCGTTCTTTTGCGGATTGGGACGCTATGACTATGAAAACGCACACATTGACGTGTTCACGGATGTACAGTTTCATTTGTAGTAGTAGTAGGTATATATGACGCCCCGTTTCTATGAAGTTTCCACCCTGTGGCCAGAGTATAAACCGGTTTGCTCCGGCTCAGATAGAGGAGAATTGGAAGAGAGCTTCCTCTCTGTATATTATCTACTCGTGTGGTTTTAGCATCTTTTAAATCCACAAGGCTGAGATTGGAAAACAGTCCATTGAAAGAAGGATTTCGTTGTAGGCCTCTAGTTGTAAGGCGAATGTGCAGTAAACTTGTTAACCACAATAACACGAAAAGGCGATGATGGAGTCAGTAGGATGAGTCAATAGACTCAGACGACAAAACAATCGTTCGACAAGTTTGAACAGACACATCGCTAAGGTACGGTGATTGATTTTATCTCTCTAATAATCTAGTCTCACCAAAACCTAATTTTGTTGACAAAATAATTATAATATTACAAAAACTGTTAGTGGAAATCGCTAGTCTCTGCCTACCCCCACGGGAAAAAGGCGTGATAATATGTATGTATGTAAAAACTGCAAAACCGATATTGATTAGATTGTTAACAGATTTTATCCCAAAGTCTACAATTTCAGACCTCTCGCTTCGCTCGCTTATAATTCAATTACTCTCAAATTCGATAAGCTATAAGTTTCGCTAACACATTTCGCTCAGCGCCCCGAGATGTAATAAGAAACACAGCTAAATAGGATCATTATTGGCCATCATCGTTATCCAAACGTTTAATATCCAGGGAGCAGACGATAAGCCCGTAGAGATGGGCAAATAAACTTTATCGAAAAGACCAGTTTTAGACCATTTTCTTCAACCCAAAGATCTGAGTATACTGGAAGAGATTGCTAAGCAAGTCTTTGCTTCGTATTATTACAATGTTTACTTAATAATATTTATTGTTTTGGGCAATAAAGTTCTGTGTTTACGGCATTTGAGTCAATTTTAGCCAAGGCGCTCCAATAGATGTTTTACATCAAAATCCACTTTCAGCCGGACCGTTTGAACAAGTCTGTAAGCCCGTAATCTCCCCTGTTTGGATACTGGAAGTCTTGATAGTCGATACTCGTTAATCCGATAGATATTAGCTCTGATTATATTTAGGAGCTTGCTTTAGAAAATGCAGATGTAGCTTAGATAGATATTTCGTTTTGCTGCCTATTAATATGAGCAATAACAACGTTAACAACTAAAGTGGGGCTATTATAATAGGTCACATTTGACATTATATGCTATCTCTTTTTCATTTTCTGACTTAGAAAGAGAGATCAGCTATCTGATGGCTTACGTCTCTTTCTGAGTAAGAAAGTGAAAAAGAGATAACCATATTGTCAAATATGGCCTATTAAATTGGCCTTACTTAATTGATAACTTAGACACAGATTTCTGAAATAGATTGAGTTAGGTGTGATTTATCAATGATGGATCGAACAAACACTCATTTATAAAAACTCGCTAACAAATATAATACAGAAAAATTTAAATTTTTAGAATCAAATCCCACTACCGATAAAGACTTTATAAGAAATGAAATTATTATTAATCTCCCATGAGCTAAATCATCTAAGGCAGACAGAGCAAACTAATAACATATTATTCACTGTCACGGAGCAGAATAGGACAGCAGGCAACTGCCCTAGACGTCATACCTTGCAAGTAGAAGACAAAGGCATTATCGGACCTCACGCCTTCGCACCCTAAGCTGATAACCGTTATCGTCAGCTCACACGAGCCGCCAACACCCCATTGTGAGTAGATCAAAGGATCCGAGGTGCGGAGGTAAATTACGAAATATAAACAAGTCTTGGTAAAAAAGCGCTTTCAAAAATTTCGAACTATTTAGATGATTTTTTTAAAGGATCCCGGCGACTAGGCCCGATGTTCACTCGACCCGCGGGCCGAGTCGCCGGATTTTTTAATTTTTTTCTTTTTTTCCGGCGCCTGGGACACTAAAATCTCGAAAAGATTTCAAAATTTATGTACTTTATTAAACTGAAATATTTATTGTCTTTATTGTTTTAATAATTTTTTCACCTGACTGTATTCTTTTTGGTTTGAACAAAAGATTTTTTTTTTAATTTGCGAGTCGCCGGAAGGAAAAAAATAAAATTTAAAATCCGGCGACTCGGCCCGCGGGACGAGAGTGCACCGGGCCAAGTCGCCGGGACCCTCATTTTTTGACGACTTTCCCAAACATAATAATACTCTTTAATTACTTTTTATCATGACATACCTATAAAGATGTGCGAGGTATCCTTACAAGAGATATACCACTTTTTATACCGATTATGCTTTGACAAATGACATTACTTCCTCTCACGTAACTAATATTTAATTTAAGCGTATCAACTAAATAAGGTACCAGGAAGATCGTCAACTAAGTAAATTAAACTAGTAGGCGGCTAATATGGCCTAAGTTTGCGGATTTTGTGATATGAAGGGATAAGACCCTTGACCCGCCTGCACAGAGTAGAAATAGAGCCCAAACATTATACAATCATCGTGATATAATTATAATTTTTAATAGTTTAAAAGTATTTTCTATTCCTATGATGTTTAAATAGTTAAGTTTAACACACGGACTCAAACTATGCGAATGATTGGTTACCATTTTCTCGCTTTTGTCGTATTCTATTTAATTCATTTGTAGGAAAGCCCCTTTGGCATTAAGCATTGATTAGTGTTCAGTTTGAGCTTTAAGAATTATTATTTTATTTATTTTATTTTGATGTAAAAAGTGCATGTAAAAGTCTAGTTTCTGAAACGATTTGAATTTGAACTCACAACATGGGATAGTAAGTAAGACTTCTAATAAGGCTATGTTAAAGTCGTGCCTGAATTTTCCTATAAAAGTAAATATTGTACTAATAATTTACCACCTCCTCTAGATTTCTGTAAAGTTACATACTGATTTGTTTCTTTTAATGACTTAACATTTAAGGGGGGTTAGGCGGTCAGCGAAAATTTATATGAAGCGGCTGAGGCGGGGGGGGACGTCCCGGTTGCGCGCCATTGACATTTTTATCAAAAAGTTAATAGAAATGTTTAGTTTTTCAAAAATTTAAATCAGTCACGAAATCGAAAAGGTAAAATTCCTTTGTGTTGGTGATTTTAAAACATTTTTTATTATAAAACACGGATGTTATCTGTATTCATATGAAATTTTAGAGGTAACTTCAGGATTTTTTTCTATCGAGCAAAATTTTTCCCATCGTGTTTTGGAAGCAGTCCTCCCTTTAAACATACGTTCTACAATACATATCAGAAATTTCTGGGCGAAAACTCTTTAATTCTTTAAACAGCAGCTTATAGAAAACAGCCAATATTGCCGTTTTCACTTACTGAGAGCCCTTAAACAAGAAAATGAGTTCATCTCCAGTTGAGTTTCTTACGAATTTGACTCTACCTATATCTACTCTGTACATTTGGCCCGCCCCGCTATGAAGTTATTGTGTACATAGCAATGTTATTTGGGCGTCCCCAAAATTACGAGTCGGGTTAACTTTTTAATGACATTTATTATGTACACCAAAGTTTTGATCATAACGACAAGATAAAAGGTTAAATTAATGTTTTTCATTTCGACATCAGAAATAACAGTATTGTTTTGATTGAGTGTGTGAGCGAACCAAGGAGCTTCGGAGCGGCGGCTTTGAATGAATGAGAATTTATATTCTGTGGGTAAAATTAAATAAATGCTCGTAATGTAATAAAATGTATCAAATTAGCAAGCAATATCCTCTAATACCCTTAACTACGTCGAAAATCTTCTAAAATACCAGCCTTATACGATCAATCAATCAATTAATTCAAGACCTTCGTTATTTTCGGTGGAGTATTTCCCATGTATGCCTCTCTTCTGCCACTGAATTTTCCTGCTTATACGACCCGACCCAGAGGCAGACTAAGGAAGCGTTGGATGGACTGTATCGCAGAAGACCTCAAGAAGATGGGCAAAAAATTGGAGGAACGTGGCAAAGGGTCGTGATAGGTGGAGGAAACTCATTGAAGAGGCCAAGACTCATATAAAGGGTTGTAGCGCCGTTGGACGTAAGTATACGACCCGACCTCTGCCTTCTCTTATATGATAAGACTAGCTTTTGCCCGCGGCTTCGCTCGCGTTAATCCTTTCTTAGCGGATGGCTACGTCATAACATCTACCTGCACGCCTTTCAGCCCGATCCGTCCAGTGGTTTGGGCTGTGCGTTGATAAATCACTATGTCAGTTAGTCACCTTTGAGTTACATATATAGATAACTCACAAATCGTAGCCATGTTGTAACATGTAAAGTGAAGCAAATAGGCGAAGACATCAGCGTTAAGATAGCTACAGGGGATGATAAACTGGCGGATTTCCTGTGACGAGACGGCAGGCTGGGGCCTGCAGATAGCGGTCGGTATTACGGTCTTAAGTACATTATCAGGGGTATCTATAGAGGGGTATAGTATCATATTTGATATCAATCTTGTAGAACACGTAAATATAAATCTAATCCATACTAATTATAAATGCGAAAATCTGTGTCTGTCGGCCTTTCTGTCTGTTACGCTTTCATAGCTAAACCGCTGAATTAAAGACCCGGTCAAAAATAGGCTACCTTTTTCAATGCCCTGAATGGTCAAAGTTTGTATTAAACATACACAAGATATATTTTAGCCACGGGAGGAGTCGTGGGGCAACAGCTATTAAAAGATAATGTAAAATACTCATATTCCAATAAATCATTTGTTTCATTAGTTAAGCTACTTGAGAATAAGCTGACATCAGTGTTATCTATAACACACTCGATGAGAAAGAAAGATTTCATTGAGACAATAGCGGTAATTATGCGGGTACCAGCCGGTAGAAAAGGATCACTCCATTTCCCCATGGATGTCGTGAAAAGCGACAAGGGTCGCAATGTAAACTAAATGCCAAGAAGAAAGGTGCTTTGACGCCAACGCATGGTAAGACTGTAAGTCATGACAGTATGTTATAACCAGGATCTGCAAAACTTCCCACCTCACATACAGCCATCGGTTCTGTCGCTTACGTCTAATTCCCGTAATCATCATCTCGAGTCGAAAAGGCAAAAATTATATTTTCTTTCACCATTATTTGGCCACTTCCACTTTATCGTTGGCCCTTATTCAGGTCTTCCAAGGTGTAGGAGGAAGGGCAGTTGGGGCATGTTAAAAGATGAACCATAGATTGGACGGCTCCACAATCACATAGGCTATCAGACGAGTAATGTCTATTAGGTTCAGATGGTCACCCAGAACGTCTAATTTCACCGAACGTCTAATTCCCCGAACATCTATGCCACCACAATGCATAGCGAAACAATATATTGTACTATCATTGAAACTGATGTAATACTCATCTCTGTCCTCGGGCAAGATTGTGGTCAAGAGCAAACCCATCTTTAATTAAAAAAAAAATAATATTACTGGCAGAGATCACTCTCAAACCGAACACGTGTAAATTGAAGACATGAGCGTTAAGATAGCTCCAGGGGGAGATAAAGTGTCGGATTTCCTGCCCGCGGGCTGAACGAGAACGACCTACAGATAGCGATTGTCGATATTGAGGCCTTAAGAGTGTATCACGTCCGCGCGCCCGACCGAGTTTAGGTATTTGATAGACCTCAGCTGGCTGTGTGCAAGTCACACGCACACATCGACGTGAGATTGCCGCCAACCCGAAGTAATAAGTGACAGGGATCCGACAAAGGATTTGTAGGTACCTATATATATTTTTTTTCTTGCTTTACGGTAATGAATACTAAAAATAAAATTACGACCATTTTCTTATGTAAAACATACTTGGCGCGACTTGGCAGTAAAATGGACACGAATGCCGCGACAGAAAATAGCATGACCGTCGTGCCAGGATGCTAAGATGTTAAACATCTGCCTGGCATCCCATGAAGGCCAATTTTTCGGGATGAGGTTTACAAAAATAGTATTTTTGGATCCAAGATGGCGGACAACTTTTTTTTAATTTTGCAATATGGGTATTGTTTTATAAGTGTTTCAGTGCGCTGATTACGAAAATAACATTTATTTTGGAATCCAAGATGGCGGACAACTTTTTTTTCAAGTTTACAATATGGGTATGGTTTTATAGGTATTTCGGTGCGCTGATGACAAAAATAACATTTATTTTGAGATCTAAGATGGCGGACAATTTTTTTTTTCAATTTTGCAATATGGTTAACATGTTGTAGGTTTTTGGGGACGCTGATGACGAAAATAACATTTATTTTGAGATCCAAGATGGCGGACAACTTTTTTTTTCAATTTTACAATATGGGTATGTTTTTATAGGTTTTTCGGTGCGCTAATGACAAAAATAACATTTATTTTGAGATCCAAGATGGCCGGCAGTTTTTTTTTTCAAGTTTACAATATGGGTATGGTTATATAGGTTTTTGGGGACGCTGATGACGAAAATAACATTTATTTTGAGATCTAAGATGGAGGACAGTTTTTTATTTTATTTTACAATATGGGTGTCGTTTTCTAGGTTTTTGGGGACGCTGATGACGAAAATAACATTTATTTTGAGATCCAAGATGGAGGACAGTTTTTTATTTTATTTTACAATATGGGTATCGTTTTATGGGTTTTTGGGGACGCTGATGACCAAAATAACATTTATTTTAAGATCAGTGTCCCCGAAAACCTATTAAACGATACCCATATTGTAAAATAATAAAAAAACTGTCAGCCATCTTGGATCTCAAAATAAATGTTATTTTCGTCATCAGCGTCCCCAAAAACCTATAAAATGATACCCATATTGTAAAATAAAATAAAAAATTGTCCGCCATCTTGGATCTCAAAATAAATGTTATTTTCGTCATCAGCGTCCCCAAAAACCTAGAAAACGATACCCATATTGTAAAATAAAATAAAAAACTGTCCTCCATCTTGGATCTCAAAATAAATGTTATTTTCGTCATCAGCGTCCCCAAAAACCTATATAACCATACCCATATTGTAAACTTGAAAAAAAAAACTGCCCGCCATCTTGGATCTCAAAATAAATGTTATTTTCGTCATCAGCGTCCCCAAAAACCTAGAAAACGATACCCATATTGTAAAATAAAATAAAAAACTGTCCTCCATCTTGGATCTCAAAATAAATGTTATTTTCGTCATCAGCGTCCCCAAAAACCTGTATAACCATACCCATATTGTAAAATTTAAAAAAAAATTATCCGCCATCTTGGATCTCAAAATAAATGTTATTTTTGTCATTAGCGCACCGAAAAACCTATAAAAACATACCCATATTGTAAAATTGAAAAAAAAAGTTGTCCGCCATCTTGGATCTCAAAATAAATGTTATTTTCGTAATCAGCGCACTGAAAAACTTATGAAACGATATACATATCGCAAAATTAAAAAAAAAGTTGTCCGCCATCTTGGATCTTGATTTAGATTTATTTTGATTTTTATGATTTCGATTTCTATGATTTCGATTTATTACGATTTCTATGATTGCGATTTATTACGATTTCTATTTCATCAAAAATTGTCGGCCATCATTCATGAGTATGAAAATGGTACCTATATAAATTTTAAAAAGATTAAAAGTAATAAATATGTAACTCTGATCTACATTACTCTCTGCTGTCTGTGAATACATGAACACGCGAAAATTAAATGCCTCCCGAGCAGCAGAGCGACGTGGATTCCCCTTGACTCTTACCGGCAGACTGATTTTTCTTGGGCTTGGAACTCGTATATATTGAGCGATGACATTGCCATACAAAAAATGTATGGGGAATTTCTTAGTGAATTGTTACGATATATAATATTTTTTTCGAGTTATTTTTAAAAAATCTAAAACGAGCAACTTGTAGCTAGTTTAATAAACTCGCGATTTAACATTATGTAGAAATTATAATTTGTGTTTTACATAAGAACCTTGTTTTTCGTATTTTTCGTGTTTTCTGGAAGGTATTTACGCAAAAATAAAAGGCAAAATATTTTTATCTGTCTCGTATAAGTAGTAGCAGTTATTTGAGAAGCCTATAGTACTATTTTTATTATCAATAATGATCTAGTTTTGGCACCAGGGTCAATTCAGTAACGCCTGTTTTGGCTAAAAACGTGTGATGCAGGCTTAAGTACACTATCAGCGGGATACTTGCGGCCGTAGACAAATATATAAATAAATATATACTGACAAATCACACAGATTGAGCTAGCCTCAAAGTGAGTCCGAGACTTGTGTTATGGGATACTAACTCAACGATACTATATTTTATACATATGTGTCAATCCACGGGAAAATGTACTTTATGTTCATTCGCACTTACGACATTGTGCTTATTATAAGCTAAGTAAACTCGTATGATTTCTTTTTCTAAACGACTTAAGCGCCAACGACCATAAGGTACCTGTTCCCGTGGAATTACTAATAAAGACCTCTATATTCTTGGAAATAATATAAATTACAAATTTAAAAAAACCCCGACTTTTTGTGCTAAAATACTGATTACACAGAATAGAATCATGGCTAAGAACACTAAGAACATTAAATCACCTTTCAAACAAAAAAAAACTGGATTAAAATCGGTCCATCCGTTTAGAAGCTACGATGACACAGACAGACAGATACAAAGACACGTCAAACTTATAACACTCCTTTTTTGAGTCGGGGGTTAATTAATGATATAGACACAGACCACCTACCTAGAGATGGGTT